>ML675649.1:43755740-43786408 GCA_007922155.1 Mesoclemmys tuberculata | reverse complement strand
AGCCCATGGTCTCTGTTACCCCCCTGCTCCCCGTAGCCCCCAATATCCCTGCCCCCCAGCCCCTGGCATCCCCTCCCCCACGCATACAGCTGTGATCTCGGTTCCCCACCCCCACCCGCCGCTCACCCATAGCCCTCAATATCCCTGCCCTGCACCCTCTCCCCAGCCCCTGACATCCCCTCTCCCACTCTCACAGCCCATGGTCTCTGTTACCCGCTCCCCCACACACACACGCTGTCTTGGGCCAGTTACTGAATGTATGTCTCTGTGTTTGCTCAGTTCCTCCTCTGTTTAAAAAAAAGGGGGCTGGGGGAGAGCGAGAGCCCTGATTGAAACTCCCCCGTGTGCCAGGTTCACTACTGTGAGTTGTTTGGATGCTGCAGTGGTGGAGGTTTCATACGAGCACCCAGTTAGATGGGCTGCACACGTGAAATAGTGCCAGTGTAACAGAGCCTGCAACTAGCTGCTTGCTTTGCTCTATATTTCTCAGGAGGGATTTCTATAAAATTCTGGGGGTGTCCCGTGGCGCATCAGTAAAAGACATTAAAAAGGCCTATCGGAAACTGGCCTTGCAGCTTCATCCGGACCGAAACCCTGATGATCCACGAGCACAAGAAAAGTTCCAGGATCTAGGTGCTGCCTATGAGGTCAGTGAGTTAATCAGGTATCTTCTCCCAGTACTAATACAAATATGATTTTCCTGTATTGTTGGCATCTCTGCTCATATTCTCATTTGGGGAGGGTAGAACTGCTCTTTTGGAATCTTCAGACAGATTATACTATTTTGGGATTTCATAGGTATACCTGAAATAGATCATTTCAAATTATTTGGAGTTCCTCTGCCCACTCCCATCCCTGGGATTTGTCCCTCGGTTAGTAGAATACAGGTCAGAGGTCTGACAGGTTGCCTGTCAGTCGGCAGCAACAAGGGCCAGGTTCAGTATCTAGGGGTTTCTTTCAACAATATATCACGAAACCAGGTCGAGCCCCCCACCGCACCCACAGTAACCTGGACAATTACACACCACCCCTTGGGTGCCTCTAGAGGTGACACTTCCCCTCTCAGAAATGCAGAGAAGGAGTGTAGGAAAGAGATTTTTAATATAAGGGGAAAAGTAACTCATCATCCCCAAACAAGATTCATGCACAAAACCATGAACAAAATACCCACCCCAGAGTACGTTGGGCCAGTTTCCTTTTGTCTCAGATTCCTGAATCCAGCAATAGGAAGTTCCCTTTACAGCACCCCACTGATAGGTGTTATCATAGAGGGCAGACCCAGAGTCTAGAGGTGTAATTGCAGAGTTCATCTCCTACCCTGGTTGGAGGAAAGTTGTGGGGGGGAGGGATGTCAGCAGCTACCCTTCACACACCATCATCTGCTACCACCTGCTTTTTCATTGACCTCTGCAGGGACAGTCCCTTGAGGTTCCAAGTAGCTCTCTGATTCTCAGATCTCGGTGCTGAAGCTGGTCAGGAGTGCTGTCCCACAGTAGATGATTTCAGCTGTAGTGAGCACTTAAAACAACAGAATCCTAATGGAACCTTAATTACCTGTATCTTTAAACAATGGGAAGGGGAGGTTAAACCATTCCTAGGGCTCATAGACCATGCCCACACTTCCAAGCAGAAATACTTGTCCCCGCCCTCTATCCACCTTCACAGGGCTCTGGCATCTGAGACCCTTGCTTAGCTAGTTCAGTTCAGATAATAGTGACCCTTCAGTCAGAACAGGCTAAACACAGTTCTGCTACCCTTTGCTCATACACTAAGGGGAACAACATTTAATTACCTCTCAATTTAACACTAAAGTGATTTGTAACCCAACGTCAGCCAAAGGGATCCTTTGGGCAAAGCAGACCCATTGAGCTGGGCACCTAAGCAGGGTGAGTGTACTCGTGCAAATATAGTCTGGCCCCAATGCCTGTTCCCCTCCCTGCAGCCAGCTCAGCAGGACGTTGAGACCCTGCTTACACAGCTTGGAAATTGATTCCTGGTTCTCCTTAAGTTTGGAGCTGAAGCCTACTTCTGAGTCTTCAGTCCTGCCCGTGTGTCATGGAAACTGTCAGAACATGTGACAAACCACCAAACTGTGATACCAGACTCTCGTTATCTGTTGCTTATGGCACAATTAATGTTTTCAGTAATAAACCAGTTCAAGGGTGTTGTCTCACAATGTGAACTAATTGATTTTTAGAAATTTAAAGAGACATTTAAGGGATTATTTTGTTTGGTTATATAAATGCCTAGTTGCGGGGGAGAACTATTTTTCTAATCTAGGAGACAAAGGTATTGACAAGATCCCCTGCCTGAGAACAGAAATTAAATTAACTCAGGTTAGATGTAAGAAGGAAGTTAATCGTGAGGGCAAGGTGTTTTAATGGTTAATTAAGAAATATGGTGCTTTCTCAATATGTAAAACCTTTACATTGACTGAATGTCTTTTTAAAAATATGCGCCACTTCAGCCACAAGATATGGGCTTGATTCAGATTTAATTACTGGCTGAAATGCTGTGGCCTGTGCTACGCAGGCGGTCAGACTAGATGATTATAATGATCCCTTCTGACCTTCACATCTATTAAACCTATTTTGCAATCTGTCTTTAATTCACACAGTGAGAGAACATCCTTAAAAATATTGTCTGGCACTTAGGGTGCAGGTATTCCTCTTTTTGGCAGTTTGTGGCCAGGTGAAGGGAGTGAAGTGGGGGTCCCTGCCCAGGCCCCTACAGAGTTTAGCAAGAGGGTTGCCGCTTGGGCTTTTTATGGAATGCTAAGGGGAAGGGGAATGGGCCCTGCTGTCCCAAATGCAGTATATGCAGCTCTCACATTCATACTGGACACTCCTCAAATTAATGCAGGCTGGACCCTCCTATCTTAGTGGTGTCCCGCTGCTGCTCTGCGGTCTAGAGACTCCCCAGCTGCTGCCATTCCTCTTCCTCCAATGCTCTTGGGGTTGAGGCTGCTTCTCTATCCCCTTCCATTCAAGCCTCCAAGGAGCAGAAAGAGTTTCTTGAGGAGGAGGAACTGGCAGTGATTTTCAGGTAGAGGCACAATGAGCAGCTGTCCTGGACTGGCACATATTTAGGTGTGAGACTCTGTTCTATTTATTTGGGGTATGTGTTTCTGTAAAACTTCTGACATATATACTATGCTGGAGAATAGACACAGGTCACACTTACGCGTCTGCCCTGCAGTGGTGAAATGGTGGCCCTAATGCTGTGCAACTGCATAAGATATGCGGCTGTAGCCAGTGCACATCTGGTGCTTCATCACTGTTGAAGCACTGTAGCACAGGTGAATAGGAGTAAGTACATGAAAGGAGAAGTTATAGCTTTTGGTCAGATAATACAAGGAAGCTTTTTGCTGGTCTCACTGAGTTTGGACCGCTTTTTAAAGCAAACTGTTTGCTCACTTTGAATGGAAAACCTTAAATTATCCTGGGAAGTGGGTTATTCCTGTGTCTCTTGCAAACAGGAAATAGTGAAATTCAATACTGCTGCTGTGTGACAAATGTTCACCTGCTTTCTTTCCAACTTCAAGTTCCAAATCTCTAAACACTTGTGCACCTGCTTAGCTTTACATTCATGACTAGTCCTATTTAAAATCAATGAGACTACCAGCGTGTGTAAGTCTTTGCAGAATGGGGATCCTGCCACTTTTGATGCCACTTTGTACAGTTAATTTCACTGTTTTCCCTGTATAATTAGGTTTCCCTCTTTGTGTGGATCTTTGACACAACAATATAGAGGGTTTTTTTTGTTTTTGTGTTTTTTTAAGGTAGAAGTGTGATTGTAAAATCACAAAATTCATCAGGGAGACTCAGGGGCATGTGTAGTCCTTGAAACACTAAACTCAATAATTTTTTTTAAATTGACTAGATTTCAAATTGACCGTCTCTCAGACTGAGAGTTTGAACAGCCACCTCACATGCTTTTGGGTCAACAGAGCCATACATCTGATTGTCCCACATTCCATGCATTTGGGAAGTTATTGCTCCTTAATATCGCTGAAGTCACTGCTCTCATGCTCGCTCGCTCCTTCCCCCTCTTCCTCCCACCCCATGTTGTCCCAGAAGTGAGTGCCAATGTTTGCACCACAGCAGATTTGTCATTATATTTGGAGGCTTCACCATGGTACTCAAACTTTATTGTGGCTAAACGGTTATAAAATGCTCTCTGGACAAATGCTCCTCCTGTATAACTGATATTGGAGCAAAGAGCAGGAGGAGCGGCAATGCTGTTTGCAAAGAAGCGTGACACACTTCTGTGACAGACTACTAAAAGGGGGTGTATTTTTGAGCACCTATTGTTCTCCCTATCAATTCATTTTCCATTGGATTTGATTCCATTGAATTATATTGTGTCATGGCTCTTGCCATTCCAATGAGATGAATGAAAATAAAAATTTATAGCTCTTTTTAAACTGAAAACTTCTGACCTAATGCTAATTATGGAGTCTTGACCAGCACCACCATAATACAAGCTATGTGGGTGCCTCCATTGCCTTTTGTTCCTCATTTAGGAATAGTGGCAGGGTTCATCTCAAAAGCCGTGTCTAAATAACCCAGTTCACTCTACGCACTAGTGTTTACTGTCCTACATCCTCTGCCCTTTCAGGTGCTCTCAGATGAGGAGAAGAGAAAGCAGTATGACACATATGGTGAGGAGGGACTGAAGGATGGTCACCAGGGTTCCCATGGAGACATCTTCTCACAGTAAGTTTTCACCCCTGCAAACTGTCCTCTAATGACACCTCAGTCTGGGACGGTTCCTCAGATTCATCACCTAAAACGAATGGCTCGGGTTTGGGAATCTGCTTCACATCTTCAGCCATGAAGATCAATGCATAGGATTCATATAGTTTCTCCACAATGGCCTTACCTTCCTTGAGCGCTCCTTTAGCATCTAGATCATCCAGTGACTCCACTGGTTGTTTAGCAGCTTCCTGCTTCTGATGCACTTTCAAAAAGTAGCAGTGAAAATTCTTTTGTCTTTGGTTTGTGTTCTTCGCATTCTTTTCTTTTTGATTTTCCTAATTATATTTTTACACCTCACTTCCCAGAGTTTATGCTCCTTTCTATTTTCCTCAATAGGATTAAATTTTCACTTTTTAAAGGATGCCTTTTTGCCTCTAACTGCTTCTTTTACTTTGTTGTTTAGCCACAATGGCACTTTCTTGGTCCTCTTACTGCTTTTTATTTGGGGTATGCATTTAAATTGAGCCTCTATTATGGTGTCTTTAAACAATTTCTGTGCAACTTGCGAGGATTTCACTTTTGGCACCGAACCTTTTAATTTCTGTTTAACTAACTTCCTCGTTTTTGTGTAATTTCCCTTTCTGAAATGAAATTCTACCATGTGGGCTGCTTTGGTTCCCTTCTTCCCCCTTTCTCCCACCCGCCCCCAGAGATGTTAAGTTTTATTATGTTATGTCACTATTACCAAGCGGTTCAGCTTAATTCACCTCTTGCACCAGACCCTGTGCTCTACTTAGGACTAAATCAATAATTTCCTCTCCTCCTGTGGGTTCCAGGACTAGCTTCTCCATTTAAAGTGTCAAGAAACTTTATCTCTGCATCCTATCCTGAGGTGACATGTAACCAGTCAATTGGGGATAGTTGGAAACCCCCCATTATTATGAGGTTTTTATGTTTATAACCTCTCTTGTGTCTTTGAGCATTTCACAGTCACTATGCCAATCCTGGTCAGATGGTCGGCAGTATATCCCTCTGACTATATTCTTATTCAAGCATGGAATTATTAGCCATAGAGATTCTATATGATTTTTACTTCATTTGACTCTTTCTTTCACGTCTAGTGCCACTCCCCCACCAGTACAACCTATTCTGTCCTTCTGATGTATTTTGTACCCTGATATTACTGTGCCCCATGGATTATCCTCATTCTTCCAAATTTCTGTGATACTTCCATCAACATCCTCATTTAATACAAGGCACTCAGGTTCACACATCTTAGTTCTCAGACTTCTAACATTTGTACATAAGCACTTTAAAAATTTTCACTTTTTAGTTGAATCAGTGCTGACCACTGGTGACAGATGGGTAATCTGAAAGTTGTATTCATCACACACATCCTAGCTGCTGCTTTCACACACAATCACCCCTTCCTCCAGTGAGTAATGAGCATGAAGTCCATGTTCGTTCTCTCCCCCACAAATCAGCATTGCTCACTTGGCAGATTTGCTAGTGTGAGTGATGTATAATAGATAATAATTGCATTAGATATGCAAACTCTTTCTTGCATCCTCTGGCATGTGCCTGGTTTTTATTACACTGGGACAGATAATGTTCTTTTTAAGGAAAACTCTACAATGTCATTTCCCATATCCCTAATGGAATTAGTGGTTTAAATAAAGCAAAATCTGACCTCTTCAGTCACTAGCACTTCAAACGGCACCTCTTGCTTCAGGGTAAACCTGTGGATTATTCGTTTCTGATGGAGAAATCTTTGCTACAGTTGTCCTTTAGGATGCCAGGATCTGTTGGTGTGGCCTGCTTGAAAGATGAGAGCAGCCCCTATTGACTAGTTCGATTGAATTAAAAAAAAAGGCGGTGCTTAGTTTCCGTCTCTTCTTCCACTAAGCACTCCATCTGCTAGGGCTGGATTCCCCTGAAACCAGATGATGGATTCTTGAAGACCCCTTATAGTGTCCACCTCAAATCTTGTCCTTGTGTGAATGTTGGTGCTGCATGGAAGGATGTCCCAGTGGTTAGGACTTGGGAGACCAGGATTCAATTTCCTACTTCACCATAGGCTTCCTTTGTGAAGATGCAAGTCATTTAGCCTCTCAGTGCTTCAGTTCCCATCTGTAAAATGGGGTAAATAGCACTTCCTACTTCACGTGCGTGTTGTGGAGATACGTTAGACTGTGAAGCACTCAGATGTTACTGTGATTGTGCCATGTAAGTACCTTAGATGTGTTGCCAAAAATGTATTCCCAACCGTGATGTCTTTAAATAAGGAAATCTCTTCCAAAATAATTGATTTCTGTTTGTTTTTGAAAGTACGCCACTTGTGTTATCAGCCGAGAATAGGCATTTGGCTTGACAACGTTCAGTTTGCTGTACAGTGCAGCCTCTTCTCACCACCGTATGAGATGCAAAGCAGCCTACTGCTGCGTTAGCTCTCTGTGTTCTAACAGAGACCCTGTTTATGAAGCCACATGGTTGGAGTTGACCTTAAACTTCTTCCTGAATTAATGAATGTCCATTACTCCGCAGCTTTTTTGGGGACTTTGGTTTCATGTTTGGAGGAAGTCCTCGTCAGCAAGACAGGAATATTCCACGAGGAAGTGACATCATTGTGGACCTGGAAGTTACACTGGAGGAAGTGTATTCAGGAAACTTCGTGGAAGTAAGTGTAACGGTCTACCACTAGGAGCCTCCCCACTGAACCCTTGAGCTTGCTGGTGACTATTGGTCTAATTTTTGGTGAGAGTGGTGCGTTCAGAGAAAGCAATGGAAATGGGTGAGGAGTGTCTGAGGAGGGGCGAGGTACAAAACAGATATGGGTGAGAAGGGATGTTGGGATTTCTTATGCGCTGCAGCCTCCTGTTGCTGCCAAAGTATCTGGTGCTGCTCTTGGAACCAAGAGCACTGTCTGGGAAGGCTTGCTCCCAAATAGGTCACTTTGGAACATGATGGAAAGCTGCAGCAAAGAGATGAAACATTCAATGAGACATAAGCTTGTTCAGTCTCTTTAAGTCAGCTCCTCTGTCCAATCAACCTGTGCCTCTTTCAGCAAAGTAGCTGATGCTATATAAATCCAGCTGCCTGTTTACCTGGCCAACCAACTCTGTCGCAACGAACATCTGAAATTCTGTGTTTAGCAACTATATAGGGCTTTCATTTAACTAGTTACGGCTCCGGTGCTGTCAGACTCCAGGGCTGAATTAAAGACAAAAAGCCATGTTAATCGAGCATAATGATTGAGGCTTCAAGTGTGTAAATCAGGCAATTCAAAATTATAGTTCCCAAAGCAATTAACCATTAACTTACAGGGTATGTGTGTCTCCACTGCAATCAGGTGTGATTGCAGCACATGATTGATCAAAGCTAGGTTGGTTGGCAGTTGTTAGCCATGCCCTCCAAGGGCATATGTCATCCTCACTGCTGCTGTTACTCGAGCTACCTCTGATCTACTTAGATTACATGTACTGCAATCACACCTCCCAACCGCAGTCTAGATGTGTCCAATGTGTGTAAATAGCAATATACAATATTATATATGTAAACTGCATACCTTAATATATAAAATATGGCCAAATTGGGGTAGATTTAGGAACTGTAACTTTAATTTCCTGAATCTCAACACTGTATTAACATAGTCTTCACATTTAATTTCCTGGGGCTCTTCTGTATAAAAAAACGATTGGATTGCCCATCTAAAGAACATGGAAATGGACACACATGCACATCAGAAGTACTTGCATCTGGACCTAGAAATTCTGTTAGACTTTGAACCCAGTAAAAATCAAGTATAAAAACGTTTTGAAATAAAGCCAGGAATTTAGCACTGTCATGTTAAAAAGAATCCTCATCGCATACTGCACTTGCACAGCTTGCAATCTTCAAGTGTTGTCTTCAGTGACAAGTGTCTCTGCCAGATTTAAAGCTTTAAAATAAGGTTAATCAGAGAGATGTGAATATGAAAAAAATTCTAAAAATATCTTTAACTAGAAAAATACCTCTTCTTTGCTAGTCGCTGTAAAATGAATGGAATTTTAGCCAGCTTCCCAAAATAGCTCATCAAAGGCCATGTTGCAGCCTAAGGTTACCTTTTTTATTTAGAAAGTTGTATAAGTACTTGGGAAGGAGGCTTAAAATGACTATAACAGCAACGCAGAGGATTCTCAGGTATCTTAGCACTTAGTGTAACCCGTGGTAAGTGTGAGCTGAAGACTGTATGAAGAAAGCCCTTTCCAAGATCAGAGGCAAGTAATGTTTTGGGTGCAGCACAGATAGCTTGATTTTAAAGAAGCTTGTTGTCTAGAATATGTTGCTTGGAGAAACCCTGCTATTTGCAAAGCCTCAAGATCATTATACAGGGTGACTGGTTGTTATGAAACAGCTGTGTGTGTTTCTTGCAGGTTGTTAGGAACAAGCCAGTCGCCAGACAGGCTCCTGGCAAACGGAAATGCAACTGCCGGCAGGAGATGAGGACCACCCAGCTAGGCCCTGGGCGTTTCCAGATGACTCAAGAAGTTGTCTGTGATGAGTGTCCCAATGTCAAGTGAGTATCGTGTTTCTGCCTTGTATTGCGATGTGGATAGCTAATCAGAACTGGCCACTAGATGGGGGAAGGACATGCGTGTGCTACCAGTATGACCCACGTGAGTGCAGTGGCTTATTGGGAAAGAGCAGTTAGTTACTGTATCTTTTGCAGTCATGTCAGGAATGAGAAGCTGGATTAGGTGAAAGGTTTTTTTAACTTGCTTCTTCAACTCCCCTCTCCTTGACCTTACCCCCATCTAAAGAAGTCGCTATGCAAGTGGCTAAAGGTGGACAGGATTATAGTTCCCCACTGGAATTTGTGAAGATGGGGACTGCTGCAATAGCCGTGTACGTGGGATCTTGGGATGGTGTCAGTCGCCTCGCTCTTTGCTGTCTGTAATGGTTGACCAGTGGAGACAGAGCAAGAGACCCCTCTTGCCCTGCACTCTGGGTATTGTGCAATAAATGATAAGAACAGTGGGAGAGAATCAGCAGTGGGTGTCGCCCTTGCTAGTCCAGTCAAATGAACAAAGCCAGCCTTCTTGCTGATAGAAGCATAGCACCCACCCTTCCACTTTGTTTCTCTTTAACTCCCTAGGCTTGTGAATGAAGAACGAACACTAGAGGTCGAGATAGAACCAGGCGTGAGGGATGGCATGGAGTATCCCTTCATCGGGGAAGGTATGGCACTCGCTACCACCATAAAAATCAGCTTTGTTTTACTCTGTTGCTCTGGGATGATGGGGATGGCGGCATGAGGGAACCACAGTGCTTGCTGTAAAGTATTGCTTTGAACTTACCGTTTTAAGCAGTCAGTTGATCCTGAGCATTCTCACAATCTAGAGCAGTGATTCCCAAACTTTTCTCTACCGTGGCACACCTTGATACCTTTAATTATTTTGAGGCACACCACTATACAGTCTCCTAATGAATTCATGAATATTCATGAGCCAGTTCAGAACTCATGTAGTTTTTCAAACAATTCCGTGGCACACCTGCTCAGGACTGATGGCACACCAGTGTGCCACAGCACAGCGGTTGGGAAACACTGCTCTGGAAAGTGCAGTCAGCATTAGTAATGCCCTGCTTAAAAAGTTCAGCCCCCTTCTTTCTATATTAGATCTCTAGCAACAGCAAAGGAAAAGATTGCTATCAGAAAGAGGACCTGTAATGTATGTCTGCCATGACACTCAGCTCTATTTGAAGTGTGTACACGTGCCGTGGCCCAAGCATGCAGAGTGTTTCTGCATCATCACTTGTTCAGATCTGACAGAGTGAAAACAGGAAGCCAAAAGGGAAAACAGAGCACAATGATAAATCCTGTGGCATAGTACCCTGTGCCTGAGGTCACCCTTGAGTTTCTGTAGGGGTGAAAGATACGTGCGTTAGAAACAGACCTGGTTTCTGCCTAGGACCTGCTTGGTCAGCAAGTCTCCATTATGCACAAATTCTTCTAGCCATTTAACAGAGCTAACTAGTATCACGATGTCATGTCCCAATAAACCTTTGACTGGCTTTAGTCATCCATGTGAGCCATAACACTATGCAGTATCTCAAATATAGCTGTCTAGGTTTTGGATAACAGGACAAATCTATTCTGTCACAGTTCATGGCAGCTCCTCCTATCCCCCAAGAGCTCCCATTTTAAGGTTTCCAGCTTCTCAATAGTCCCCTCTAGGGCAGAGGCCCACATCTCACTCCCTCCTCACTGAGGGATCTTCCAGGCTGCAGTGTTCCCAGTCTACATTGGGATGTCCCCAGCAAGCTAGACTGCCCAAAAGGCGAGTGTCTATGCTTTGCTTTCTCCAGAGGTTATGACTCATATATTGCCCGCAGGTAGGCGTTACCACGCAGCTCTTTCTGAGCAAGCACATTTATTGTTAAGGTGAAAGCTTTACAGAAAAACATATTAACACAATAAAAGAACCTACACACATGCTAAAAAACTTACCAGGAGACACCCTGGCTCCAGCCTCAGGCGGAGTCCTTCAAAACCCACAAGTGGGTTTTTTCTGTGGTTACAAGTTCATAACAGTCTCCGGTTCAGAACCAGAGCCCAGGCTGAGCAGTCCAGCTGTTTCTTTGTACAGTCCAGACCTTTGATCTCCTCTCTGGGAACGGGTAATCAGCAGACATTGACTGGCTCCTCAGGACGTAGCTTCAAAAGGCTGGGTTTTTGCATAACCAGAGGTGGGGAATTTGCATCAACCTTTCCCTAGGTTAACATTTATTGTTCCCCGAATCCATTCATCTGGCACGTTTTCAGTATAGTCCTTTGAATTCCCAGGTCTCACATCTGTCATATCTCTCACCACTCCCCTCCACCCAGAGAGATTACATATAATTCCAGTTGACAATCGCAATATATAAACTATTCACTTAATACAATGGATCTCAAAAGATATTTCAACTTAATTCAATAAAGTGTCCCAAGGACATGGCCGTGCATTGCCATATCTGTCGTGCACACAATCTGTAGGTGGGTTCTCTGCCCTAATTTCGTGCTCCAATGTTCATTAAGACATGACTTCAAAAGCCTCCATCTAAGAAGTTGCACGTCAGTAAGGAGTTCTTCATAAAAGTCGTCTGGATTTTTTCAGCTTAAAAGAAGAACACAAGAGCAAGCTGCCTGGTGAGCCGAGCCTCTCTGGTGTCAAACAGGCTGGCTAATTGCTGATGAAGCAACTATCGGTGACTGAGTGTAACACACTATTTCTAACTTACTTCCACAGGTGAACCCCATGTAGACGGCGAGCCAGGTGACTTACGCTTCCGAATAAAAGTTCTCAAGTAAGTAACCAGCCTGGCTAACCCACTTCTCCTCTGATTAATAGAAAGAAAATTTACCAGTGGCTTTTGTATTCATGTTGCCAGTTCAAATAACACCTGCGTTACCCTTCAGCAGCATGAGCGAGACCAGAGTGCCAATCCTCTGGTTTTGAGAGAGGGCTGGAGGCAGGGCTCTGCAGAGCATATCATATGTAGAGCCCTACCAAATCCAGGGCCCATTTTAGTCCATTTCGTGGCCAAAGGATTTGAAAATTGGTCAGTTTCAAGATTTCAGGTGTGTTCATCTGAAATTTCATGGTGATATAACCCACATTGGAGGTTGGGGGGGGGGTCGCAAACCTCTTGTTGGAGTGTGGCAGGGTTGCCACCCTTCCTTCAGAGCTGGGTTCTGAAGATAGCGGGGAGGTGAGTCTGATCTCCCTGTGATGCTGGGAGCGCCCCGCCCAGCTAGGACTAGTAGGTAGTAGCCCCTGGCTGGGACACTTCCAGGAGCACGGGGGAGATCAGATTCCACAGGAAAGGGCCAGTTTCGTGGTCTGTGATGCACGCGTTTTCATGGCTATGACATTGGTAGGGTCCTAGTCACGTGTTAAGGGTGTTGGAATATCTTGAGATTGTTACAGATGTTCAGAGGGTGCTTCTCCTTTGCTTTGTTTGGCCCAAACTCTTAAGTGTAAATAGCAGCTGTTGGAGTCACACCACACTTTGGCTCTCCTCTCCACCTCTTGTCCTCTTAGTGATACCTGTCCCGAGAACAGGAAAAGGAAGCTGCTGGATGAGTCACATGGGACTGTTCGACACAGTTCTTGTGACCCGGGGACCTCTTTAGAACAATGGTCAAAGGATGCAGGGGTGCTTAAGGGTTACATGGATCCCTCATCTGTGATCTAAACACTAGTTCCCTATAAGAATGTCATGGAAGGTCTCTAGTGAAAGCCTGTGTCACGCTGGTCATCAAATCCTTGTGAGATGTATGTATGGAAAACACGTGAGAAGTTAGGTATGTATGTTAGTGTTCGGAGTGAAATGGAGACCAGTGAGGGGCTGTCTCACCACTTGCACTGCAATCCTGGCTGCCTTACAATGCTTTGCCAGTGTAGCTCCCAGCTGGGGATTGCTCACAACCAGCCTACATGCATATTTCAGTGACCTGATTATTTGCCAGAAATATTTGGCTCACCTCTAGTCCTGACTCTTGCAGAAGAGGTGGGGTGAGAGATCATAGGTTCAGGTTACTGTGCTCTGTTCACAGGCACCCGGTCTTCGAAAGAAGAGGAGATGATTTATATACAAACGTCACTATCTCGCTGGTCGAGGCACTGATAGGCTTTGAAATGGATATTTCCCATTTAGATGGGCACAAGGTGAGGCAAGAGTTTATTTTCATGTTCTCTATAAACAAAAATGATCTCAGTAATGAATTCCCAGTGCCCCACATGGACTTGTCCATTGCTGGCTGCAGCTGTTGGCTGTAGGAGAGTACAGAGTTAAAAGCTGGATAAATGGTCAGGCCTAAGCTACAGGGAACAGGATCATGGCAAGACAATCCTTGTTTCTGTTACTTGGTGTAAATTCTAGTTAAGTCTGTTTTCTCTCTTCTTTTCCTCCCTTCCTGGCCATCTGCGCAGGGGATAAGGCAAACAAAATAACTATCGCCTCTCCTGCACAAGGCCAGGGTGGGAAGAAAGCATTATATTCCTCTCTTCCCCCCAGCATGCTTTTACTTCAAAGAATGTTAGGGTAAAATTTGTAAGTTTTAAGGTGATGTGCCTGCCCTCTGTATGGTAATCCTGTAAACAACAAACGGGCACATATAATTGTATTCATCATGTAGTTGTTAATATTCATGTTATAGGTTTCAGTGTAACCAAATACGGGTCTATGGGGAGTTGCTGGAAATGTGTACAGTTACATACTGTTATGGATAAAAGAATTGTAAAGTAACCCCCTTGTTGCTCACTCGTGGCATCGAGGTAGAAAGAGCAGACGACAAAGAGTTCCGTCTCCCCAATTCACCCCAGGGGCAACCTGTTTGGTTATTTCTAACATTGGCCATAGACAATCTTGTCTCTTCCAGAGATTAAAGAAAGACCCATTTTGACTATCTGGAATCTGCTCCAGAGGGTACAAGTGAGAGCAAAATCCATGATTAACCTTCAGACTGGAGGGGATGTGCTGACATATGTTGTCTTAAACTCTGTGTCCGTGCTCTTGGTAGTGAATATCATGGTAGCGAATATTACAGGCTTCAGGGAGGATTCGGTATTTATTGAGCATGTCTTTCTAGTATTGCCATAAAGGAAATTTAGGATAACCAGATACTAAGACTGTTCTCAAATTTCCCTTGCTTTGTAGGTTCATGTTGCCCGGGATAAAATCACAAAACCTGGAGCCAAACTGTGGAAAAAAGGGGAAGGTCTTCCAAGCTTCGATAACAACAACATCAAAGGCTCGCTAATAATTACCTTTGATGTGGACTTCCCCAAAGAGCAGCTGACAGATGAACAGCGGGAAGGTTTGTGCTTTAAAAATGTAGCCATATCATCTCACAATTTTCTGACAATGATAGAGCATAGTCTTGCGATGCAAGATAACTGCCTGCAGGGATCAGGAAGGAATTCTCTCCACCCCTGCATACAGCATAACATAATTGAATAGGTGCACTGTGGGCTATTTCTTCTTTCCTCTGACGCATCTGGTTTCACTTGCTGTACTTGGAAGGGTACCAGATTAGATTAAATGGACCACTGATATTTATATAGCATTGGCAAATCTGGAGCTACTTCAAAGCTCCCGTCCGTGTACTAGGTACAGACTGCCCCCCTTGTTGGCTAATACTGGAGCTGGCCACGTACTAGCTTCACCCTGGTTAGAATGGTATCTCAGACTTAACACCACAGTTTCCCAGCATCTGCCTCCACTTCTCTTTGAAGGCAGGAGTTGGGTGTTGCTCTGATGTTAAGGTGGAAGCTGCTCTGCTGTATCAGGAAATGGACATTTTCTCCCCACTTGTCCTTACCCTAAGCACATAAGCCAAACGTACACAGGGACACTCAGGGAAGTTGAGAAGAATCAGCTAAAGGTGTGAGATCGATGTATATAAATTATAGCCCATTAACCCTCGCCCCTGTGATGCTCTCACTCTGGAGTAAAGTGGCCAAGTTGCTCCTGTACTCAGCCAGGAGCTCCTTTTCCAAAAGTCCCTCTAGTGGGGATGATGGAAACCACATTCTGCCACTGATAGGGGAAGGAATTGGATCTTGTCACGGGTAAGCGTGGATGCTCGAGGATAGACTCTCTCTTCTCCCACTTCCAGAACAGCTTTGAGGGAAGGCATCTGGCCTACCTTTGGGACTGCCCTGCCTTGCTCAGGGCCACCACACGCATTTTTTGAAGATACTGTTTGCCAGGAGTCTGACCCCATGGCATCTGCTTCCTAGTGTGAGAATGGCAGAACTGGAGCTCCCAAAGTTGGGAGAGTGGAAGCCAGGCCCTTAGTGGTGTCGTGTGCCACCCTCCTAGAGTAGAAAGGCTGCCTTCAGACTATTCCAGTCACTTCCTTCTTGACCAGTCACTGAAGGATCCTGACTGCCGCAGCACTAGTGTTCTGTCCGCACCCATCCTTTCCGACCTTTTCCTGCCCCTCTTGGTTCTGTGACTGTTTGAAAAGGGTGAGGTCTCTGCCTCATGCTCTCCATCACTTCTTTGGGTGGGTACTGCAGCTTTGGCCCTCCGCCCAGGTTTCTGACTGGTTTCCACAGGAACCTTGTCTCCAGCGCATTGTTGCTTTCTCATCTGTGCTGGACTTTCAGGGCCCTGGTTTCTCTTTGGCATATATGTCAGAGGAGGAAGAAAGGCTGCTTTTCTCCTTCAAAGCATGCCGGCGTAGCAGGGAGATGTCCCTGACCACGAGTTGGTCAGTGTGCAAGGACGTGAAGAATGTTTGTTTGGAAATGTTGCTCTGCACTTCCAAAGCAAGGAATGCGAATTCCCTCCAGCCCATCCTGGACGGAAAGGATCCCATGGGTTTGGCACCAGGCCAGTGCAAAATGCCTTGCAGAATAAATCCTGAGTCAACGAGGACCGGGTGCTGAGACGTGCTAGTGCAGACTCTGCTGCCTGCCAGGAAGTCTTGTAGGGCAGAGTCCCTCCAGGTGTCAGCCCTATCTCTTTTACAGCAGGTGAAATCAGTGGCACCGAGTTCCAGCTGCTCTAAGGAGGTGGAGCTTTCGCTAAAGAGACGAAGGCAGGAGGGGCCGTTAGCTCTCCATCAGGACCCCTGGCTTTCCCTCTCCTGTATTAGTGCACTAGAAACAGGGGCAGTGTTGGTGCTTTTTGGTTACCAATGTACGCTCGGCAACTTTGCCTTGATGCTCTGTCCTATGCGAGGCTGTCACGGAGCACTCAGTGGCATTCCTCTGTCCTTCAGTGAGGGTGGCTGGCTGGGCAAGCTGGATCTTCTGGAGCGTAGGCATCCCATCACAGAGGCTGATCTGTTGGAGGGAACAGCACTGCCAGTGTTGTCTCTTGAGCTGGGGACAGCCCTGCACAGCTGAGCAAGACGGGGGGTTTAGGTGTAGCCTAACTGCACCAGCTGGGTTTCATGTGTTCTGTTTGGCTGAGTGACTGACTGGACACCTCTTCCTCCCCCTTCCCCTCCCAGAGGACGTCAGCAGATCAATCCGTGTCTCCCGTGAGCTATTGGACTCAGTCGGGGTTGGCAACATAAACTGACTGTCCATCTGAAGGGCAGCTGCTCTGCCTATATAGTCAAGCGATACATAGCCTGGTAGTTTTCCGTTTCTCTCGTGAGGCGGCGGAAAAGCTGTCCTTTCCTGATTGGTGACACTGCTGTGGCTGCTGTTTGTAATGTTACGTGCGCCTTCTGTTGAGGCATCTCAGAAGCAGCCGGTAGGGTGCCTGGCATGTGCAGCACTCCACAGTGCTAAGTGAAATAGGATTTCTGCTGGTCTCATGCCAAGAAATTGAGATCCAGGAGTGAATCCTGTCAGAATAGCTTCAGAACAGCAGAACTGCACATGCTGGTTCCTGTCTCTCCTGCTCCCATTGCAGCAAGGCTGCTAGGTGGAGGAAGTGCAGGTCTGTCTGTCTGTCTTTCCCTTAATAAAGTGACCCACGTAGGTGGGATATTGTTTTGTGAGTGCTGACCAGTGCAGCTGCTGTTCTGGCCTGTTATCTGGTCCCAGCTCTCTTTCAGACCAGATGTGAATACTGACAGGATGTCAGACACAGCTTCAAATTCATCCATTTCAATATTCTTAAACGGGGCTTTAGTAAGTGTGGTATCCATGTTAATATGCAAAGAAAGCAGTCTGGCATTTCACTGGTTAAGTGGATTCTTCTAGCAACGCAGGAGGCCAGAGTGTTCCCCCCCCCCCAGTAGGATCTGAGGGTGGTGTATTGGATGGATCTCCTCCAGCTGCCTCTTTCGTGTCCCCCTCCCCATCTGCTGTCTTGCTTAGTTTGTAGCAGAGGTGACTCACATTGCGTCCTAGCCCTTCTGTGTTTCAGCCATGTCTGTGGTGTGGGAGGACATGGAAGAAGGCTTTAAGATAACAGTATTATCCACTTAGCTCCACCTCTCCTTGTGGGAGTTCAGGGGTAGCTGAAATGGAGCTGTGCTGCCTTCAGTTTAACTGTTCAGTGGGATAGTTGGACTGCTGGATGTTCGTATTCCATTCCTCAAATTGGCCAGCTGGGATGCTGTGACATTCCCTCCCTACAGTCCAGACTAGTGTGTAGCTTTGTCACCCCAATTCCTCATTCCTGGGCCCCAACTTACCCTGCTTTGCCTTGTGAACCACCCACTGTTGGGTCAGCCCACGCCCACCTCCTGCGAGTAGTCAGTCCCTGACCTAGTGAAGGAGCGCTTCTGGCCAGTCACTCCTGGGATAGACCCCCAGCAAACACCCCCTGTCCCAGATGCAACCCTGGGAACTGCCATCGTGCAGGGTTCAGTGCTGTACACTGACTGCATCCTGCAAGCTCATTTACACTTGTCGGTCAGTTTATCAAAGAAATTGATATGCACCAGCTCTGTCACTCTGTGAGATCTCTGCGCACACTCAATCCTCGTGCACTGTTTTAGAGAAGACAAATAAGTTTATTGATTACAGTCAGATTTTAAGTGAATCTGAGTCAGATTATTAATAAATCAAGAAATTAATCACAATTAACTAAAAGAGAACTCATACCCTAAACAAAGATTAATATTCCAGTCTCTTTCCATCTATGACGTTGGCTTACCACACAGACTGGTTGCAATGCATCTTGCAGCCAGGCCTCCCCTCCCTGTGAGTAGGTGCCAGTCTTCGATGTTGCTTGGAAGATAGATTCCAGGGGAGAGCTCTAATACAGAGGCCTTTCTTTTTAACTAGTATCCTTAGCACCCCCGGCTCAGGTGATCATCCATGTCCGGAAATGGGTGTGATTTTTCCCTCTTGAGCCAAAGTGCTCAAAGGTGCTTAGGCCAGTCCATTGTTCCTGTATGCATGCCTCTGCTGTGTGTGGAAATGCAGCTTTGTGCTTGTCTACATCTATTCAAGCCATGTGTGAGACACATTTGGGGATGTGACATAGCAGAGTTTCATATCTGTACACATGTATGACATTGCAGGGACATGTTACCGTAATAACAACGTTCAGTATGTCATGAGCTTTCCAGAAACACCTTACATGACATGCTTTGCATCAAACCAGACACAGTTACACTGTCAGGGTAAACATGAACGATACACAGATCACACCATATGGGTGTACAGGGTGTCACAGATGCCAAGTGATTTCTGTTTAAAGTCAGATATGTAAATGTGGGGCTTTTTCAGGCTGTGTGCTAACGGTTCCTTTTCCCCTGCAGGTCTCAAACAGCTGTTGAAACAAGGATCTGTGCAGAGGGTGTACAATGGACTGCAGGGATACTAACATACCAGATTGGACTTGATTGCAAATGAAAAGTGGAATCCGTGATATTTATCTGCAGTCTTTTCTTCTGCCCGTTATAGAATGAAAAGGGGGGAGCGATTGTTCAAGCATATTTTTGCAAATGGTGAAGGTGTTGAGATGGTTTTAAGGAAAATATTTCCTTTTTTCAGGGCATAACTGGTGCTGCCTTTAGAGTTCCTGGCATTGGTGCAGTGAGCAGAGCCCCTGAGCAAAGAACGTGGCAGGGTTAAACTCAGTGCAAATTGGAAATGATGGTTTTTAAATATATTTTGATGTTACTTTTCTTGACCCTCTCAATGTATTTTCCTCGTTTCTCTTTCTGTGTCCCTCACATTGATCTTCCCCTAACATTTCATCTCTTATACTCAACCACTCACCCCTTCCACACAAAGCCTAATGGGCTGTATTCTTCCAGAACACACACTTCCACTGAAAGAGCTCCGTTTCTGTTAGAAGTGAACTGAGTGAGGGCTGTGGGAGCTGCCATAGAGCTATGGAAAGGAGAAGAAAGGAAAAGCACAGCACTGGTAAATGGGGCTCCCTACTTCTGAGAGGAGGGGCTGCTGGCCAGTAGGCACAGGCCATTTCCTTGACTTTGCAATAGGTCGGCATGCTCCGCTGCGTCCTCTGCGTCCTCTGCATCCCATCTGTGAATTGGGCTCTGCTGTGCTCTGCCTCGCGCCCACAGCTGGAGGCAGCTGCTCTGCACCTTAGGCTGGCTCCACACTGAGGGTGGCAAATTCGCTGCCATCAGATTGACGGCTCTGGATCAACTGAGCGGTCTGTGTAGAAACCCACTCAGTCGATCCAGCAAGCGACGCAGGAAAACCACCCCAGTAAGTGGCCTAGCGCTGCGTCGAAGGGAGCGCCGTTCCCTGCAGCGCAGCGCAGTGTGGACGGCGCGCAGAGGAGATCCGCAAGTGATTTACGTCACGTGCGTATCTCCCCTCGACTGCCGCCCAATCCCAAAGGTAAGTGTAGACCGGGCCTTAGGCTGAAGTCTCTCCGGTGGGCTTGTCTTGGGTGGAGCCTCCCTCCATATGGCCTGCAGAGAGTCAGAAACCAGCCTGGCCCTGCTGCTTCCCCACTCAGCTAGCTCACTGGCCAGTGGGTTGTGGGGGTCCACGCTGGACGGGGAGTCCTGTGTCTGCTGTAGCAGAGGGACTGCACGGGCTGGGCCCCACGCCTTCGCTGACATCCAGTCTGCTCAGCATTTCTGAAGCCTTCTCCCCTTTTACATTCCACTTACTGTCAACCAGCCGCTGGCTCCAGTGAGACTCTTCAACGAGCTCGTTAGTGTCAGCACGGAAAGGAAGTGATTTAACGTGGGCTTAGATTTGTTCTGATTCCATGGGGCTGAGCCGGATCCAACAGAGCCTGTCTTGTTTGTCTCAGTGTTTTCAAGTGAATGTTCAAAGGACACTTGGAGCCTGATCTTCCTGGAGACAACTGGCCCCTTGCCATGGACTTCAAGCCAACTTCAAGCTGGCCTGCTCTGTATTGGAATCCTCCAAGTGTATCAGCTCTTGCTCTAAGGGCCCCCGTTATAACAAATAGCGGGAGAACGCTTTGGAGGGGCATGAACTGACCTTTATCTCGTGAGAGTTAGGAAGAAACGTCCCCTGGGCCGGGTTAGCACGTAGCTGCCCCCTGGAGGGGTTTCTTACATGTTCCTCTGAAGCAACTGGTGCAGGTCACGGGCAGAGACAGGAATTGTCCATCCCAGCAATAGTGTGTGCTGGTGGTGGTGATTTTCACAGCCTCAAGGGGGCAGCACCATACCCAAGCACAATGCTCCAAGCTCTCACGGTCATGTCCCTTCAACCTCTTTAAGGGGCTGGGAAAGAGCAGAGGAGAAACGAACTGGAAGTGGGACTTTCCCAGGTGTGCTTTCAGGGGGGCATTGTTTAAGTGATCTAACATGACGCCTTCCACAATACAAGCCCAGTTGCTCTTGCAAAATATCCTAGGTCCTCTCTGGCCCTGAGGGGATGAGAGACCCTCCATCCCGAGGGGTGGAGGAATGGCAGAGGGCAGCATCTGCGAGCCCTGTCACCGCTAGCAGCCCTCAAGCAAACCCATCCCCATCAGTCTCTGCTCTTCAGATGGGGACCAAGCCTGCACCACTCCCAGGGATCCTGTTTGAGCTAACAGGAGCGAGGTTCCTCCAACCTCTGCTCTTCGGATCCCAGCTGTGTGCAGAGCCGGCCGCCTGCGTGCCGCTGGCTTCGCTCTGGTTTCTAGCTGTTCCAGTGCATCAAAGAACCTCTGCTCTAGCGAATGCCACCTTAATGTTACTGTTCCAGGGCAGCAATTGCTGTTCTGCGATTGGGATGAGGAGGGGAAGGGGGTGTGTGATAACCACTGAACTCCTGGCACGTCAACGCTGCCTTTGGGGGTGAGAATGCAGCTCACAGCACTCAGTTGAATCTGGCTACCTCTGATAATGCCAGGGAAACCACAGCAACCCAGGCTGCATAAAGCTGCCGGGCCCCTGGGCACACGCTCGCGTTGCGAGCTCACATTGGGGTCCATGCAGCTGCGTCTTCACTGCTAATTTTTGCCATGCTAGCTGGATTCCAGCTTGCACAGAAGTGCCAGCCTGTGATCCAATCACACCTCAGGCTGCAGCGTAGACGTGCCCCGTGGGTTAAGACTTGCTTCTTGCTAGGAGAGCGAGGGCCAGCGCCGCAGGTATTTCCCATGGCTAATATGAAAGAGTGGAAGGTATAGGGCCAAAACAATACCATTTCGAGCCAAGCTCACGCCTCTCATTTCAAATCACAGGTCAGCTAATTGCAGCATAACATACACCCCTTGTGTTGCCAAGTCTCAGGGTTTGATCACAAGTCTTGCACAAGCTGGTGTTTTTCCAAACCTGCCTCTGCCTTCCAGAATCAAAAGAAGTGGGCGATCCCAGTTTTCATTTGAAAAAAGGAAGTTTCTAGATCCCATGGTTGCAGGGCCCCACTTGAAAACATGACCCGAGCGTGCCCTTTTGAGAAAGGAGGAGACAAATCCAAAAACCCCAGCGTTTATTGTCGTTTGGCTTAAAAATCATGACAGCTCAGTCTCGTGCTTCTCTGCAGTCATGCTTTCGACTAGGGTTGCCTGCTTTGGTTAGACAGATTTGCAGCGGTTTCATCACATGCCCTGATCTTTGATTAAAGATTAAGCGTTGATGGCTGGAGACCAGACGATCCTGGAGGCAACCCAGCCACTGGGAATCCTCTCTCCGTATGGCAGAGCCACTCTCTGGTTGCCTAGGGGAAAGGGGGGGTTGCTGGAGCTAACTAAGGCCACCCCCAGGCAGGGACAGGAAAGGCCTCTATTGTCAGCTGCTGGTGCAGCTCCATCCAGATGCACAGCACCAGATTTAGGCTCATCGGGCAGAGATTGAACCATCCCTGACCCGGCGGAGCGCCAGCAGCCAGGCGGCCATGCCCAACTCCATTGGTGGCAACCACCCACCTCCTCCCGTGCTTTGCCCAGCCCGCGGAGAAGCCCTGGGAGTGCCTGGGAGTCAGTCCTCCCAGCTGCGACGTTGCTCAGCTGCATCCTGGCCCCCGTCTAATGAACCAGCCGTCGCTTCCCCCCGGCCCTTGCTGGGCACCCGCCAAAGGGAGATGATGCCAGGCTTGCCCCTGCGTGTCTTGGCTTCCTCTCCACGCGCGGCCAGACCTGCTCCTACGCGGCACACGTGCTTGCACAAGGCAGCCGCAGCTGGCCGGGGGGGCTGAGTCGTCCCCACGCTACCCTCAGACCGTGCACAGATGCCAACCGCACGTCCCCCACCAGGGCTGGGCAAAGGGGCCGATCCTGCCAGGGCCGCCTGGTCTCCGTGTGAGGCGCAGGCGGTTACAGGCGGGCGGGGGGGCCTGGGGTGGCTAGAAGAACGGGGAGGTGGGAGCGATAGACGGGTCCAGGTCCGGTGCCAGCCAGCCCAGAGCTGGCGAGCCGGTGCTTTGGGAGCGCCGAGCCGCAGGCAGAGCTGAGCAGCGCTGGGGGGCGAGCTGTGTTGCTCTTGCCGGAGGGGGGGGAGGGACAGCATCTGCAGAGTCCCCCCCCCTCCCACGCCGCGCTGCGAGGGCCGTCTATCTCTGCCCTCCCGTGCAGAGCAAGGCTCCGATGGCCAAAGCCGCCTGGGCGAAGGCCCCCAAGGCGGGGCCCAGCACCAGAGGGGCGTGCGAGTGGCCGTGCTGTTCTTCTGCAAGACACAAGAGGGGCAGGATCAGAGCTGGCCTTTGCTTCCAGGGGACCACGCCTGGGGCGTGGGGATGATCCAGGGGCCCTTCCCGACCCTCCTTCGCTCCCCCCTCCCAGGCGGGGCCTGAAAGGAGCCACTGCCAGCGCCCAAGGGGTCTGCAGCCGTCCAAGGCCCCGCACTGCCCGCCGCAGGGCGTAGATCTGGTGTGCCACCCCGGGGTTCCCACGTACCAGTCCCGGTGCTGTCCGCCGGGCTGTGCCGCCGCAGGAACTCCAGGCACGTCGTCTCCAGGAAGGCCTGCAGCACAGACGTGGTCTCTGGGTACCGGCTCAGCTGGGCGTGGGCGTACGTGGCCACTTCGTCCCCCTCTCTGTGCCCCGGGAGCGCCCAGCTGGCGTTGGCCGGCCGGAAGCGCAGGAAGCTGTCTCCGTTGAGGGCCACCTCGTAGAAACTGTGGGAGGCGCCGCCCGGGGCGAGCTGGCAGCCCAGCGTGCAGCGCAGGTCCAGGGGGTCTGTGGGAGGGCAGAGCCGGCGGGGTCAGGCTGGCGTGGCCTAGACGCAGGGCTCAGAGGGGCCCGGCCCGGCTGCAGGCACGCTGGAGTCCCCTGGAAGGAGGGGACATGGGGGCGCACCCCACCCGGCCTGTGGGGGCCATTCAGCTACACCTTCCCCAGCTGTCTGCTCTCTGGGGCTCAGCCAGGGAATCCCTTCACCCTCCCTCCGTCCTGCCCCCTCGTTTTGCCCCAGGCCTTGCCACGCTCCACCTGTCCCACCGCTCTGCTTTCTTTTCCCTAGTCCCACCCCTCTGCGCTCCCCTGAGCTCGTCCCCCACTTGCGCTTGGTCACCCCGTCCCCCCGCCTGAGCCCACTTCCCTCCGTCTCGCTTCCCATCCCCCCGCCTTCTCTGCTACCCCATCTCCCGCTGTGCCCCCCGCTGCCCTGCACTGCCGGGTAGCTGCTGGGTCCCCGTTCCCCAGACAAGGAGGGGTCCAAGTGGTTTCGAGCTGGCTGGACACACAGCGCCCTGCTAAGTGTTCCGTTTTGTGCCGGCCGGTCCCGGTGTTTCGCACCCTTGGCTTGGGCTGGGTTGATCTGAACGGGCTACGCCTCCAGTCCCACCAGCGGTGGGCGTTGGACAGTTCTGACGGAGCCTTTCCGCTTCGAATAGGGGGAAGAACGTTTCCAGCCGAACCGACTGGCAGGTTGGCCCGCCTGGAAAGCGCATTTCTCAAAGCAAGGCGCTGAAAACCATTGGCCCGGCAATTCTGGCCAAGTGTAACATCCCCATCCATTGCCCTGCAGCACCTCCCGGCCCCCCGTTACACACCCTACCGCTGTCGTCCAGCTAATGCCAACCCTGTTTCCTCTGCTGTCAGAGGGGCCGTGCCCCACGCCGTCCCCGCTCTGGTACTCACACTGCACCGGCCTCTCCTTGGCGATCACCTGCACGAAGCCGTGAAAGGAGCGTAGGTAGGTCTGCAGGCCGCGCGTCATCGCCTCCCAGCGCGCCGGGGGCTCCAGGTGGCACAGCTGGCTGGCGTTAGAGCCCTGCAGACTGTGGGTCGGGACCCCGTCCAGAGAGCTGTTCCCCTGAAACTCAATGGCGCTGCTGTTCGGGACGTGGGCGAGCTGCAGCATGGCGAAGGTGTGCAGGGCTGGGCGGGAGAGGCCCACGGGGCATCAGGAAGCAGCAGGGCGCGGAAGCGCACGAATCCCCTGGGCGCTGACGCTGGGCTTCCTCCCGCACCAAGCTTCCCTCCCCTTGGTGCAGTGAGCCCAGGCTCCGCCACGCACGGGGCCGGGGGGGCTGAGAGCAGCCCCCGGGGAATCCCTGCTGGAGGGGTGACAGGGGTTGGGGTTTCCCTGTCTGACCTCAGGAGGCTGGGGGGCTCCCTGCCCACATCCCCCTGCAGAGGATCCTGCCCCCCTTCTCCGGCTCTGCCCGGCCCAGGTTCTGCGACGTCAGCACAGCTGCACCTCTTTGCGGTGGCCAGGCTATTGGGAGCTGTCCAGACGGGCTGGCACCAGCCCTTCCTGCGGGGCTTCCAGTGCCGGAAAAGCGTTTCCGCTGGGAAGGGACCTTCCACTTCCCCAGTCATGGGGGACGGGGAAGAGGGGGCATCTTCTCACAGTGTCTGTAGGGGACCCCTGGCTTGAGCCTCCAGCCCATCCCTCAGCAGCGGGGCTGGGGATCACACTCCCCCTTAGCTGGGCTGATCAGAGCCCGGGGTCGCCTCTGCTGACCCAGCTGGTCCCCTAAGGGCCGGGGACCCCCTCTTACCTGCCCCATCTCCCCCGCGGCAGAGAGCACCCACGAGGAGCAGAAGTCGCAGCATTCCTGGCTGGGGGTCCGGTCGCTGCTGCCGTCTAGCCTGCTGCTCTTGACTGGAGCCTGGGAGAGCAATGGGAGATTGGGAATAGGGATGTGAAGGCGGGGGCGGTGCTGTCGAGCAGCCGGGGCCCTGGGAGGGAGCTGGGGCTGGCCAGGAGGAAGAGGGCGGGCGTGTTATTCCAGCTCTGTTCCATTTCCTCAGCTGCAGCGGCTGACACCCCTTCTCTGCCGGCCCAGGCACCCCTCCGTAGAACTCACCCACACTGGGCTGACGGGCCATGATGAGAGGATCTTGGGATCCCCCTGAACATCTGGAACGCGTGAACTGGGGGAGGGTAGGGGCCGCAAACGTGTTGGACCAGGGCCCAAATTTCTCTCTACTGGCCTCCACCCACCAGTCCCGGCCCCAGCTGCCAGGCCAAGCTCCAGTGAGCTGAAAAGAAGCTGGGAGCCAGGACTCCTGGGTTCCCCTCCAGGCTCACAGGGGCGTCTTGTCTGGCGAGTTAGACTGGGGGGGACAGCCAGGACTCCTGGGTTCTCTGCCTAGGTCTGCATGGGGAATGCTGTCTATGGACAGAGGCAGGCCTCCTGGGTTCTGCTCCAAACTACGCGAGGGAGCGTGGGCTAATGGGTTAGAGCCGGGGACTAGGAGTCAGGACTCCTGGGTTCTATGCCCAGCCCTGGTACTTGGGCAAGTCACATGTCTCGGGGCCTCAGTTTCCCCCTTGTAAAATAGCTGTGGGGATCTTGGTTTTTCTATGCTCCGCACCTGGGTGGCCTGAAACAAGACTTGGCCCTTCAGCTCTGCGTCTTCCAGAGCCGGAATACTTTCAACGGTCCCTCCAGGTGAGCTTGTTCTCAGTGACATCACCTAAGAATTTTCCTGTGAGAGCCACAGGCCAGGTTCGGGTCGGGTCTTAGGTGCCATCATTGATAACAGTTGGGGTCAGGCTCGGCGCAGGTGGAGGCCAGGGTAGGCTCCCCTTATGGCACTGGGGGTTTGGCTGAGGCTGAGAACCGAGGGGTGGGACGCAGCGATGGCTTTGCACAGTTGCTCACTCCGATGATGTGGTGGGGGGCGGGTCACAGAGTGTGGTTGGGTCTCTCCTTGTCCTTGTTGAACCTCATCAGATTTCTTTTGGCCCAATCCTCCAATTTGTCTAGGTCACCCTGTATCCTAGCCCTCCCTTCCAGGGTATCTACCACTCCCCCTAGCTTAGTGTCATCTGCAAACTTGCTGAGGGTGCAATCTACCCCATCCTCCAGATCATTAATGAAGATGTTGAACAAAACCGGCCCCAGGGCTGAACCGGGGCTGTCTGTATTTGAGGGCAGAGGCTGGGGGGCCTGGGGAGGAAAGGCTGGGAGGGCCGGACGGGCCAAAGAAGGACAAATTCTTAGGTGAGATCATTAAGAACAAGCTCCGTGGGAGGGATTGTTGAAAATATTATAGATAAGTGCAAAGGAAGAAATAACTCACTGAAAAGGATCTCTGGAACTTCCAGCTAAGAAACCAGTGATAACGCTACACAGAGCATTAATGAGGCCCATTAGTGGATATGGCTGCCAAGCCTTTCAGACAGCACGGAAAAGAAAGCCATGTAGGTAGTGTGGGAACAGCTTGCTCTGTGCCCGCATTCGAACCCTAACTAACCTTATCTCTGTTTTTTTAGCTGAATTTCCAGGGATATCGATGACACTAGCTTTGGCAGTCCGCTGCCCTGGCCATCCTGTCTGATTCCTTAGCAGGGCTCCAGGCACCATACGATGGCAAATTGACAGCAGAACTGATCATGCTTAATTAATTATTACTGCTAACCACCACATGGGCCCAGTTGGACGTCATGTGGCCATAGTAACCGCATGGATCCCAGAGCATGGAGAGAGCACGGGCAACGAATTGGCAGAGTCAGAGGCAAAAAATGCCATTAAGCAGGAACAAGTTGACCTGAAGATCTTTTTAAGATCTCTTTAAGCAAACTGGAATTTAAACACTGCATCGAAAATGAGCTAAGAAAGGAATGGGAAGAATGTGGGCAGGTGAAATGAAGGGGAAAAAAATTCTGTGAAGACACCCAGTGGCTGAAAATGTTGCTATAACCTGAGGCCCGGAGAGGAAGAGGGAAGTGGCTCTGTTCAGAACGTTAACCGGTCATTGTGAATGTAATCATAATCTATTTCTAACACACCAAGGTAAGGATTGACTATACAAAACATGGACCGGTCCAGAAAACCATTGATCATCTCTTATGGAATTGTAAAGCCTGTGGAGATTTATGTGGAAAATGCAAAAGCCTTCGAGTAACACTTTCTTTGCAACACCTATCCACAATACATTTAACCCTGCCAAGAGCAACTGCTTGTGGAAATTGGCAAAAGTGGTCGCTTGTAAGAGGCGGTCTCTCTTCAAAGGTTTGCTGGGCAGCCAGAGAGCAGCACCTGGCCACCAGCTCCGAAGATAGTAAGAAAATATGGTCGCTGGCCGCTCTTCTGAGTTTCTTCACAGTCAAATTACAGGGGGAAAAGTTCTGTGGACTCCGACAGGTGCTCTCTCTTCTGAGGGGGCCACTCAGGCAGGTTGTACTGTACGAGGAAAATGGGCCTCAATTTAAAAAAGCTATTGTGCGGGTCTTTAAGAATACTGGGGAAGGCGACGGACTATATGTCGGAGCCTGTCTACGGAGTCCAGGGAGTGGGTCGCTCCACTGCCAGCCCATGAAGAAGACGGAGGGGGTTGGAGGGAGAATGGGAGTGACTGGGGAGTCACTCTCCTGGTAGTAGGGGGTGGAGAGCTGTGTGGGAAGCAGGAAGCCTGGGTCCAGGAGGGAAGATACCTGCAAGACACAGGATTGGAGCAAGCTCCTGTGGCGGACCTGACACCAGGGCAGGAACCAGACCTGGGCTGGGGAGAAGCCTGGCCCCTGGCAGATGTTGTTTGTCTCAAAAAACCCAGGAAGTGGCTGGGGGAAAAGCCTGAAGAAATGCTATGGAAGGAGTCCAGGAAAGCAGCGGCGAGGCTTCTGAAGGAGCAGACCTCGGCTTCTCATCCTACAGTCCCTAGGCTGGAACCCAGCGTACTGGGAGGGCCTGGGTTCCCCTAATGCCACTGGGAAGGTGGAGTGGAACCCCCTGGTATAAGGGATATAGATATTTAAAAGCCCTACAAGAGTTGGGGCTGAAGACCTTCGGTAAGGACACTGCCATTGCTGGTTGGACTCTCTGTTACCCTGGAAGGGGAAGCACTAAAACGTGAGCTGGCTGGAGAGCTGAGTCGTGAGAAGAGGGGGCCATCACGGGGCCAGAGTGATGGGCATGGGGCCCTAGGAAACAAAGAGCTGCTATGCTACATGCAGCCACAGGGGGCGCACCAGCAGTGTCAACCCTCCTACAGGGGCGGTGTACTGGGGTCCCAGTCTGAGAGCGGGGGAACTGCCAAATTCCACTCTGAGACAGGGAAGGGTGCAGGGCACCTGGGAGGATGCTCACAGAGCCCAGGAAGGGGGCAGAGATGCGAGCCAGCCCCATGACAGTGACACTTAGCTTGGTCAATTCGCTTGGCAGAGAGCCAGTGCCCCAGAACAAAGCTGGGTGGAGTCTCTTAATTCTGAAAATGCTTGAGAGTTTGAATACAGCAGCGATGTCAGTATGCGCTTGTCACACTGGCAAACCAGATTCCAGCTCACGCCCAGGCTTCAGTGAGCACAAAGAAATGCAAAGCTGGGAACCCCTCTGGCTCATCTGCGTATTAGCATCCTCGAACTGGATGTGAAGTTGCTAAGACCGGGTTTACTGTTTAGACCTTCTGAAGAGCTTTTTACGATGCTGCACATAGTCTCATTCATCCATACCCCATGTTATAGAGCAATAGCAACGGTTTGCATTGGAAACCTCTGTCAATGTACACACCAAGCAGGAGAGAAGCATTAATTAGTGTAAAGGGCTGGACCCGCAGACAAGAGGGTCTAGTGAAATCAAATGACGCATTGTGTCACATCAAAGGACAAAGATTTGGTCAATTGCCCTGGCCACTCACATGAAGAGGAGACGGGCGGCTCTAACACTTGTGCTATCAGTTTGGACTCTGGGGGAAGGGAATTAAAACGCCAGAGCAGAAGAAACTTTATTTCTGTGCTGCTTGAACTCTGAGGGATGAGGATTTCTAAGCATAAGCAAGAAGTGCTGAGCTGTTTAGCCTGGGTTAGCCCTAAAGGGCACATAAAGTGTGCGCATTAAAGCTGCTACTATCGTCTTTTGGAACCTGAGACTGTATCTCCTTTGTGTGTGTATCTTTGCCTGGTTTAACCTTGTAACTAACTCTCTTCTTTCTTTTCCTAGTTAATGATTCTTCAGTTAGTTTATTGTAGGATTAGCTACAAGTCTTGACTTTGGTAAGAGATGTGGGACGCTATTGAACGAAGGGTGAGTGACTGGTCCTTTGGGACTGGATATCGCTGTGTTTTTTGGTATACGGGACCATCTATCACAAAAGCAGGCTAGCTTGGCCTGCAAGATAGAGGAGAGCGCCTAAGGGGACGGTCTGTCACTGCACATTAAGGCTATTGTGCTTGAGGTGTTCACGCTTGTTTCTGGGTTGGTGAAATCTGATTATAAAACACTCAGCCAGTTTGGGGTCTGTGCCCATTACCTGGTCGTTTGCCCTGCTGGTGGCCCTCAGGCTGGGGAACCAGTCCTGGCAGCATGACCGTGCTCATCAGCAATCTTAAAACCCGTCGTGGAGTGGGGGAGTGCGAAGAGGGAGTTCAGCATTTAAACTGATGCCTCGGGAGGGGCCTGTCCAGGGGGAGAATTTTCCCGAAACACTGACGTTCATCAGACAGATGGTTGGTGCTTTAAGAAGTGTGTTCAGCCCAGTCAGGGAGCTCCGTTAATGCTTCTTTGCCAGATCAGAGAGAGGGAGTCCCGTAAAATGTAATGCACTGGAGGCACGGATTTCAGCGCCTGCCTGATATCCTGCCTCACCCACGGCCCAAGTCCCCTGCTGAGCCTGGCTCCCTCCAGCATGCACATCCAATGGCTCCTAAAAAGTCAGCATGAGGGGAGGAGAGAAGGAAGAGCATGGATCTTTAGAGGGCCTGGAGGGAGGCAGCAGAGTGGGAGGACTGAGGAAAAGGGAGGAAGG
>ML675649.1:43697925-43754473 GCA_007922155.1 Mesoclemmys tuberculata | reverse complement strand
GGGGGGGGGGGGGGGGGGGGGGGGCGGCGGCCCGCACAGGCGCAGCGCAGCGCACGGCTCGGCGCCGGCGGGATGGCGGCGGCGCTGGAGCTGGAGAAGCTGCGCATGGCGGGGGCCGGCCTGGCGCTGGCGGTGCTGACCAGCGGCGGGGACGCGCAAGGTGAGCCCGCCCCGCCCCCCCCCCCCCGGCCCCGGCCCGGGCCCCGGCCCCGGCCGGGGGGGGGGGGGGCACGCGCCCCCCGCGCCCCCTGCCCCCCCCCCGGTCCGGCTCGCAGCAGCACGTGCCCCCGGAGCGGTTTCGCGAGCGCGCGCTACGCGCCTGCCGTCGTGGCGACAGGCCTGAGCAATCGAATCCTGGGGGCGCCTCCCCCCCCCCACCCGGGTGCGGCGCGGGCAGCCGCGACAGGTCCAGGGCCGAGCCCGCCTGGGGGAGCAGGCATCACCAGTCGATCCCCGAGCCCTTCCCCCTACCCAAGGGGTCCGGTCAGCGCCTGGCCCCGGGGGCCGGGTCAGAGCGGGGGGGGGGCAGCCCTCCTGCCCTGACCTCCCACGTGCCAGGCCTTGCCCGTCGCCATGGCGACCCTGCATCAGCCCCAGGGCTGCCCTGTGGGGCAGGGACCACAGGTGAAAGGGCGGGGACGCGCTGACCCCGGCCCCCGAGCTCTGCCTGGCTGGGGCCTGCCTGGGCTCGGGGCGGCGCTGCCAGGGGGCCAGGAGTGACCCGCAGGGAAACGGGCCAGGGCCTGGGGACGGCCCTGCCAGGCCATCCCGTCATGGCGCAGGCCGGCCCGTCCGCCCTGCCGCTCGCGCCGTGCTGAGATTGCCTGTGCACGCGGGCGGGCGAGGGTTCGGTGGTGGGAGTTAGATCTCAGTGACAGGAAACGGAGCTCCCGTCTTGCATCTCTCTTTGTTTGGAAATGGAATCGAGCATTTGGCACCTGAAACCGTTCTTTCTTTCTTTGGTTAATCGCTTCACCTTTAACGTGGGTTCCAAAAAAAAAAAAAAGCCGGGCACTAACATGCTGTTTGCTGTCATCATATTGTCTACTCTGCTTGTAGGATCGATGCCTTTCTCCACCCTGTGCCCGTCTGGTGTATTTAGATCGGCAGCTCTTCGGGACAGAGACTGTCTACTATTCTGTTTGTACAGTGCCTAGCACAGTGGGGCCTCTGCTCACTGCAGTCCAACCCCCACCTTCCAAATTGCCGAATAAGCTTTGGTGTCTGCATCCTCCCCTTACACCCTCACGTAACAACTGCAGCTGCTCCACGCGCATGTTATTTCTAAAATAAGGGGAATACTAGGGTGCCAATTCCACCTTCACAACCTCAGCCACGTGAGCGCTGAAGCGGTTTAAAATAAAGATCGAGACCAGATTTTATAATGATGGCAACAGTGAGCATTTTCACAGTGCAAAGTGGCCAAACCAGCTGTGCTTAGGAGTTCCAGAAATTTCACCTTGGGACAGAGAGCAATTCTGGAAAATTTGCTCCTTGAAGGTGAAAGTTTGGAAGACTATCAGCAATGGAAAACAAGAGGTTACTTTGCAAATGATTTTGTACCTTTCCCCCTTGTTTTCTGTTGACTCCTCCCTCCAAGGTCTGTGGTAATTCCTTGTTGAGTAATCTGTCTAATTTAGATTGTAAAATCTTGTGGCAGAGCCTTTGTCTTTTCACTTGTCTAAAACGCCATGCACACCAGCGGTGCTGTATAAATCATCTTAATGCTCCTAGTTATTTGCCCTTGGAAAAAACCCTAAACAATTCCTCTTTCCTTGGTGTTTACATTCTTCTAATGCCTGCGGTTACTGTGTGCCTCCATTTGACAACGTTCTGTACATTTAGATCTCCTAAACTGTCCTTCATTCCTAATTTCTTGACTTCTGTGTGCCTCAATTTCTGAACCCTACTGTTGCAGTAACATTTCTTTTAGCATGTTATATGTGTTGAGCTCCATGGGCCAGGTCTTCGACCTGTGTGAATCAGTATAGATCCCTTGATTTCAATGGAGCTTTGCTTATTTATATGAACTGAGGATCCAGCTCAGCATGTTTATTGTATAGATAACGCACCCCCCCCACACACTATAATAATTATCACATCCCCTTTTTACATGCCTCCTCTTCCCTGGTGGCAATGGCAGTGATAGGTTGGAAAATAGAGTTGTGGTGGTGCCTAAATTAACCTCATTAAACTTTGTTTTAGGGTGTTGGACTAATGAAGCCAGGGAAAAGAGCCTGTCTGCCTGATAGAACATACCTCGTTTCCCCAAATATCGATTCAGGAAAGCATTTAAGCACATGCTTAAAGTTAGGGCTCTGCGCACCTGCTAAAATGCTTCCCTGACTTGGAACGCTAGTGGTCAGCCCCAGCACTTATTGGTATTCCTGCCAATGCATTGTCTCTCGCAGATCGACATGGCTGGGATTACTGTATTTTGCTCGGCGCAGTTTAATTCTCAGCCACAGGATAAACCCGTAGACAGCTAGTTTATCCTCATGTGGATTAGTTTGTTTTACCTGCTGCAGTCCACAGATTAGTGCTGGGAGTGGCTGTGCCCTGAAGGAGATGTATCCGAGACTCCTTTGACCTGTAGACAAGTGATTGCTCAATCCTTTCTTGCAGCTTCTCTCCTACTTCTTTGATGTGTGTCTGGCAGGGCAAAGAGCATGTTAGTGGTGACAGGCAGTGCTCTGATCAAAGACTGGGAGGAGGCTGAGGCATTTTTTACAGTTAGGCCAATTTAAGGATAAACTCGAGAAGTGATCGTATTTTATATATTTAAAGGCTCCATCAGCCTTGTGAATTTCCTAAGGAGCAATAAGTACAGTACATAGCTATAGTTACAAATGGTGGATCCAGTCCTGCAAACACTACGCAGGTGAGTAACTGGAAAAGATGATAGATCACAGTAAAGGTACTCACCTCCGTAAGTGTTTGCAAGGACAGCCCCACCATAACTAGGGTTTTCATTTTAACAAGACTGATAGACGGCTGGGCAGGTAGGATTGCCAACCCTCAAGGATTGTCCTGGTCATGGAGTCTCTAGGAATTAACAATTAATCTGGAATTAAAGATGATGTCATGTGATGAGACCTCCAGGAATACGTCCAACCAAAATTGGCAACCCTTGCTGCTCCTTATTGGTTGAGAACTGCAGGTATGCTGCTGTTCCCCTGTTTCCCCCACCCTAATCCATTAGGTTGTCTGTGGTATTCACCTAGATCGTAAATGCTTTGGAGGATGGGCTATCACATTCTGTGTTTGTCCAGTGCCTAGGATGATGAGGCGCCAATCTGGTTGGCCTCAGATGCTATTGTAATGTTAATTCTCATGTGATATCACCATTCTTCTCTCTCAAAGTTGAAGGGAAGGGTCTTGATGTGGTTCCATAGAAGGTTGCGGGCTTTTAATCTTGTCCTTGGCGGATTCTGTAGATCATCGTGGAGTGGGATACTTGTGTTTGCATTGACATGCACATTGCATTGACAAGAAAGCGAGTTATTTGGGCAGCTCTTCTAATCTGTGGAGGCGGATGTGCGATAGGACCAGGAGCTAGTCGACAAGTCGATTTGAGCGTCACTGACACTATACACATGGCGTTATTGAGCTGAGTATCAAGGAATTTAGAGTGACAGTTGTGAAACCACACTGGTGCAGTATTCAGCCACAGAATGTACCAAGGCAATTGTTGCGGTTCATAGGGTCTATAGATTGGAGCCCCATGATGTTCTGGCCAGATTCCTAATAAGCGCGACATGAGACTTGACCTTATCACGGATGTTTTCAAGGTGGTGTTGGAAGGTCAAACTCCAGTCCAATGTAATGCCGAGATATTTTGGGTTAGCCTCATGGCTGACACTCTCACCGCAGAACTGCACATTGAGTTTGGCATTAGCCATTTTATTATTCAGATGGAAAGCAGTCACCATGGTTTTTTTTGGGTTAGGCCTAAGATTCCAGTGTTGGAAATAATCAGCCATTGTTTCGAGATCTTGGGTTAGGATGCGGGGGGGTGGTATGGAGGCTTGTGTGCTGAGCCAGCTAGGGCAATGTCATCTGCATACCTGAATTTCCTTGACTCCGTTGTTGGTTTGTTCGTGGTGTATACATTGAAAAGCATGGGGCCAGGACAGAGCCCTGAGGGATGCCTGAGTTAAGACTTCTTGGCCTGTTGATCTGGCCATTAAGGTGTATCTTAAAGCGGCGGTCCCCAGTCATCACCACCCAGAGACTAATCATTTGCTGGCAGTGAATGACATGGGAGATCTTGAGGAGGAGGCCCTGTCTCCAAATAGTGTCATATAACAAGGACAAGTCAACCAGGGTGATCCCTGTTTTCAACTTACACTGGGAATCCTGCCTCAATCTTGTGAATGAGTAAGCTACTTGGTCACAGCAGTTCGTCTTCAGGTGAAATTCTTCCTGTTTTGCTAGGGGGATGTCTTCAACGGTATCAGATGGATGGCGGAGCAGTGCCCAGTCCATGAACTTGGTGGTGGTTGAGAGGAGAGAGATGGGACCGTAGCTGGCTGCATCCTCCGGAAGTTTTCCAGGCTTCAGTAGGGCAACCACTGTTGCATGTTGCCAGCTTATGAGCCCTTCTCTGATTCTGTGCATGGCGGTAAGAAGCGCCACCAGCCATTCCCATCCCCATCTCCCCAGGTTCTTAAGAAATTTTGGAGGAATGCCATCAACCCCTGCAGCTTTCTGTTTTTGGTTTCTGACAGCACAACATTGATCTCCTTGGCAGTATGGAGACGAGAGTGGAGATTCCTCCAGGCATTGGTGAAGGTTTCTGTGGAATTCCCACTGGACCGCCTGGTGTGTAATCTTGTCTGTCAGCATCTTGCTGTTAGAAAGAAGATGAGAGGCGACAGCATTTGTGGTCAGCTTCGCTGTGCGTTGTGTTACTGGCTGGGATACTTCAAGTTGCTGCAGGAGAACCCAAGCCTTGCAGTTCGAATGGATGAAATCAAAGCTTTCAGCAGTCTCTTTCCTCATTTCCAGGCGTGCCGAATTCAAGGACTCGTGCAGCACATTGTCTTTATCTGGGTCACTGCTCTTTTCGTATTCTCTCAGGAGGGATTTGGATTTTTTTGTCCAGCAGGGGGCAAAAGCCTTGAGGTGACTGTGCAGCACGTATGTGCTAGTGGTCAATTTTCAAATGTTTGTAAAATGGCCAAAATTCCTAGATATCAGTTCGAGCCGTGGGACCCAATGTTCTGTTTCCAAAGTGTAGGTGGGTCAATCAGCCTTGCGGAAATTCCAATGTGGCTTTGGCACTGACTGCAGAATTGGCACTTCCAGGCTGATCTGAAGGATAATTGGGCGATGTTGGCTATACGATAAGTGACTCAGGATGATTTTTGTAGTGGCCAGTGGGATACCTGTGCTGTTACGGGTCACAAAATACGGGTGAGGGTTGCGATCCGTTGCTCACCTCGCAGACCGAAAGGATCCTGGTTGCTTTAGATCATAGAGCAAGTGGAGGTCATCAAGGGAGGCCCATTCTGTGATCTGTTCTGGCTGTGTCATTTGAGCAGTATTCCCAGGCTTTGTGATGGCTGTTAAAGTCACCTGTGTAAAAGGCCAGATGAGGAAGGGAAGGGAAGGTGGGATCAGGCCACATGATGTTAGGTGGTTTGTATATGTTTACTATAATGATGTCCCAGATTCTAATCTTACTGATCTCTCTTCCACCGGTCTTCCAAAACTTCCACATCCTATAGTCCATTCTGTGTATACGCTGCTAGCCCTTTGACAGCAGTGATTTTGGTATAGCCATAGGTTTTATTTCTAGCAGCTTTGTCGTTGTCTTCTGCGTGTGTTTCTTGGAAGACTATAATGTCAATGTGATGGTCTTTGAGGGTCTCCAAGAGGCAATCTGTTTTTCCCTGGACATCTCTTTTACAATAAGTTGGTATATTCAGAGGACTGGCCCACTTTTTCTTTTTTGGTCCTAAAAAGAGTGATTAGAGGCAATATAAACATTGCTACTTTCACTGGGAGATCGGTAATGTGACATCCATTGGCCGGTGAACGACACTGGTATGTTAGTGAATTTGCACAAAGCATGAAAAACACCAACGTTTAACAGGAGCACCATGTGAAGGTGGTTGTCTTAAGTCTCTCTGGACCGCTTAAAACAAACAGCTTGTCATTAACCCTGCTGAGGAACCACCAGCTTTTGGTTTTGTGTCGAAAAGACTGGTGCAGATTGAATCGCATCAGCACATCTCATGGGAGATGTGGACAACCCTTCTTTAAATGGAAAACGAGGCTAACACCTGTATGTGACTGTGGTCACCAGTTACAAACAATGGAGCACATCACATCTGAGTGTCCCCTTCGTTCTTTCGATGGGGGCCTGAAAGATATTCACCAGCTCACTGCTGCAGCAATGTGCTGGCTATCAAACCTAGATATACATTTGTAATGGTTGCTACCTACCGAAGCCATGCAAAAGAAAAAGAAGCCTGTCTTCTCTGATAGTCTAACTAATTTCCTAGTTTTGCTGCCAGAGTCAGCAGTAACAGCACAAATAACAATTAAATAAGCGTGAACAAACTGTTCCATTACCCCTTCTTTCCATATCCTTGCTGAGGGTAGCTGGCATATCACTCAGTGTGTTAGAGGAGCCCTAGGAGGGTACAGTTCAGATTTCTCTGGAATGCAAGGCAGTGGTAAATTTTTGAGGTTGTTTAATCGGAGAGCCCTGGTTCTTTTCTTAAACCACCATCTACATTTTTCTTTCTCTTAGAATCTTGTAGGCAAGATTGTAACTTCTAGCAGTGCTTTTCAACTTCACCTCTAAACCAACAAAGGGTAGCAGGATCCTCCTTGGCAGATACTTGAGAAATCTCCTTGCTCTATTTCCTGTACTTCCTGAACTTCCTCACTGAGTGGCATTGGGGTTCTGCAGAATCGGAGCTGTCACTTTAAAAAAAAAAAAGGTTTCTAGTCCGTATGACTGACGAAATATGAACGGCTGTCAACAGATAGAGTGCCACCTTCTTGATTTTGCAGATGCACCAAAAAAAATGGAGTGAAGTCAGTAGGGGAACGAAAATAAAAGCAAGAGATTCACAGAAAATTATACTTAAAATATGAAAAAGTAAGCTGACGATGTTACAGTTAAATGCAACAGTCATCTTCCTGTCAGTGAGAGGGGTTGTGACCAAGGGAGGCACAGAGGCACCAGTGTATCTTGCTGTAGTTGGTAACCAAAACCTTCGGACTAGTATATGCCAGGTACGTTTTCAAGGCCTGCCCCTTGATAAAGGGTGATGGTATGCGCGGGAAGGAGAATCACCTGGTCAGCTCTGTTTTTGCTTTGGCTGACTAGCTTGAATTTTTTTTAACAAAAAAAAGTGCTTTTGAATGCGTTTTAGCTCATACAAATATCCTGCGTCAGATTCATCTCTGGCCACGTCGCTGGAGTTGGTCCATTATGAACACAAATGAAAGGCTGGGTTGTTTTGCAGTGTGGTCTCTTGAGCCAAAGTTAAGAGAGCCTGAATCTTTATAGGAAGCATCCGGACGTGGAGGTTTGTTCCAGATGGTGTTCAACTAACTGCTAGCCGTCCTGTCACCCATTTGCACAACTCTAACCCCCTGGGATAGACACTGAAGTTTACTCTATGAAGTGGCAGTGCCAAACACATGATGTGAGCGGTTGCAGTGGGACCTGAAACTGAAATTGCCCAATCAGGTGTTAAAACAGCCGAGCCTTGCTACATTGTCTTCCAAAGGCCTGAAATAGACTTAGAATGAAAGGAGCAGGCATAGAGAAAGGGAGGAGCGGTTCCCGCACTCTAAGTCACAGGAAAAGGGGATAGACGTGCGGTAAGGAGAACCTGGTTTGCGCCACATAAAGTGAATGTATCTGAGCCTGGTGGTCAGCAGTTGTGGTCAGATGTGACCACGGTTTGTAATATTTTCTAATGTCGAACCAGCTGTTGAGGAGTATCTCACAATGAGGTAACCTAGATGACCCTCCTGAGGTGCCTTCCAACCCTAATCAGCTACGATTCCATGAACTGCTTTTCATCTCCACGAAGTTGGAGATAATCTGATTTAGGCCAAAAGTCAAATGATTCTGGAGGGCTCATCCTCGTCTGTTGTGGATATGCATTCACAGCACAAAAGCACAAATGGTAAGGCATTACAGATCCTTAGGTTTGCTAGCCCACTAGAGGGGTAGAGTGGAACTTATGAAGTAGCTGCCTGCACTGTATCTGGTTCAAGGCAAGGTGGATTGATTTAAATCAAAGGGATTTAAATCCCCAAGAGGAAAGCCTTGATTTAAATAATCTATTTAATTCTTTTTCATTTGTTCTTCAGTTATTTTCTAAAGAAAAGTGCATACTCATTGGTTGATATAACCATTAAAACATGTTGATTTACAACTAAATAGAGCCTTGATGCTATATATGGCATGTCTTTTTGCTAGCTAGGAGGGTACGCTATAACTGTATACATTTATTTAAGCAATTATATAGCTTAATATTTTCGGATCCTTATAAACTACATTTTTATTATGTCAGAATATAATATAATTATGTCAGGCAACATCCATGATTTGTATCAAGCTCCATTAGGATGGTAACTATAATTAAATTAAACACAAAATGACATGTAACATTTATTATTATTAAACAAAACAACTTACATGTTTTGGATGCAAAAACGTCTGTTACCAAAACATGTTTCACCATTACAAATGATTTTTAAACAGAGGGATTAGGTGTATTTTTCATTTAAATCAGATTTGATTTGATTTTGTTTAAATTACAAATACATTTTTCTTTTTAAAAATAACATTTAGTTTGAAAAAGAAAAAATTATAGCAGATAACAAATTAAAAAATCCAAATTAAATAAAAAAACAGATTTATTTTTTTTAAAAATATTGATTTTTATCCACCCTCCTTCTGGTCCAGCACTTTTACAAGTGGTAACTTTAATTTTTGGTTGTAACAAATGGGCTTGATTGCTTTTGTTTGGTGCACTCCCTGCTCCCACGTCTTTTCAAATATGGGGAGGGAGTGCAAAGCTTTAGTGAAATGTGCTATGGCTGCCAGTCTAATAGCAGTGGCTGAAAGAAACTCAAAAAACAACACACCCTTCCTCCCCAGAGCCCTTATCCCTAACATTACATTCCCATTTCCTTGCTCCCGCTCTCGTCTCTTTCTCCTTCCTCACCTTTGATTTCACAAGTTACTTCCTCATCCCCTTGTGTTTATTCTCTGTCTCTCATCTCTACATTCCTTCCCTCCTCCTTCATTTCAGTCGCTCCCTCTTCTCTTCCCCCCCCAGAAGCTATCTGGGGGTCCCCATTTAACCCCTGCAGTGCAGGTAAGAGGGTTCGTCACATTCTGGAGAACATAGAGAAGCCAACACCTGGTGTCATCCTAGAGGCAAAGAAAGTTCTGAGGACAATGTGTATAGGTCTTCTCCAGGCTGAAGCGAGCCATAAGGTGACCACTGGGAACGCCTGGTCATGTGAATAAATCACACTGCAAGCGGAATCTGGGAGGACTGAGATACTGTGTGCCTCTTTAGTGTATTGAGCTGGTTTAGCTGCAGATGAGGAAATGGTTATTTATAATGTGTTATTTTCTTGTACATGAAAGCTGCTTACCTGTATTAAGTGTAGCTAGCTACACTTACTCCTGGTCTACATATCTGTGGTTGAATTGCCGTAGTCCATCATTTTGATGGTGAGAAATAGTAATAAAGCTGTATTCTTACTCCCCCGACTTTGTGATTGATTATTTGTAGCTTTCGAGACAATATATTGGGAAGCTGTGATCTAATAGCAACCTGAACCACCTTTAAACTCAGGATTATAAGGACCGGTCCCTGTTTTTGCCCCTTATGCCCAAGGGCTCAGTATTGGAGGGAAGAATTGATTTGTTCAGGAGCTGTGGTTTATTTTGTGCTATCTTTTCAGGTATGAATGCTGCCGTCCGTGCTGTGACTCGCATGGGAATATACGTTGGAGCAAAAGTTTTCCTGATCTATGAGGTTCGAGGCTATGTTTTATTTGGTCCTTCTCAAGGGGTAGAGATTATACAACTTTGTCCTGGAAATGGCTAAGTGCCGCCTGTGAAACTTGGAGGGGGAAATAAACTGCTGCTTGATAATGCAGCAGCTTTTAGCCTCTAGTGACCTCCGTTCAGATCCTGCCTGTGACAGGGAGGGAGGATTGCCGCCCCCCCGCGCTATACAAACGATCACACTGAGGTAAAAGAGGCAAAGGGACTTGCTCTGGGTCAAACAGAGAGTCAGTGGCCAGGCTGGCAACAGAACCCAGGGATCTCCTAGTTTCCAGTCTGTCAACCTCAGCAAACAGTTGGAGTGACTGGTGGCTCCTGCCCGGGGGAATCCCCAAACTGCAATAGACAGGTGAGCTGTAGTTCATGTCTGAGGTTCAGTGGCAGAGCTGTTGGGCAGGAGAAGCCCCGTCTCTTAGCTCCTTGGTATCATGATCCCTGCAATCGTGGGCATTTTATTTAAAGGGCCTGCTCCCGCCTTCATTCCCACAGTCTCGTTCGGCTTCATTTGTGGTGACTTGCGTTTAATGCAGATTGTTGCCAGCTTCTTGGGTTGGGTGGCCAGTCCAGTCGGGACGCTCTGCCTTTGCAAATGGAAGGTGGGGCTCTAACTCGCTTTGCTGACGAGGGCCAGTCCCAGGCTTGCGGTGGAAACACATGGGTTGACGAAGTGACTGTGGCTTTGAAAAGAGGCTTGTTCCCCCTCCGGGACTGTGGCACTAAATCCCACGAATGCCGGAGGCTGTGGCACTGGCTGCTTCCCTACAGGCTTGATCCAAGGCCCGTGAAGTCAACAGGCCTTCCCATTGGTACCAGTGGCCTCAGGTATGTCGTTTGGCCTTGGGCCTTGGCCAGGGGAGCTGTGCCCCACTAGCTGCCTGATGCGCAGCCAGAAGAGCTCATTGCCGTTAGAGAACGGCTCATTTCGTTTTAAAAAAGGAAAGCCCGCATAAACAAGCAGCGTAGGAGGGTTTTCTAGGCTGCGTCCTTCGGCTGTGAAAAGTAGTACCTAGTGCAATAATAAGAACAAGGACATTCTTGCCCGTCCTCTGCTCCACTGAATGCACGTTTTTTTTCTAACCCCTGCTCTTTCTCCTCCAAGTTCCTCTCCAGAGCTCTTCTCCCCAAGTCCCAAACAAGGTCAAATCTGGGTTGTTGATGTTGTCCACTAGCAAAGGAGTGTAAAAGTTGCTGAAACACGGCAGCTGGCCATTTTGGGAAGAGGGACAATTTAAAGCTCCCTCTTTGCCTTCTTTTGGCCCCCCTTGCCCCGCAGCCACCCCTTCACCCCCCAAGGAGCTGGATTACAAATGGTAGCTGCTTGGAGAGCTAGTAAGATTTGAACGGTCTTGGGACCATTCCCCCCCAAAGCCAGTTGCGAGTTGTTGCCTAGTAACTGTGAACAGGAGATTGTGGGGTGTGATCTCCACCTGACCTCTCTGAGCACACCAAGTGTTGTGCTGTTCCTTCAAAGCGAGGGTGCTGCCCACAAGCCAGAACCGCTCCCTGCAGCCGCAGTGGGTGGTCAGGAAAGGAGCAGGCCTTTGGCTTGGGAGGAGTTTGTGCAGCAAAACGTGGGAGCTCCTGGTCTCCTCCTGGCACTCGTGCAGGGTGTTTCCCACCGCAGGGCCATGAAAACCTGTGGGGCCAGGCCCTGGTGTGAAGGGGCGCAGCACCATTGGCTTTACGCCATTGGCTTTACGCAGGCTGAGGATTTAGCCCTTCGTTTTTTATTGCACGTTTGGACTAAGTTAACTCTCCCTGCCCTCCTGCCTCTCCCCCCCACCCCAGTGAGATGTGATGGTTTCCATGCCCCATTTGCTCCTGAGGGAGAAAGGCAGGGAAGAGGAGGTGGAGAGGGAGGGGGGAAGCTGGTCTATTTCTGCCCTCCCCCGTTAAAGATAGTGGGCGCAGGGAGATGCTCTGACTGAGGGAGGAATTTCCGACTGCCAGTAACTGGCGCCGCCAGACTGTGCCCTGAACCCGAGTTGCCAGTTACCTGGGGCTGGCATTGCCTTGTGCCTGGGATGCACCTAGCAGCCTTTGCACTAACCTTAGTCTGCGGTTGCTGTGCTGGGGGCTTGTGGCCCTTGTTCCATAGCTCACACGTGGGTCCCTGCAGTCCTGTCAAGGGGCTGTTTTAAAATCTCACCCTGGGGGTCCCTCCCATGAAGTGTCTGCCTCACCGATCCCTCTCTCTGGGCTGGCTGCTTGGCTCTGGCCATCCTCCTTGTTGGAACAGGCCCAGAGACGTGTAGCCTAAAAGGGACCAGTGAATTGGACCAGCCATCCAGGAGTTGCTGTGTGTCGGCTGGCTAGATGGGCCCTGCTTCAGTGGGAAGATCCTTTCACATCTGCCTCTGTGCTTTCCTGTTTGCAGGGCTACGAGGGGCTAGTGGAAGGAGGAGAGAACATTAAACGAGCCAACTGGCTGAGCGTCTCAAACATCATTCAGTTGGTAAGACGTTAATGGCAGCTATTTCACTGTCACCCTCTGTGAGTATAAAGGCCTCGTGGTTCCCTCCTTTTAACTGTGCAGTTCACATGCATCTCTGGTGCATCTGCCTCATACTGTGATTTAAGCTGGTCTGGGTGGGTAAGAGCTGAAGGAGGTCTTCTGCAGTGATGCGGCAACGACATAGAAAATCCTGGCAAGAAATATCTGAACTCCCCATCATCCCACCTGCCCTGGCTCAAACTGGGTTTGCCAACCTCAGGTTTGTAATTCAGTTTGGCTGGTTCGGGTGAGCAAAGCAAAACCCTGTTCTAATCTGCCGAGGTGGAGTCTAGTTGCCGGCTCCATCCAGTGCATGCCGGCTCCAGGGCACACTCTTTGGCCAAGGCACAGAGGCCGTACCTCCTGTCCCGTGATTGCAGCTGCAGGCCCTGGGCATGCAGGGGTGATTGTACCGTGCTGTGCGTGCTCCGTTCTCTGCTAGCGGATACAGCATGGAGAAAGTGTTTGTTTGGAAAGAGACCGTTCCCCCGGATGGGACGTCAGTGTACGCCCCTCTGGTGCCACAGCAAGGCCAGAGAAACAGTGTGAGCTGTGCCCCTTTCTTCCTGAGAGCAGGAGGGGAGCATCTGGGAGACGACACTTCATTAAACTTGCTAAAGGGCGGTGTTTGGTTCCATCCATTTCTGGGCATGCCCCTTTCCCCAGGCCTCTTGGGGCAGGGAGTGGGTCACCTCGCTCTGCATCCCTCTTGGTAACAGTGATTCGCATCCTACTTTGGTTTGATTTGAGTCCATTGTATGATTTAGACACTTCCCACCCTCAACACACAAATCATCTCTTCTGCCTTCCCGCTCAGTCCGTGCTTCTCACATCCAGGCCCTGGGGTAGCTTTGGTCTTCACTGCATAGCCAGACCAGGCAAGGGCTGGCTCACCGGGTCGTGGTCGATCGGGGTGATAACACAGCTTTGGTGTCACCGTGTAGCCAGCCCCAAGCTGTTAAAAACATGCTTGGTCCTTTAAGGGCCCCCTGACCCTACATTGTAAAGTCAGCAATGCTCTTGTTGTGCTCTGTAGTGTCAATGGGACCTGACTGTCGCTGAACTGGGCTGCAGTCTTGGGCAGAGCTGGGCCGCGGGGAGGTTCTGATTCATGGTGAACACAAGGTTAAGGCCCATGCATGTTGCAAAGTGGAAACGCTGTTGGGGACAGCTATGTTTGAACCTGGCCCCCTGGCAGTGTATTTATAGTGTAGATGGGCCTCCAAGGTTGGGACATGCTGACGGAAAACTTGGGCCCTCTTGTCCATCTTCCTTCTTTATGACACATAAGGATTTGGTTTCGAGTTCTGTTTGCTTGGTTTTTTACCTTGAAGTATCTGGACTATCAAGTCTGAGACTTGCCTAGTTTTGCTGGCGGTCTCCTTGGAGGCCTCTCATGAGGGTTGAGGCTTTTTGAGCCCTTCAGCGAATGAGGGGTCGTTGACTCATTAACAAAGGCACCTGAAGACGTCTGGTCTCCCACACATCAATGGGCTCTGTTGAAGTCACACACCCAGTCTCCACGGCAGGCAGTGCGGCGCGCTGACTTACCTGGCTATGGATCCAGCCGAAGGAGATGAAAACAGGTGTCGCTAGCAGCGGTCACAGCAGGAAAGAGAGACTGGAATGTCTAATGTCCAAAACAAGCAAAGCCAATCTCCCTTAGATACGCTTCCAAAACCAGACAGCTTGATGTGCCCTTCTAATGGTTTCCATCCTTCCAGCCCAATTGCTTCTCCATCCTAGATCCCCTTCTGGGCCCTACCTGCACCACAAAACCAGTCCTGTTTCAACCCAGCAGTGCAACATGGTGGTGACTGAGCTGAGCTCGGCCCTGGGCCTTTCTTCACGTGTGCTGAGAAGGGCCTTGCGAAAGCCATGCTGGACTGGAACAGAGCTCCCCTCCTGGCTTTAAGCTGGCTCTTCCTGTCCACGCGGGCAAGAGGAAACACAACCCCCAAAATACTCCCCAGCAGCACGCCACTGTGGTTCTTTGCGTAGCACAGAGCCCTGGGCTAAAGCATGGTTCGGCCCCACACACCCCAGGGGAATAACCTGGTTCTGCCCTGACCCAGGGTAACGGATGTTCGGGCAAGTGGGGGTCCTGGAGCAGGGACTCTGGCTCTCACAGAAATACCGGCTTAGCCTGTGGTTAAGGGGCAAGGGCTTCAGTGGGGCAGGGGAGGGCTCTGCCTTGGAAACACTGACTTTCTCTAGCCTGAGGCTTCCCCAATGTGGGCCACTGACCCAAGTGGGATCTATGAGGTGCCCAAGAAGGCTGTAACTCCTGTGTAGCCAGGACCAAGATGAGCCAGCTAAGCCGGCCACACGGGAGCATCCCTCTGGTCCCTGAGCTCTTTCATTCCATTCTCTTGTGTTTTCTCCCCTCTCCCTCTAGCATCTTCCCTGATTTGAGCAGTGTCTCTCTGCTCACAGGTAATGCTCTGGCGCTGCGTCCCCCCCACCGTCCTGCTCCTTGTCCGTGTCCTGCTGTTGCATAGCCGCTGGCACGCAGCATGCCACGCCTCGCTTCGCTTGGCAATGCTGTCTGCTCAGCCCCTCGCCCGTGGGGAATGGCCTTAGAAGCCTGGCTCTGGAGGAGTGGGGCTGGGACGTCACTTTGGTGTCCTGACCATGTCTGAGTGAGGGACATGGCACATCCGCCCCCATTTATGCCTTTCCAAAGCAGTAAAACCAGCTGCAGCAGCAAACGCCTGAAATCCATGGCTTTCTGTCTCCCTTTTCTTCCCTCCTTTGCTTTCTTTCTCTGAACCCCTCTATGTTTTGCACGTGTCTGTGTTTTATCGCAGTGGGCATCGGGTGCTCTGCTGACCTGGGAGCTGCTCTCCATGCTGTAGCGAGTGTGTGGTGATGGAGAGAACTCTCCCCACGCGCAGTTTCAGGGAAGATGTAGCAAGGAAGCAGAGTTCTCGGGGATAAAAGCGGCAGTCAGGGCTCACAGCGCTAGGCAAGGTAGCTGCTGAACTGTAGCAAACCTCAGTCAGAAGTACGAGCCAGAGACAGGCAGGCGCCTTGCTGGGACGTGCCCTGAATGAACCAGAAACAATTTGCATGCTGGGCTGTGACCCAGAACAAAGCCGGCCAGTCTCTCTGCGGGGACGTGGCAAGGGGCCAGGCGTCCAAGCTGTGGATCTGACCCTTGGTGCTGAACTTGTGGCAGGCAACTTGCCCCAACCAAGTCAGTCCAACTCCCAGAAGAGCAGTCTTCCTTTCTCCGTCCTGTTCCACTGGAAGGCAAAAAGTCGAGATCCTAGCAAACAGACGCAAGGGTCCCCATCAGGGAGGTGGCTGGGGCCTGTTTTGAGTGGAACCGTTACATGGCTGGTTAACTCGACCCCAGCTGTTTTCTACCCTTGAACCAAAGAAGGCGGTGAAGGTTTGAAACGGAAAAGTCGGGTAGATCCTGCCCAAGTGCCGCTGCTGTGGTGGGGGTGGCAGCTTCTTGTCATCGCACGGGGTGGATCAGGGAAGGTGGTTCTGGGGAAGGGCAGGTGGAAACACAGAGCAGCCGCTTCCCCTGGCTAGTGTGTGCTGCAGCGTGCTGCGCGGGGGACAGCTGGCCCGTGGGCAGGGCCTGCCGCTCGCTGGGAGACCACATCCCCTCCGGCAGTGGAAAGCCAGTGGGCACAGATGTTGGATGCTTCTAGAGCGCTCCAGAGTGATAGGTATGGTTGAATCTTGGCCTGCATGGGCACTGAGGGCAGAATAAGGTTCCTGCACCCTCTTTCCTCCCCTCTGCCCACCAGTAACCGGCTCGCCCCCTGCTCCTTCCCTTAGCTGTGGGAGCAGGACACTTCCAGTGACTGATTCCCAAGGGGATTTGCCCCCAGAGCTTGTGCTCCGGAGGGTCGGTCCCACCCAGCAGGCTCCTTGCGACCACCAGCTGCCTGAGCCATTTGTTTCCTTCCTCACGTCGTTCTTCTGTGCGTAGGGGGGCACGATCATCGGCAGTGCGCGCTGCAAGGCTTTCACCACGCGGGAGGGGCGCCTCCGGGCTGCCCACAACCTGGTGCAGCACGGCATCACCAACCTGTGCGTCATCGGGGGGGACGGCAGCCTGACGGGGGCGAACATCTTCCGGACGGAATGGGGCGGCCTGCTGGAGGAGCTGGTTAAAGACGGTACGTGCCAGCATGGGCCGCAGTCTAAGCTGCAGCGTAATACAAGCATTGTGCTAATCCCCACTGCTAAAGCCAAAGGGAGGGATGATCTCTCCACGCAGCAAAGCACTGAAGTGTGGGGGTAGTTTTGAGCTTGAGACATCATCAGGCTACTCATCGATTCATAGACTTTCAGGCCAGAAGGGACCATTTGGTCATCTAGTCCGATCTCCTGCACGCCCCAGGCCATTCCATTTCCCCCAGTGTATTGAGCCCAATAACTTAGTTTGGCTAATGCCTCTTCCAGAAAGGTCTCTGCTCTGGATTGGAAGAAGTGGAGAATCGCCCACTTCCCTTGGTACTCTGTTTCAAAGGTGAATCACTCTCGCTGGTAAAAAAAAAAAAAAAAAAATGGTGCCATATTTGCAATTTGAATTTTTCCGGCTTCAGCTTCCAGCCATTGATTCTCGCTCTACCTTTCTCGGCGTAAAGTCACGCGTGTGCTTCGGTGCACGGTCTGAATCACGAACATGACCCGGAAGTCTCTTAAGTATATCAAAAAGAAGTTCGAGTCAGGAAATGCAGCTGTCCATTTGAGCTAGGAGGGAAGCAGAATGTGATCGTGAAGTTGGTTTGATGGCTTCTTTAAAGGGCCCGGCTTAGCAGGAAATCACAATTCAGTTCACCACGATTTTGAGTTAAATGACTCTCCTTGCAACTTGTTAAATCTCTGCTTTTCTCATGGATCAGTTGGGAGCTGTGTGGCTGCTCCCTGCTATCTGTGTCCGACGGCTTGGAAGATTCAGGACGCTGGCAGTTTCCACAGAGAGGCCTTTTGCACTGTCCAAGTCGAACAGGGATACCTAGATGTAAAATGGATGTCAGAGTAATGGCTTGCTTTGAGGTCTATAAGCAGGGCCTGTTCTGCTGGGAAACAGCCTGGCTGCTCCTGGAGAATGCCTCTGTGTTTTACCCAGGTAAGATCACCGAGGACGTGGCTAAGAAATACTGTCACTTGAACATTGTTGGCCTGGTGGGTTCCATCGACAATGACTTCTGCGGCACAGACATGACGATCGGCACAGATTCAGCGCTGCACCGCATCATGGAGGTGATCGACGCGATCACCACCACGGCTCAGAGGTGAGCGGGGAATCCGGCGTGGCTGCCCTCACTCTGCCGGCTCCCTCTCGCAGAACCAGCTCGGCAGAGTTAGTAGCAGAGGTCCCTGCCGCACAGTGACACGGCGCCCCTCTTGCTGCATAGCCCTAGCCTAGGACCCAGCTTCTCGGTGGGGATGGGCCGGGGGGACCATCCGGTGACTGAACATGACTGGCCACGGCGCCTGCCATAGGGAGACGCTCAAGCAAACTGTGTGCAACTGCTCCCTAGTTCTGATCGTCTTACCTTGCTCTTTGCAGCCACCAGCGGACCTTTGTGCTGGAAGTGATGGGCAGACATTGTGGGTAAGGAGAGGCCTTTGCTTTTTGGAGGCGGGAGGAAACCTGGAAGGTGAGGGTGGCTGTCTGGGAGAGAGGAAGAACTGGCGGCTTGTCAGGAGGGCTGATTTCTAGACAAGTAGGATGGGGGTAAGGGGGAGGAGGTGGTGGTGAGGGCCAAGAGAGGTCTGGGCTGTACAGACTGCCCTCCACAACAGCCAAGAGAAGACCCTAATCAGTTCACACAACCTGGGCGCTGGTGGAGCGGAAGCTGTAGCAAACGGGAACGAGGCAGTGGTTTGCGGTGGTGGAAGGGAGGTGCTGCCGCCGGCCTCTGTGGTTACTAGAAACCTCGTAATGGTGGCATGTGCAGGCACAGAGCATGTTTCCAGCTAACTGTGCCACTAGCTCGGTCAGATGCTGTCCTGTGGGACAGGACCTTTCGTGGCGATCAAAACGAGTTCAGGCCAGGAGAGGCTTAAATGTGTTTCGTTCCCAAGCCATGTGGTTTTTACCTCCGTTGTGTCCTGTTGCTTGCAGACTAATGATCATAGCTGCTCACCTGAGTTTGCTTCTCTAGGTACCTGGCGCTGGTGTCTGCCTTGGCCTCTGGTGCTGACTGGCTCTTCATCCCTGAGGCGCCTCCTGAGGATGGCTGGGAGGATTTCATGTGCGAGAGACTTGGAGAGGTGAGTTCCGTACTGGAGACGGAAATCGTCTTCATCAGCGGGGGGGAATCCAGAAAGAAATACCACACAAGCTTCTGGGTGCAGCAGTGTTCTTCCACTCGGCTAATGGGGAACAGTGGAAAGATTGCTAGAGGGCTAATCTTTACCTTGTACTGCATTCCCTCCTTTCCTGATCTACATAAGGGATGTTTCGTCTACTCAGAGGCAGCTTCCACTCCTCTTCCTCCGCCTCCACCTCCCTTTCTTTATTGTTCTCCGCTTCCCACAAAGGGGCAGAATTTTTATCTGCCCTTTCCATAGTCCAGCCAGCTGGGCAAAAAGGATCTTAGTGAAGTGACGCCCCCATTTCCTCACAGGAGACTATTATTAAGTTCAGCAGTCGAGTATTCTCAGCCAAACTCTTGGCCCACTGCAATTCAAAAACACTGGGAGCAGAAGCATGTGGGCAAGATCCATGAGGCTGACTCGGATGCTTAATGTTTTGTCTTCACTGGTCCTTTACCGAGCTGTGAGGTCTGTTCATTTGTTGCTTTAACTGTACACTGGGCCCCCCTCTGTGTGCCTCAGGACGCACATCTGTATTCTGGCCCCAGCCCTGCGCTCTGCTCTGTGCCAGCAGCCCATGCTGACCCTGCGGACCCGACTCTCGCATGCAGTGATGGATATGGCCGTGCACAACCCTTGTCTTTTCAACTAAAGTTTCCACTCTGGTCTCATTTCCTTGAAACCAGCATCTCTAATTATTAAGGCTCTTGTGGGTTAGATAGCGTGAAGGCCACAGTGTCTTCAGACAAAGCCAACTGATGGGGTGAGCCTCCCCCCCTTTAGGGTTTCCACAAGTGGGCATGCCCTGGGTCTGGCCTTGTTTTTGTGCCCTCTTCTCTCCTGTTCTGAACACCTTGGGTGAGATCCCAGGGGCTGTGAATCGGAGTCGTTCTGCCAAGATTGCTGGGCGACACCGATTCACACCAGCCGAGGCGCTGACGCCTTGGGAAGGCCAAACGGCGCCTTCCTAGCAGAGCTGGTGCATGAAGGTACGGTGTGCAGGAGGGCTGTGCTAGTCTCTCTCGCCGCTGAACCCAAATCCAGTTGAAACGTGCTCGGGGGAGGCCCCGGGAAGATTGGCGGGTAGGCCTGATCCCACAGAGGCAGAGCCCTGCTGAAATCAATGGGGTGCCGTGCGGATGGAGGAGCTGCTTGCTCCCTTCCCTTTGTGGGACGGGCCTCGCTGACTGTGCGCAGGCATTTTGCATTGCTAGGAGTGACCCCCGGCCGTGTGCTGTACTCCCTCCGGGCGGTGCTGTTCTTGCAGCGGTGCGTGCGCCGGGTTGGCTAACCCTCCCTTTCAGGCCGGATTGCCAGCGTTCTGCAGAACAGCCGCACATTGCTGGGCAACAGGGTTCTGGCCTTGAGTGACAGTGGCTGGAGGTTTTGAGAGATCTCCCCTGACTGAGTGAGGTGTTTTAGCAGGGGGTACAAAAGCCCACAGCCACTGGGCATCGTCTCCCTGTTTCCCAAGGAGCTGGCCGTTGCCCACTCCAGTCAAGGGAGCAAATGCTCAGTGCTAAGCAGCGAGCGCAGCCAGTCTGCCTGCTCTGGCCAGCTCCCGTTAAGTTTGGCTGTTGTCTCTCTCTCGTGACAGACACGCAGCAGGGGGTCCCGGCTCAACATAATCATCATCGCGGAAGGCGCCATCGACAGGCACGGCAAATCCATCACCTCCACCTACTTGAAGAACGTAGGTGACACGCTCTGGTGTGCGCGCTTGTTTGGCGGGCATGGCGGGCTCTGGAATTGGCCTCTAACGAATCTGCTTTCTTTTCTCTGCTGACCAGCTGGTTGTCCAGCGCCTTGGCTTTGACACGCGAGTGACTGTTCTTGGCCACGTGCAGCGTGGCGGGACCCCCTCGGCTTTCGATCGTGTGCTGGTAGGTACAGTCGTGTGGGGACTTGTGCGCGGGCGTGTTCTGCGTGTGAGCGCGGCGGAGGGTCTGGTGGGTCTGCATTTGGGAGGGTGACACGGTGAGGGGAGTGCTCCTGGGAGATTCCAGATGCGTGGCGCACTTCTTGAGTCTCACGTGAAGTGTTGGTTGGTGCCCGACCCCGTTGTACAGAACAGAAACCGGTGTGTTCTCTGCCCTCAGGTGTTTACTCCACTGCTAACTATACTGATCTGAAATCCTAATCATCCAAATTAGACAAACCCACCTGCTCAGCCATCAAATCCATCCAGTGACCAGATGATGGTCTAATCAGAAGCCCATGCCCATTTCTCTCCCTGCCCCTCACAGGGGCTGTGTCGAAGGTTTGTCTAGTAGCCCACGATTCTGCTACCCATTTGCAGGAGTGAGTTAACAAAGGGGAAACAGAGCTCTGCTGAGCCCAGAATTAAAACCTCTCAGTTACAGCAGCACCTGGGGAGTATCTTTGTGATGTGGGGGTCCGGGAGGAGATCTGGTTGTCTGTGGGATCCTTCAGTGGCACCTCTCGGGTGTGTGTCTGCCCACACCAGTCCTTAGCGTGTGGGTGTGTTTTGTGTAAACAAGCCCTGGAGATGCTCTGAGACAGGTTGAATTCCCACTAGCGAGTCTATACAAGGCTCCCCGTTACACGAGCTGCCTCCTCCTCGTGGGCGGGAGTCGCTGAGCGCAGCATGTGGCAGTGGCATGCCTGGGCTAGAGAAGCCGTGCTCTCACCAAGGTCACACTGTGTGTCACAGAGCAGTAAGATGGGGATGGAAGCTGTCATGGCACTGCTGGAGGCCACGCCTGACACACCTGCCTGTGTGGTGAGCCTTTCTGGGAACCAGTCTGTCCGGCTGCCCCTGATGGAGTGCGTCCAGGTGGTGAGTACGTGGGGCGGCTCTGGGTGGACAAGTTCTACTTCTCAGTTTTGGCCTCCGTCTCTTTTATACTGTACTCTACTGTGGCACACTGACAGCAATTAGCAAAGGCCTCGAGTCCAGAACAGAGGATGGCCTCAGAGATCTGGGCATCTGGGGGGTTGTGCTAGCTGTGTTCAGGCGGGGTTTTATGCCTCACTAACAATGACGAGTCTCACATACACAGATCCCCTGAATCTTGAGATTTCAAGTCCCAGTAAATCCCTTCTGCTGTCGTCCAAAGCGCATGCGTGTGTGTGTGTGTGTGTCAGTCTGTCCATCCGTCCGTGTCTGGCCTTTTATAGCTTTGACAAGTTCTGCCCTGTTTGCCCCCAGCAGGGAATCAGCCAAGTGTAATTTCATTTTCAACCATGTCTTGTTTTTAGCTGACTTCCGTTGAATTACATGGCTTTTTCTCTCTCACTGGGCTCCACCATCACTTTTTTTTTTTTTTTAAAGACCAAGGATGTGCAGAAAGCGATGGATGAGAAGAGGTTTGAGGAGGCAATCCAGCTCCGGGGGAGGTGAGGCACCCGAGTTATGGCAGAGCAGCGACTCTGCAGTAGCTAAGGTTGAGAGTCACTCACCTTTTTAAAGAGGACTCTTCTAAGTGCTGTAAAATCCACAGACTCACTCTGATTGTCTTGAAACTTGCTGTGGCTCATGGGGGTGTGGCGTAGGGTTAGTGATGCAAATTTAGGGTCATTTGAGCAGGGGGTTCTCAGGCTACCCCCCACCACTCTCAAGAAATATCGTATTTACAAAATCACCTGCTTCTTTTAATGGATTCTGTGCACATCTGGGGCTCAATAGATGGCATTGATCCTCCCCAAACTGATCTCACTCTTTGGGATTGATCTCAGTTTGTGCACCGCACCCTTGGCTCTTTGAGGAAGCAACACTGACAGAATGACTGAGCGTGAAGTTTGGAACTGCAGGTTGGGGTGAGCAAAACCAACACACCCAAGGGAAATACGCATGCATGAGGCAGGGGCAGGGACTCTGTGTCTCCACATTGCTGCCCCTCCCTGCCTCTAGTCGGTCCTGGCCCTTCTCCCAGCCCCACCAGCTCCCCAAGGAGGAATGACGGAGGTGTTGAAGCAGCGCTGGGGGAGTGAGCAGGCGGAGGGAACGTGTGGGTTGGAGCTGCGCAGAGAAGAGGGATGGGAAGAGGGGACCGAAGCTGTGCAGGGAGAGAGGTTGGGGATGTTTTCTCTCTCTCCCAAGACCCCCACCCCGATTCCATGCTAGTCCCTGTACTGTTCCCACATCCTCTGCCCAGTCACCCTGTGGGTTCCCGGCCAACGGAACCGGGAACATTGCAGGGGAGGGAGGTCCGTTCTGTGCTGAGCGTGCAGAGGGGTGAAAAGGAGATGGGGCTGGGCAGGTAGGGCACTACATGCAGCCCAGGGTATTCTGGAGCCGGGTAGTCACTGCCGAGGAGCCTGGGGTTGGGGAGGACAGCTGGGCTATGGGACATGGGGAGAGGCGGGGAAGTTGTTTGGAAAAATCAAGAAAATTGACTGCTATCGACACCCTGCAGCACCCAATGCTGAATCAAGGCAGCTTTGACCGTCCTGGTACACATGCACCTTTTCTCTCATCCCCGCGATGGCTCTGGCAGCCCGCTCCGATCCATCCCTCCATTCAGAACAACGACAGCTCACGCAGTGATGGCAGCCGGGGGGCATGCAGAGAAACGCCGCCATTCAAATCTGTGCAACGCAACAAAGACGATGGGCCCGTTCTCTCAGACACCAGCCTCACTGTACCGCTTCCAGAGGCTATTGCCAACTCCCCGGGGCAGAGTTAAGGTTGTGGGAGGGGTGTTCCTTAACGCTGTAGTTCCTGGTTTTCAGAGGTGTGAGCATAGCCGAGCTCATCAATCTGCAAGGGCATGAGATGCCACTGGGCGACCTTCACTCATTAGCAGCGTTTTGGGGCAGGTAAAAGCAGCACAGCCCGTGCACTCAAACCTTCACGCCCTGCTGTGCGGAGCTGCTCAGCGTTTCCGTGAGGAAGTCACGAAAGGGAAGCTTTTCTAACTCAGCTGCCAAGATTTGAAAGCTGGCGCAGAAGGCAGGAACCTGGCATTCGGCCAAGTTTGACACTAATTTAAACAAAGGAAAATGTTTTTGCCATTTTCCAAGGCTTTGTGAGTACTAAAAAGTACCAAAGCTACCTTAACCCCCCATCCCCCCGAAAAGATGAAATTTGGGACGTGGCTGCTCTAAATGGTAGAATTAAAAGGCATGTTGGAGAGAGAGATTAAAATTAGTTCCATGTCCATGCACAAGCAACTAAAAACACTAGTTTAAATCCTGGACGTAAAATGATACAATGCCACTGACTGACTCCACTGGAGAATGCAGGCACTCGGCGCTTGGAAATACAAGGATCACACTTCGTTAACTGCATCCTCAGCTAGAACAAATCACCATTGCCGTACTAGAGTCAGCAGGGCTCCCTGGCCGGCCGTCAGCTGGGGATCTGTCCCCGGCTAGCCATACTGTATTAGGGGTCGTCCATGTTGCTTGCTGGGGAGAGGAGGAGTGGGGCTGGGCTGTGTGGAGTAGGAGAGTTGTCGCTTCACCCAAGGCTGCAGCGAAAGCTACACAGCATCAGGAGCTGATTTCACTGGGGAGAATCACACCCACAAACAGCTCCCAGCGTGGAACACTCTGGCACAAGGTCCGGTTCCCCCATGCTGGAAATAGCCAGCTCACGTCTTTTCCATTATAAGGGCTCTCAAACATCCCCAGATCAAGGGCCCCCTGCTCTGAACGTCCAGCCCCTGCCGTGTGACCCCCTGGACTGGTTCTCCTCGGTATCGGGGAGGGGGCAGGGCCTGTTTCAATCTGATCTCCTGGCTTGGTGCTGATCGCTGGCTCTGAGGAGTGGATCTTGCTGGAGGGGTGCGACGGGATTGGGGCATGGGGTGACTGGCTCGTCAAGAGTGGTTTATCTTTTCAGGAGCTTTGAAAACAACTGGAACATTTACAAGCTCCTGGCACACCAGAAGGCAGCCCACGAAAAGGTAATGAGGGGAGATGGTGCAGAAAGGACCTCGGCTCCTGGGTAATGGAGCGGAGACTAGTGTCCACCCACCCGTGTGCACAGCCGCACCCACATGCATGCCCCGATGCACACACCTGTGTGCGTGCACCGACACACCCACTGGCTGTCCCTAGCAGCGTGCGGCCCATAGGGGAAGGGAGCCAAGTGTGCGAGGGCTCCCTAGGCAGAGCCCGTCAGTATCGGATCCTGCTCTCCCTGGGCTCCCGCAGCCTGGCAAAGTGACGGGGCTGATGCGGAGAGCTTGCAGCCACAGCAATCGTGGGAGCCTCAGACCCGATGGGTGACCCCGGTGCCACCTGGCTGATGTGGCTGGGGCTGGTCCCGGGTGTTTGCCAGGCGTGTGGTGGGGCTGTGCTGCGATCCCCTGGCCCATGTGCGTTCTCCCTGCTGCAGCTGTCTGTCTCTCTGCCCACAGACTCCGTTCAGCCTGGCCATCCTGAACGTAGGCGCTCCGGCGGCCGGCATGAATGCAGCGGTCAGGTCGGCGGTGCGCATTGGGATCTCCCGGGGGCACAAGGTCTACGTGGTGAACGATGGCTTTGAAGGCTTGTCGAAAGGCCAGGTACACGTCTCCATTTGACCGGGGGTGGGGCAGTTGGCACGATGGGTTCATGCGTCAGCATGTGCCTCTGGGGAGCCTGCCTTTAATCCTGGTTTTGGTCCCAAGTGGTGGCTTTATGGTAACATCCCTGGCGAGTGTGCCATGTCACCAAGCCATAGATGGGCTGGCCCCGTCCAGCAAGATCGGCGGCTGATCTCAGCCAGCACTGAGACTGGAAGCAGCCAATTCCATCCTCTCACGCGTCCTCCAGAATGTGCCGTTCTCTTAATGCCCAGAGCCGGGGAATTGACTGCCGGGTGTCTCAGGCTTCCTGGCGGCCCGGCTGGCCCTGAATGGGAAAAGGCCGGATTGTCGTCAGCGTGAACCAAGACCTTGCTCCTTGCAGATCCGTGAGGTGGGCTGGCATGACGTAGCAGGCTGGCTGGGACGTGGCGGGTCCATGCTGGGCACCAAGCGGTAAGTGGCGTGGACAAGCAGGGTTAATCAGAGCAGCTGCTTGCTGCTAAGTGGCCCGGGTGGAAGGGCAGAGGGGGGATGTTGTGCCCCTCCCCTGGCCCAGTGAGACGCGACAGGGCAGGATCAGACACGGTTGGAGCTAGGGGCCAAGTGCTAATTTCATGAACTCCATGACCCCCCAAGAGGCCCGGCTGGCCTTGCACATACTCCGAGCAAGGAGCTGCTGAGGCACCGTGGAGGCCTCCGGCTTCCATGCCAGTTCTCCTCGTCTCACCCTGGCCCTCTCCTGCAGCAGGGCTGGTGCGGGAGGATCTCGCTCCCCATCCAAACGCCTTCTCTGGTAGCAGGGCTGGAGGAGAAGGCAAATCAAGGGGGCCTGTTTTCTCCCTGCTGCCAGCTTGGGACCCCTGAATCCTGGGGTGAGCCCAGCACCTCTGCCAAACGCCCATACGTCTCCTTGAAATGCACCCCTTGTCGGCCTGCTGCAGAACGTTGCAAGTTCCCAGAGCAGGGCCCTGGGGTTGGTCCATTGCAGCCCAGGCATCACTCCAGGCGCTCACTGGAGCCAGCACCTCCCACTGCTGTTGAGAAGTGGAAAGGAAATTTCCCCCAAGTGGAGGGGAGATGGGGAAATGTTCACTGCCAAGCCTCTGGCCCCTGGGCCCTACTGCCAGGTGCACGCCTTAGGTCCGGCCGTGAATTCTGAGGGCCTGGCTCTCGTGTAGCCACGTGCACCTGGAGTGGGAGCAAACCCTGCCTGCTCAGCCCGCCCGCGCTTTCCATCCTCTGTGCGCAAGGGGCTGCTCAGGTCCCGTGTCTCAAGCTGTGCTGGTTGTCAGATGTCCTGGTGCAGTGACCCAAGATCCAGGGGCCTAGCAGGGCCCGTCAGGCCTCTCTTCTCCCTCCCAGCTCGGCTTTGCTCCCCAGCCATGCAGAGCGAGGCGAGCTGTTGGGTGAAAGCCTCTGGGGAGCCCGCCTGAGTGCTCGGTGGAGCTGCACCTGGCGGGTGCTAGGAGCGCCGCAGCTCTGCAGCGCTTTGTCACAGAGCCCGGGACCGTCTCACTGGGCTGTGGGTCTGGTGCCGACCCAGCATGGCTGCCGGGCCTCTCCCAGGCTGTCGGTGCAGAAAATAACCCAAGTGAGATACTAAAGTCCCCTGGCCTGCGGTAAGAGCTCTCCGCCTGCATGCAGGCTGGCTCCCGCTGCGCCGCGTCCCGGCACTGGAGTCCGGGGCTGAGCCGCACGTCACGCTTTGCCTCTCACGCTCCAGCTCCTGCCCCTTCCTGGCCATCAGCTCCCCTCCAGAGGCACGGCGCAGAGGAGAAGCTGGGAACGTCGGGGCGGGGAGCCAGACTGGTGTAAGCCAGCAAGCCAACAGAATCAGTGCACTCCCTAGCTCGCAGTGTGCTCAGGGGCAAGGTGGCCCCTCTCAAACTGCCCAGCTCGTGCCGCTGTCCGTGGAGGGTGGGCCTGGCAAAACAGCCTTCGGTGAAGTGGCTGGTTGGCTTCCCCTCCACCCGTATTGGCCCAGACAAGCAGAGCTGTGAGTGTGGCTGTTAGCACCCATGGGAGACCAGGAGCAGTGGGGTTGACGATCCCATGGTTGCACTGTCCCCATGGTGCCGAGTGCTGTCTAGGCTCCAGGGAGCGTGTTTTGTGTTCTTGTGAGAGATGCGTTTTCTCCTCGGGCGTCTCCGCCAACAGCCGGCCGCCACTGTCCTACGCAGCCCTGTCTGTCAGAGATGTGTAGGGACCACCGGGTAACACCAGCCAGAGACCTTCACCCGGGGTACCTGCATCAAGCCCATATCGGATGGCTGAGCTAGAGCACGTTTCAGGACAAGTTCCTCATCTATCCTGGCTCCGTTCGTCCTGAAAAGCACTGACAGCTGGGTGGCAGGGAGTAAATTCTCTTGCCAGGCAGTCAGGGGGGTGAGATTTCAGGTGACTGTCCCTCGATGGTATGGGTTCCTTTCCACTAGGGCATGTCCTTCCCGGCACGTGGCCAGCGTGGCACCAGGGTGTAGAACTAATGCAGATGTTACAGGCCGGTGAGGGGTGCGTCCTGCACTCAGCCGTCTCCTTGTTTCTCTCCACAGAACCCTTCCCAAGACCTGCATGGAAAAGATTGTGGAAAACGTGCGGAAATTCAACATCCACGGCCTCCTGGTCGTTGGAGGCTTTGAGGTGGGGTGAGGCAGCTAGTCCCTTGGATGGTCTCTTGTGCCAAGGGGGATTATTTTGTATCTGAGTATTCCAGCTGAGATCGGGGCCCCACCACTATGCATTAGACATGCCGATGGTAGGAGACAGTCTCTGCCCCGAAGAGCTTACAGATCTGAACAGACAAGGCAAAGGTGTCGTCCTAGCCCCACCTTACGGAGGGAAAACTGAGGCCCAGACGGAGGCAGGGCCTCGGCCAAGTCCCACGGGCACTCTGTGGCAGAGCTGGGACTGGAACCGGGATCTTCTGAGTTCCAGCCTAGTGCTCTGCTCACAGGCCCATTTTCCCCTGACATCGTCTGTATCCCAGACTGCAAAATGTGTGCTCAGTATGGCCCTTGGCACGCCGTGGAAGTAGGTGGGCGCTGTGCACGTGCGGGGGCTGCCTGGTAAGCCAGGATGCTGTCATACCCCAGCCCACAGCTCTCCTGCAATCCCATTCACACGGGGGTCTCTGGGGGTGCTGGTAGTAACCTGGCTGCAGGCACCCCCTTTGCCAGGCCACTGCTCCAGTCCACTGCATACAGGACCCTTCTCTCCTCTCCTGAGAGCCCACGAGCCTTCTTTCTAAAGCAGCTGGGCTCAAGCTGTGACCTTGCACCCGTCCCTGGAGCCTGGCTGTGAGTAACGGCGGCGACTGCTGCTCCTGTTGTTCATACGTAATAGCAGCACTGACACGCGGGAGGTCCACAACCCCCCTGTGAGGCAGATATAGGTTGTTAGCCTGTCCTAGGCCTGGCTGCGCTCCCCATCCTGGCCCCTCCAGGAAGCTGTCTGGACCCACACGCTGCATCCGTCTGCTTCTGGGCAGACTCCAGCCACTTCCTCTGGCTCTCGCCTCTCCGGCACAGATTTTGCTGCCGTTCCGAAGGAAAGGTCCCTATGGATCAGCTATTCTGGGCCCCCAGGACCAGTGCTGATTCCCCAAGACACCCCAGTCACTTGAACACTGTCCTCAGAGCTCTCCCCAGTGGACGCTCCGGTTTATCGTTTAACCCGTCAGGGACACATGACAGTTGAAGCAGGTAGCATAGAGACTTGGCAGAGGAATTTCTAAACCAATCACACTTTCCTGATAGACACAGCACAAGACCTACGCAGGTCTGGCAAATGAAGAAACCTCTGTACACCAGTCCCTCCCTCAGACCGCCCAGCTCTGAGAATTCCTTGGATTTTGGTCCATGCCTTCCAGGGTCCCAGGTCACCCCTCTTGGATGTCACTTCTTCAGCTTAGTCTTCTCTTCATGATCATGGAGTCTCCTCTGACTCCTGAAACAAGCATCCTTTACCAGCCATCAGAGGGTCCCCTTAGGTCAGTGAGCATATCCCTTTTTAACAGCAATTCCTAACACTCTGCCTTTGTTCCTTTGCTTCTCCTGGGGATTTTCCAGTGCTTCAACGCCCCCCGCATCTATCCTGGGAACTAGTGTCTCGTGGGCTGTAGCATCTCTTTGTTCTAGGGTGCCTTCACCCAGATGGAAGGTTAATGAAGGTTAATGACTCTTCGTTGTTCCCTGCACAGCCAGGTCTAGGTGGGATGGGACAGACCCTGTTAGCAGATTGCTGATTAAATATACACTGAGGAATAGTTCTTCATAGAGCTCATACCATCAGTTCTGCACGGAGATTCCCCGAACCACCACAGCCCTGTTTCCCAGAAGGGATGCTGAGTGATCTCCCCAGAGGCCTAGGGAGCTGGCGGCAGTGCTGGGACTAGAAGTCAGTTCTTTGGCCCTGGCCCAGCGGTGACTTCTCCGACTCAGCGGAGGAACGCCAGCCCAGAAGGCAGTGACATGCCATGGGCAGGGCAGGGAGGGGGCCCCTGGGTCAGCCCTTCACGACATGCAGGAGGCTCTGAGGCCAGGGGAGTGAGGCTGCCCTGTCCAAGCTGGCGCCAGGGCTGGAATGGGGGGTAAGCGCCGAGTCAACCCTTCATGACAGGCGGGGGACAGGGGCACAAGAGGCTCTGAGGGGTGCCCCTCAGCACCTCCCTCCCCCGCACGTCATGAAGGGCCATTCCAGCCCCCTTTCCAGGCCGGGGGGTGAGGCTGCCCCGTCCAAGCTGGTGCGGGGCTGCAGCGGGAGAGGTGAGTGCCGCGTGGTGGGTAAGGGCGGGGGCGGCAGAGCCAAGCCTGTATTTGTGGGTCCCCCCCCCGCCTCACATCCCCCCCCACAGGTACGGACCCCCCCCTCCCTGGGGCAGCTGGGGGGCGACGCCTCCTGCCCTGTGTGGGGGGGAGACGCAAATGTAGGCTTGGCCCCCGGGTGCTGGAGACCCTCAGTACGCCACTGCAACAAAGCCACGCTCAAGCTGCAAACGGCCACGGATGAGCAGTACAGCTGAGCACACAGCAGGCCTCTGCTGTGTTACTGGCACACACACAACAAAGGGCTTGGATGGTTTTTCTCTCAGTAAGGAAACAAAACCTAACCCGGTTTCCTTATCGCTGTCTAGGACAGTCTGTGCAGTGCAGTCAGGGCATGTGGCCACATCAAAAATACACCCCCAGGACTGACCCATGGCTGACAAACTCAGAGCTGATATCGTGGTAGTGCCTAGAGTCCCCCGCCATGGCCCAGGACCTCCCCGCTGCGCTAGGTGCTGTACAAACAGAACAAAAAGAGAGTCCCTGCCCCAAAGACCTTACCCTGCGGGATGCTGAAGCAGGCTGGTGGGGGACTGCCGTGTGCGCGTGGCTGCTGCGGGGGATAGATAGGAGAGCTGCTAACCTCCAGCCCCTCTTGTGAGCGTGTCACTGCACTGAGCCTAAAGCCGGCTTTGTCTGGGGAGTGCCGTTCTTGGGGCAGACCCCAGTGTCGAAGGTGGGGGGGCTTTTAGTCTCTGCAGTCGTGACAGCGCGTTTGTGCCGCCCCTGCAGGCGTACGAGGGGGTGCTGCAGCTGGTCGAGGCGCGAGGGCAGTACGAGGAGCTCTGCATCGTCATGTGTGTGATCCCGGCCACCATCAGTAACAACGTGCCTGGGACCGACTTCAGTCTGGGCTGCGACACGGCCGTCAATGCGGCCATGGAGGTGAGGCCGGGCCGGGGGGGACCACACCAAGTTCCCTGCAGCCTTAGTGAGGTGAGCAGGGCCTGCTGGAGACTGGTCACTGCAGGGAGATGAATTCCCAGTGCAGGCCCGGATCCCCAAAGGGGCCTGGGTGTCATAACACTGAGCATTGCCGTGCCGAGCTCGTACTTACCTAGCAATCCCCCGGTTAGTGGCAGTGGTCCCGCTGGAAACCGTCAAGTGGCTTTTGCTGACTGCCCGTTTCATCTGGCTTGTTTCTGGCTAGGAGGGTGGCTCTCTGGAGATGACCTAGGGGGTGAGCTGAGGAGGGGCTCTGAGGAGGCGGCCTGTGCTGAATTCTGTGTTTCATTCTCAGTCCCTTTGTGAATAAAGCCACAACCCCAGGAAGGGGCAGGTCTAGACCCATGCAGCAGCTTCGTCCTTCAGCCCAGGTCCTGCAGAAAGCTGTCCAGTCAGGCCTCCTGCAGCCAGGCTGGGGCTGCGTGTGGCGCACGTCACCTGTCGTTTTATGGAGCCGTCTCAGCAACTGTGCCGGCCGGTCTAGCAAGGGAAGTTGGGCTTTGCACAGAAGTCCCTGGGGCTGGCACGTGGCCCTTCTAAGGAGCCGATGTAGCCGGTGACAGTAAGGTGAGCTGCAGCCTGACCTGGCTGCATCCTGCAGAGTGGCTGGCTCCCGAGAGATGCTGTTCCCCCTTCCGAAGCGTGAACTCCTCTCCCGCCAGTGATGGCCGTACACTGATCAGGTCGTGGGTGCACTCGAATAGACGTGGGAGTGGTAGGGCTGAGCGTGGATTTGAACGGTATCTGCCGTGACCCAGTGTCCATGCAGCTTTAACCAGTGCGCAGCACTGCCCGGGATCCAGCCTCACCTCAGTGCGGACTGCTACCGTCAGCGGCTGGAATCCCCGGTACTGTCGGCAACGGGAACTTCCAGGAGCCCAGTGCAAGCTCTCGAGTTTGCTGGCGTCCAGCTTCCCATCTGCTGGGCAATGACACCAGCAAGGATCCTCTACTCCCCTAATGGGGTAGAAGGTCTGTTTTCGTGGTTCTCCAAGGACTGCATTCTAGAACTGCTCAGCGGCTATTGCAGAGAAACCCCTCTCAAGAGAAACCCCAAGTGCTGCTGGGAGGTGGCCCCCACGGAGAGCACGGAGACCCAGCCCATGCTCCTGCTGGGGCCAGCATTGCAGCCTCTTGCACCTAGAAGCAGCCACTTCCTCCCCACCATTGCTCTGTGGGGCCTTGTCCTCCCTCCCCACGCTGCCTAGATGCTCTCCGCTCATCACCCTGCTAAGCCTGAGGCTTGCCCTGGCTGGGACGCTCTGGAGGCCCGGCCACCTGCCTCTAGCCCCAGAAAAGCAAGAAGGCCCAGTCCTGTGCCACCAGGACATTCACTGTAAGGTGAGGGGACCAAGGGGCACTTCCCCTTCCTCTGCCCGCTCAGCCTGGGCCTGGCACAGTGCCCCTGCCATCACTCCCAGTTGGCCGCGCACCCCCAGCACAGGGTTTGAACCCCAGGGCTGGCTTGACTCCAAGAAGACGCCTGCCAGCTGGTAGCAAAGTATGAGGGCCGTAACGGGGAGAACAATCGCCCACTGTCGCTGGTGGAGGAGAGCCTGTCTGCTGAGGGTGACAGCAGGCGCAGCTCTGAAACAAGGCTGGATCTCCGTGCCAGCTGCCAGGTAGGGCCACTCTGGGAGCCAGGGTGTGGATGCCCATACTTGCTCTAATTCTGACACCCTCCCTCCTCTCCTCTCCCCGACACAGAGCTGCGACCGCATCAAGCAGTCTGCCTCTGGTACCAAGCGCCGCGTGTTCATCGTGGAGACCATGGGGGGTTACTGCGGCTACCTGTCGACAGTGACCGGCATCGCCGTGGGAGCAGATGCCGCCTACGTGTATGAGGATCCTTTCACTATTCACGACCTGAAGGTGAGTGCGCTGTGTATGCAGCGTGTCCGACCCCGGGGGCGGGACGGGGGCCGGACATACCTACAGGAACAGAGGGCATGCAGGGGTGGCTTTGCCCGGCCTTTTCTGAGTGTCTTCGGGGCTGCTGTTGTAGCTGTGTCATTATTTCACAGCACCATTAATTAAAGGGAAGAGAGAGCAAATGGGACAGAGGAAGGGAGGGAGCCTCTCCTCACTAGCTGGGCCGAGGCAATGTAAGTGGGGGGGTTTGCCAGTGGGAATTTGGTAAGGAAGCCAGAGGTAGATGTGAGCAGGGAGAAAGGGCACAGTGCTGGACGCAGGATTGGGAGGCTCTGAGAGGCATCGCGGACCCAAGGACCCCGAGATGGCAGAGGAAAGCCACTGGCTGCCTTTCATAGCCTCGTCAGATCTGAATCTGAATGCTGGCGTCATGCAGGCCCAGTGGCAGAGGCTGTCATGATAACCTCCCATCGTGCGGATCGTGTCACTGGCTGCCTGCTCCCTGTTACGCAGTGGGCAGTGGATCTCTTGGGCATTTGAGGAGGAGCTGTCAGGGAGGCAGAGAAAATGATTCCCCAAAGGCCCTAGCAATAAAGCTGGCTCGGGAAGATAGGGAAGGGAATAATCCCTGATAATGACCATCCCCCTGGGCGATAGCCAGGTGCCAGTGGGGGATGGTTATGTGGGTGCCCTAGCACAGGCCTGTGGAGATGCCCCTGTCTGATCAGCTTCTTCTCCCTGGCCGAGCTCACGGTGCAGCCGCTGTTTGGACCCTGCCGGGAGCAGGAGGAGACGATGCTGATCGGAGGAGGGTGTTTCTGAAGACGGGTTGGTTTGTGCTGAGCCGATTGTCCGTCCCTCCCCCCGGTGAAGTGGGGCTGGTTTGGATGGGGGAGGGGCAGGCACTGGCTGGACGGTGCAGGGTGCTGTACTAGCACACCTCGTGCCTGTCTTGCAGGCCAACGTTGAGCACTTGACTGAGAAAATGAAGACGGACATTCAGAGAGGCCTGGTGCTGCGGTGAGTTAGCCTGGGGGCTCTCCTCACAGGGGCAGTGCAGCTCTCCGGGCTAAGCCCCCACGCCACACTCCAGCCCGCGCCCCTCTGCACCTTCTTACCGCCAGGCTGGAGAGCCAACATGGCTGGGCAGGGCCTTCCCCACCTTCCTGGGTGCTGGCCCTGCTTTAGTTCTGCTGGGGGTGGGAGGAGGTGGGGGCTGAGCAGTCTTGACCCTTTCCCGCTGAGGAGAGCACCCCGTCGGCTGCGTGTTTACAGCGTAGAGTTCTGGAGTGCGCCAGCTGCGGGACACAGCCCGCCTGTGGCACGTCAAAGGGCTACACGCACTCTCACAAGGCGAGGAGGGTGACTCTCCCAAGGGGAGCCATCAGGCTGAGCAAGGAGGGAGAACATTCTTGCCGCGGCTCAGGTTGAACTGCAAAGAGTTGAAAAGAGCCAGTCTGAAGACCCCACTTCGGGGCTGGGAGTTGGTCCAATCCCAGAGCAACATCCCAAGTGCCCGTCAGGTGGGATGGGCTGGTTTTAAGGGGCTGGGATGTCTTGAGCTGTTCGAGGGCTAACAAGGAGCTCTGACCTTGGGCCTTCAGACTGATGATTTCTAGACCTTGCAGCTCATCTTCAACCAGAACGAGACTCTGGTTGGCGTTAGGGCTACGACGGTCACAAACATGGGCAGGAAGTACTGTGATGAACTGGGGCTCGGCTTAGGAAAGCACAAGCCAAGGAGGAAGCATGTGAACAGGGGGAGAGAAAATGAGACTGCGGGGGCAAGGGGTGAGACCTGGACATGCCAGGATCGGCCAGTGAGACGTGGCTCCGTCGTGCAGTGTGGCATCGCTGCCACTGTCTCTCCCGGCCTGCCTGAGAAACCCCGGAGAGCTGTCATGAGCCGTTGCATGGCTGAGCGCTGACTGTCACCATCTACAGGGCCTGGTGGTTGGAAGCCCAAGGAGAAGTTCCTTAGAGTGGCGCCCTGGGGGCTGTCTGAGAAGAAGGGGATGAATTAGATGTAGGCTCTGTGAGGGAAAGCTCCCTGGCAGGACGATTTCTTCTGCTAAGAAATGATCCCCCAAGGGGAGAGGTGACAGGCCCAGCCTTAGAGACATCGGAGCAAGGCTGCACAAGGAGCTGGCAACCAATCCTGCCCCGGTAGGACGAGGGAGGGAGATCCAACCAGCCTCCTCCATCTCTGATATCTAGGGCTTCAGCCCCACACCAGGCCTTGGCACGCAGGGCAGAGGGAGTCTCCTGTGGCATCCGTTGACCTGCCAGAGCTTGCTACCTCTGTAGAAGGTCTCAGGGCCCGTCCAGGGGCGGCAGGGACCGGGTCGTGATGGAATTTGGGATCCTAGATTATTGTCACAAGCCGTGGGTGGGCTCCCCCGCCAGGACCTGCTGCATTGTGGGAGGGAGCCCAGCTAACTTGCTCTCCGTTCCTTCCCCCAAGCAATGAGAAATGCCACGAGCACTACACCACCGAGTTCCTCTACAACCTGTACTCATCCGAGGGCAGGGGCGTCTTCGACTGCCGCATCAACGTCCTGGGGCACCTCCAGCAGGTAGGGCAGGTGAATCGGAGGCAGGCAGCCGGGCCAGTGACGGGCTACTGTTCAGAGCAGGAGAGACTGGTGGCTAGTTGCTCTAAGTCCCTCCGCCCCTTTGCTTTCACCATCTCACTGCACTCCCAGCCATGCGGAGGCCTCGGCTCGCTGTGCATGGCCGGTCCCGGCGTTGCTCTGCGGGTCGCGCCCCTGGGGAAGCCCAGCAAACGGTGTGCCGCACCCGCATGGGCTGTAAGCGCCGGGTACGGTCCAGGAGGGTGGCCATTTCCAGGGCACCTGCGCCTGTGTTCCATAGTGATGAATGGATGCCCCCCCGCCCTGCGCAACAAGCTCCCTTTGTTCCTGGTTTAACGGGCCCCCCGTCTCCATGTCCAGGGAGGCGCGCCGACCCCCTTTGACCGTAACTATGGCACGAAGCTGGGGGTGAAGGCCATGCTGTGGATGTCGGAGAAGTTGCAGCAGGCTTATCGCAAGGGTACGTCAAGCATTCTGGGGCGAGGGGAGCCATCGTCTGGCAGGGGGAACGTTGCCCTGAGCTCTGCGATCAGAGGTGTTGAGGCCAAGCCCCTGGTGTCCGTCAGGCAGGCTTCTTCTTCTTCCCCACCCTCCTCCCCCGGGGTGAGCATCCATGGCTGGTAATCTGGCTTCGCTGGCCCTGCCACCAGTGGGGATCTGTAGAACCATCCTCTGGAGGTGACGGGGGAGCAGATCCCTGGCCTCTGCTGAGTGCCAGCCAGGGGACAGATTGTGGAGGTGACCATCTACCCACCAGGACCTGGGCTGGGCCCACAGGCCAGCGCACACACCTGTGCGCTGCAGCCGGCCAGTAACGATTGCCACACGAGCCCCGTGCCGGCCAGCAGGCTACGGAGCAAAGGCTGCATTCCCGCCCCCTACCCGAGCTGGAAGATGTGGCTGGTGGGGCAGTAGAAGGGGACAGCGCCCCAAGTGGAACCACGCTGCTTGGCAGCGTGTTGAGAGCTACAGCCGGCACGGAGCGAAGTGAGGACGCTTTGCTCCCGACCTAGGGGTCGGCCAGTGCCTTTGCGCTGTCAGTTAGAAGCGTCTTTGCGTCCTGCTGCCGGCTGGTATCTGGGGCAGGTGGTGGCACAGCCATGGGCATGGAGCCTGTGACTCCACTTACTGCCCACATCAAGGCCAGGGTGTGTGATTTCGCTGGCTGCCTGCTCCCTGGCGGAGCCTCGAGTGGCCTGTTACTAGCCGCCAATGGGCCGGGCCCTGGGCTCGGAAGCCCCTTGCTGAATCTGGGCTTTGTTGCTGGTTAAGCAGCGCTCTGCAGGGGGCTGGGGGACCTGCGTGGCTGCATCCGTGCTGCTGGTAACACCCTGCCCGTGGTCCCGCAGGTCGTGTCTTCGCCAACTCGGCAGACTCAGCCTGCGTGATCGGGCTGAAGAAGAAGACGGTGGCCTTCAGCCCCGTGACAGAGCTCAAGAAAGTCACCGATTTCGAGTAAGTACCGGGCTGGGAACCAGGGGAGCTCCCTGGATCCGCTGTGTGGGAGCTGGGGTGGGGCCTCCGCCAACCCAGCCACTAGCGATGCGCCTCTCCCATGCTGGCGGCAGGAAGCCAGGCTGGGGTGGGCGGTGCTGGGTCTCCTGGCGCAAGCGTGGGTCAGGGCGGCAGTGCCTCGCGGCACGCTCCCAGCCTCTTGGAGAGCGTCGGCAGGGCGACGCTATAGCTCAAGAGCAGAACTCGGTTTGATCTCAGCCCTCTGACTTCCCCAGGAAGCTGCTTTCCCCCGCCAGGCTCCTCGTTCATTTCCAAGCCTAGCCTTCCCTTTCCAAGAAGTGGCCAGTTTCCCTTCCCCACAAAGCCAGGGAAGTGCCTCTCATGGGCTGGAAATGCCGGAGGGGGGCAGAGGGGGCCGTTAATCGTCCGGGATCACGAGTCTCTGGGCTAGATCCTTTGCTGCCAGCCTCGGTGCGGGGCTAATCTCTGTCTCGCTCTCCCTGGCAGACACAGGCTGCCGCTGGACCAGTGGTGGCTCAACCTGCGTCTGATGCTGAAGATGCTGGCCAACTACCAGATCAGCCTGACCGAGTACATCGCTGGCAAGATGGAGCACGTCACCCGGCGCACCCTCAGCATCGAAAAGGGGTTCTAGTGCCCCCCACCTGGCTGCCAGGACACTGTAGTGCCCCTCCCCCGTGTCTCTCTTGCCTCTCGGTACAGTGTTAGCTGAACACCAGCCCCCCCAACCCCAGGTGCAAGGAGTGGGGGCTTCCAGGAGCTCCAGCCTGCCCTGGCAGTGACCGCTAGGGTTTCCTGCCGTCTGGGGATTCCAGCCGTCCTCCGGGACGCACTGACACTCCTTTCTCCCACCCAGCCTGCAGCGTGGGTCTGTGACCTGCCTCTTCTAGCAGGGTAGCTCCGGCTGCAGCACACCAACTGGTGCGAACCTATGGTTCAGTGGTTCTGGCGCTTGGCTCGATCAACCGCCTCACGGGCCTAATTCTGTGAGAGCTCTGAGGACCAGGTCCTCCAAGGTACTGAGGTGCCTATCTCCCACTGATTTCAGCGGGCCATTGCTGCCTAACTCCCCATCAGGATCTGGGCCCAAACCAGGCCTCTGTAAGGATCTTCCAGTGGGCTTGTTCTGTTGAAGGGTCAGCCCCGGGGGCTGGTGATGGGGGGAGGAGGGCTCTCATCCTGTCCGCAAAGGGCCGATCCTCTCTCCCACGCTCTGATTTTTTTGATGGATCGGGCATCTGACAAATTATTCCATGGTCTGCTCACGTGGCCAAAGTGCAGCTGACATGGTCACCCTCGGTGAAGTAGAAGGCAGCCCTGACAGGAAGCAGGGCTGAGGGCTGGATCCCTGCTGGTGCTTCCCTGTGACTTGCCCCTGACCCTGTGGAGGTACCCAGAGTTTCCTGCTCTGCCCCAGCTGGCAGACGTGTCCTTTTGCCCTCTGGCCCTCGTCTGTTGGGACTCTTGCCAAACTGCAATTCTTCCTGGCAACCCGGGCCAGCTTTGTGGTGTGCAGCGAGCCCCCAGGAGACAATTCTGCATGAGTGTTTGGCTCCTGTTTCTCTCCTGTTTCAGAGGTGGCGTTGTGCCCTGGCTCTTCACTCCCTTCCAGGCTCTAGCAGCAAGTGGCTTGGCGGCAGTGAGCTAGTCACCGCTGGCAAAGCTCATGCCTGGAGCCAACCTTCGCTGGCCACGCTGTGTCCTAGTGTTTTCTGTGTGCTCCCTGTCTCATGCTGTCTGTGGCACTGCGTGTGTCTCCTAGAGATAAACCTCGCTGAACCCGACCTGTGTTTCTGCCATGTGGTGATTGCACCCCTGCCCCGTGGCCCAGCACCAGCGGGGGGGTGTTTGGAGAAGCGATAGCGTGGCTCCCAGCTCTCCGTGTTGGTGGAGTCGTGGCGTTGAAAGGGGCAGCTGAGAAGTCCATAAGGAGGGGCAGGCTCGATTGGAAAACAGACCCCACTCCCCCGCTGGCACTGGGTCACTCCCCCCAGGCTGTGTTGTTCTCGTCTGTGTCTCCTCCCAGATGCTGAACCCCCCTGAAGTGGCTCACGGCAGGGTCTGGTTTGCTGGGAAGCAGGGCGAAGATGCGGCAGGAAGTCCTAGGCGAGGTGTGTGGTTTGGCTGGACAGCCTCTGTGCCCCTCGTCTGGGAACCTGCTCCCACTAGGTGTCTGTGCCGAACGCCGTGCAACTGTCCGAGAGTAAAGGGCAGGTCCCGGGGGCCATGCGTGGGAGACTCCAGTGTCAGGAGCATGGGCATGAGATCTGCCAAGGGAAGCCAGCGGGGGGCGAGCAGAGCCCAGGGCGGGTGTTGCCCTCGCATGTCCTAGGAGGGCGAAGGCAGAGGCCAGGGCTGTGGGCCAGAGTTCAGGCCTGAGGTGGCTGCGAAGTGAAATACGCCAGGAAGGAAAGGAGCTTTTGGCAGAGCTGGCATCAGCACAGGACGTGGGGGCAGGCCTACAAAGGTGGGACTGGCTGGATGGTCCAAGAGGGAGTGCGGTTAGTGAGGGTGGCACCAGGCCTGGGCCGAGGAGAACCGGGCTACAGTGCCGAGGTGCCACGTGGCACAGCTGGCGTTCAGACTTACAGTGGGCTCCCCAGAGGCAGCGCATTGCGGTGATCAGCTGCGGTGAGCCAGAGATGGTCCTAGGAACCCAGCCTGTACGGAGCAAGCCTGCGTGGGCCTGTGAGGGGCACAGACCCCGAGGGGCCATGGGGAATCGCCCCAGGGCTCCCACCCTCCTGCAGTGACATAAAGCCTCAAGGAGGGCGGAGGAAGCCGCAGGAGCTACGGCTAGCATGGGAGTGTTTCGGGGACCGGGAGGGTGGCGAGCCATGTAATGGGCTGGATCGTGCTCCCATCTAAGTCAATGGGAACAGTGCTACTGGTTTGAATGGGGCAGGCCCTTCCCCTAGGGCCCCTGGCCCCAGGTTCACACGGCCCCATGCACTGCCTGGGAGCCAGGGCTCCACTGTGGGTTCCCTGTCAACAGATACCAGCAAGGCTCGGGGAGCTGGACGCTGGAAGTCTGTTCCACGAGCTGGGAGCTGCTAGGAGCGCAGAGGGGTAACACGCAGTCCACAGGAAGGAGGCAGCGTGGCCTAGGAGGTAGTGCACGGGACTGGCCACGGGAGACTTGAGTCCTCTTCCCAGCACTGACCTGCTATGACCCTCTCCCTGTCACTGCCCCTCTCTGGGTTCCTCTTGCCTTCCCATCCCAGTGGGAGTGACGTTGGCAAAGCCAGTCGCCTCCTCCCCTAAGGAGCGAGAGCAGCCGGAGTTGGCTGCCCTTTGCCCTCGGTTCCTGGGGCTGATGGGTTTCCATGGAGGTGCTCCGCTCTGGCACTGAGGGGCTCAATCGAAGGCCAGTTTAGGCCTGCCCCCACACCTGAAGCCCTTTCGCCTGACGGGGTCCCCGCATGGTGCCCCATCTGCTCCGGAGCAGGACAGAGAGCCAGGCTACGGGGGAAGCCTGGACCCTGCCCAACAGCAGGGACTACGGGGTGTTGCCCAAGGACCGTCAGATCCTTTACAGCCACAATCCCAGGGACAGAGGCCAGGCCCTAGGCCTTTCAAGGCCCCTCCTTCAGAGCGGGTACACTGGCGGGAGCTGCCTGCTTGCAAAGGGGCTTGGCTACCACGGATGGACAAAGGGCTGAGTCAGCCAGATCCAAACACAACCTCCCGTGCCAGCGTGTCTACAGGTGAGACAGCAAACGCCTCCCACTCCCACCTTGCTGTGCCAGACTCCCCAGGGAGTCACAGACAGTCTCCTTTGAGCAGTGGGGCCCAAGCTTCTCCCACACCTCCCTCATTGGTAATGGAATCAGTCCATGCCCCCATCCTCGCTGGCAGAGCGGCAGGGCTGGAGAGAGAGCTGGGGCTGGAGGAGGAGCTAGGGCTAAGAAGCAGAGCTGGGCTGGGAGCTGGCACCAAAGCCAGGGTTGTGGCCAGGAGCTGGGGTCAGGAGTGGAGCTAAGGGAGAGTGGGACTGGTTGGTGCTCCCTTCCCACCCCACATGGGGGCTGGCCTGGGCCCTGCCATGTCCCCTTGAATGTTCCTCCATGCCCCCTTAGGGGAGCTCACCCCAAAAGGTTGCTGCCCATGGCCTTCGACTCTCCTAGGCAAGCTAGACTGCATGATAAGTTGTAGCAAAAATCAAATATTCCAGGTTACTCCCAGTCTCGAGACGCGTCACTCACCCAGGTCGAGTTGCACCCTAGATTTCACCCCAAAGACAGCACTAGTAGCCAATTCTGTAGTTAACTAACTAAAAGTGTATTAGTTAAGAAAAGGCAATTAAAGTTGATGAGACGTTAAAGCAGGTAAAATATCTGCAGAGGCGTGACGCAGTTTGTAATTCCAAACGGTGGCAGAGCTATAATAAATGGCTGGTTTCCCAACAGCCTTTTCAGGGCATGCAGATTTTCTGTGGGGATCTCCACTTTGCGTCTGGTACCCTTTCCTGTAAGAACAGTCCAGCGATGAAGGACCTTTCCCCGAGTCCATACCTTTGGATTTGTGCCACAGAACGCAAGCTGACAGGGTCGCCATCCTCGGCTTGTCCTTCGATTGGCGGAAAGAGAGCTGAGCGCCGGTAGAGATGTTGATCTCTGATCAGCACACACGATGAGCACTCGCCTTCCAACGCCCCTGAGTTGCCACTTTCCTGCTAACCTTTGGCTGCATCCACAAGGCTTCTTTCGCCTGTGCGGGGTTATTTACTTAGTGGGGTACGTGCAAGGGAAATGTTGGCTATTCTATCGTAACAGGACAGAGCAGTGGAAACAATGCATGCCACACCCCTTGGTTTTCATGACACTCAGGCACTGGCCACACGCTTATAAAATTAAAAACCGCTTTAATCTACCCTGATACACAAGTGAATTGGCTGGGGGCTTTGGCAGGAGCTGGAACCATCCCCATGTGAGACACGGGGAAACTGAGGGCCAGAGAAGTTGTGATTCTTCCCAGGCCCTAGTGCAGGGTACTGGAAGAGAATAGACTGCATTTTGACTCCCAGGGCCCTGCCCTGGCACTGGGACCAGGCAGCCTCGGAGGCTCATAAGCCTGCACTGTCTTTGGGATGTTTTGCGCACTGAGGCATGAAGGTTACAAGTGTGTTTTGATGGTGGGCAGCTAACACCTGAACACTGGCTTTCAACGGTACCACAGTCCTACAGCCTGAAATGCTAAGGAGTCGGGATGAATCAGGGCCCCGTACCAAAGAGTGCGCCACCCCTCACCTCCTCCTCTCAGCTCACTGATCTCCAGCATGGTTTGACCCTTACAACTTGCAAAAATACACACAGGTGTCAAAATACAGTCATAGGAGCTGATAAGCCCCCATTTCCAACTCAAGGGCTCCACGTCCTACTGCAGAGCAGATAACGCAAGCGTCACGTGGCTGGAAAAACGGAACTGGGCCAGAAACCTGGACAGTACTGGTGGTCCTTGTGGGAACACCTCAAATAAATGATTCCCAGCAACTCTCTTTCTCGCAGATTGACCAATTAAAGTCCTGGCCAGAGCTGGGACAGGATCCCAATTAAAGAGAACGCTCCGTGAGGCGGGCAGCTCTGAGGGTGACCAGAACAGACACGCAGAAGCAAGCGCCTGTTCTCTGATAGTGCACAGGAAAAAAATCTTACAGGGCTCAGCGATCTGCATCTTTCCTACGGCAGATCTCAGCGCACTAGCGCAAAGAAGGGGAGTTGCTTCATCTGGAATCTAGGGCAGGCCAAATTGCTCTGCGTGCTGCTCCAAGGGGCATGTGGGGATGCGGGAGGGGAGAGACAGACGGCGCTCTGAGTTTGCTGGAGGGAGTCGCACTGGAGATTTTGACCCAGTTCCATGGAAGGACTTGGGCACCCAAAACCCAGGGGGCGGCTGCGATCTGCACCACCTCCGCTTGGCTGCTCAGCGTGCACCTGCCAGATTGGTCCCTCTTCCAAATCCAGCCAGAGGCAGAGGAGGAAAATAAATACTCGCTGGAGCAGGGGACTGGATGCTGGGTCTGCTGTCTCCAGCGTTCTGGGCCTTAGAAATCAGTGTACATTTTGTTAATATCCTGAAGACTAGCTAATATATAATGAATCAAATATACAGAAAGAAAAAGCCTAAAAGGGTTTATATTTACTAACACACATACACCCTGGTTGCTATAGTTAACTAACTATAGCAACACCTGCCTGTCACTCAGGCACATACCATAGGCGTCATCTTTGGCTCAGGCCTTTCTCTACGTCCTCCCATCCAGGCTCTGGCGAAGCCTTACAGGTTTTCCCTTTGCAGCGTCTCTAAGATATGCCTTTGCTGGCCATCCGCACAGCTGAAACTCACCCAGGCTCTCATCATCTTGATTCCTAGCCTTGTTCATCACCAGTCAGAATACTGCTGCAAGCTCCTTTCCCTAGCCAGTCACTTCAACCACATCTCCACTCTTTTTGCATCCCTCCAATGGCTCCCCCGTCTCCATGGCATCAGACATAAGCTGCTCAGCTTCACTCTCAAGGCCCTTCACAGTCAAACCCGACTGTCACGGCGTTCGGGGTGCAAACCTGACCTGTGAGGCATTGTATCACCACTTGCCTTCCAACCCTGGCTGCTTTACAATGCTTCGCTGCTGTAGCGCCCAGCCGGGGATGCTCACAACCAGCCTGCGTGCATGCACGTCACACCTTGCGTCTGTGTGCGCTAAACAGCCCTGGCTCAGGCTGCTGGGGTCAAAGCTGCTGTCTGCAGCCCCACTGTGGCTTCTACCAGCCTGGGTTACAACCAGCGAGGTGATCCCAACACATTCCCTGTCCCAAATATCCCCCAAGCTGAGTGCCCTGACATATCCAGCCCTCTCCTGGACAGCTCGGAGAACTAATAAGGTTCGCTGCTCCTTTAAAGAAACTCAAGTCCAGCACAGCTTATTCACTGGGGTAAATCAACCCACCCACCCTTCCCTGTGAACATAGCGCTGAATTGGTCTACAGTAAAAATAAAACACATGCACTAACAATAGGACATAGGTTAAATGACACCAGGAAAAGGAATAAAATTAGGGCTAAAAGTGAAAACATGCAGCTAAAAGTCTAAAACTTTCATCTAACCAGGCACAGGCTTTGTTCCACATGGTTTCTCTCCCCAGTCTTCCTTCTTCCCAGCCATGGCTGACTTTCCCTCCGTTGGGTCCTTCCATAGAGGTATGACGAATGGTGCCCTTTAGCTTCCCAGGTGAAAGACCTTTGCCCAAGCTGGTTTCTCACCTACATTTGGATTCCAGAGACTTCAACCCCCCCTTGGCTGAAGGACCCATCTTTCTCAGCGTGCAAGAACTCTGTTCCTTGTGTCTGTCTAGTGCTGGGTGCCAAAGGTGGCTTCTGGCTTTGCTGGTCTCTTCCAAAGTTCAATGACTGTTTCAAGAGGCAGTTTTTCTGTTTTCCTTTTCTGTGGGCTTCCCATCCCTCTGTACAAAAATTGCTTCTGGCCACACCTTGCTTCATTTCATAGGAGACAGGGAGAGAGCTGCCTTCCCTCCTGGCTGGAATAGACCTGTTTCTCCCTTTGTTGGGACCCACCTTGTACAGTCTAATATTGCTGGGTCTCCATCATTCCTTGCAGAGTGTTAATACAGAGCCTTTATGATATTGATCCCCAGCAGGTCAGAGGCTTTCACAGAGGCCTCTCGTGTTCACTTTTATAATACAGCTCTACTGTGCGCAGTCAGTTGATGCCCTTCCTTATCACATGATGTTCAGTCCCACTGTCATTCCAGTCCAGTAAACCTTTGCAATGGAGTCTTTGAAAAATACGACCCAGCCCAGGTTTCTCTCCTGCGTGGTGTGGGTGCCAAGCTCTCTCCTCCCCCACTTGTTAGCTTGAAGGCTTTGTCTGCCTGAGGCGTCAGTGGCCCTTCGTTGTCTCTGCCTGACGCTTTTCAGATAATTCAACACATTCCTTTGTCAAGGGCTGATCTGTTTACCAAGGCCCCTTATCAAAAAGTTAGTTTGACAGTAGCTATTTTTCTTAAACCCATGTTGATTGGTATCATAGTATCCTCCTTTAATTCTTTATTTATTGTATGTCTTATCCAACACGCGATTATCTTGCCCAGAATCAATGTCAGACTGACAGGCCTACAATTACCCAGGTCATCCTGTTTACTATTTTTAAATATTGGCCCTAGTGTTCCAAAAGTTATTGAAAAACAACCTTAGTGATCCAGCAAGCTCCTTGGCCAGCTCTTTTAAAACTCCTGTGCATGTTTTTGGAATCTGATAAAACTAACTCCACGTGGGAGAAACACAGAGGCAGAGAAAAGTAAAGTGACACACGGTCACACAGCAGAGGCAAGACTAGACCCCATGTCTTCAGACTTGCCCTGTACGTTACCTCTCAGGCTTGACTATTTGCTGCCAGAGTTCAGTGAGGAGGAAAACAGGTGGAGGTAAGCAAAATTAGACCTTTAATTCTGCTAGCTCATGGCACCTGATTAATAAGCCAGGTAGAACAGACTGGTCTGAAGAGAAAAGCCAGAACATTAATACCACCAGCGGCCATTCAGCACCACGACACATACTGGAAAGGACTCTTTGTGAAAAATGTTCCTAAACCAGTTGAAAACTGCCACTGCCTTTTTAAAACAGTGCATGCAGTAGTGAGCGCTTTGTCAAATTCTGCAGAGGGCTGGGCAATTTCACTACAGCACAGCATTCCCCATAGTAACGACCCTCTGAGCTTGCAGAAGGTCACCTAGAGACATGCCCCACTTCAGCAGCATTCTCTGCCACAGCAGCGGAGCGGTAATCAGTGCAGAGAGTGGAAAGGGGTGGGTGATGCTGGCTTGGTTGAAACCTTTAGCTGGAAAATTTTAAATCATTAACCCTGGATCCATAGAACAGACAATTATATATTTATGAACAGCGGTAATTAGAGAGAATTCAACGTTTTTGGATACTTAGAGAATTACCAAGACAACGATAGTGTCCTTTTATGGCTGCCGAGTGCTGACCCGTCATAATTTCAGACTCCCCTAGCGCCGGGACGGTTCCTGGGGCCAAGTAACAGAACTGATTCCAGTTGCACGTTTTAGAGGAAAGGTGTGAAGGCGATTGAAAAATGCTGTTGAGCACGGCAGGAAGAAGGCATGGAAGCAGGGGGATTGGAGCCTTTGGAACAGAACCTGGGAGAACAGAGTGCAGGGGTGTTGACAAAGGCCTACATCCTTGAAGATACTGAGGGGCTTAACTCCCACTGAAGTCAAGGGGAATTAGGTCTCTCAATACTTTTGAGGATCTGGCCCTGAATTAGCAAGGCCCTACTCTGTTCTCCTGTACAAAGGCCAACTAAATGGATCCCCCCAGTGCTGGGGGCCAGAATCCTCTCCCCCAACCTGGCGATGACAGGGAAGGACACCCATGCTACATCTCCCGTGCAGTATGCAGACCCTGACCTAACCTGCTCTTGTGCTGCTGTGGAGAAAGGCACTGAAGAACAGAATGCTACGTGGAAGGCAACGTTGCCCTGAGTGCACTAGCGCAGCCTCCATTGCAGGCATTGTGCTAATCTGTAATCCAATCAGCAGTCGGTGCCATGCGCTTTGCGCCCCAAAGACAGGGTACCCATGGGGCATTGTGGCTGAAGTCACACTTGTTCTTCCGTGGTCTTGTACGTGATTTTTGTTTCCAGCCCGTCACGCCATCGGGTGGCACCCTTTGCACTACATAGAAGAACATAACTGCAGCTGCAGGACTGCTGTAGAAAGACAAACAGCCTCATCTTTTTTCCATCCAGACAATTAAAGAGTGAATTGTAGCACTTCGCTTTACAGCAGGAGTTTCTGCTCCAACAGTCAGAAAGCAGTTCAGCAACATAAAGCAATAATAGCTGCTGCTATTTGCAGCAACAAGGTTACCTATTTCCATGCCCGAGGTAAATAGGACACAGGTCAGGCTGCCTGGATCCTCCTCCCCTTTGCAGGTGAAGAGCGAAGTTAGTATGTGCCATCACTCCTAGTCTAAGTACCCTTTTAGTACCAGACATGATTCGACAGGCTCCATCTTACAGGGACAGCATTTTATTTAACAGCTCCGTACACTTTTTAACAAGTTCAGCCTCTTCCACAAAGAAAAATCCCACCATCCTAAGCAGATACCCCAGCAAACATCCCCAGCTTGGTTTTGTCTCCATTACTACCATGGTCAGAACGCCTGGGTTATTTTTCTCTGCACTGGTTGTGAGTTTTTGTTACCTGCTCTGACGATGGAAGAAGTGAGTGGCGATGGAAAGCAGAGGACAACTTTCAGCATACAGGGAAGTCAGTTACCATCCACAATCTTGAATTTAGGCTCAGTTGCAAGAAGATAATCTTTGGAGTTACCTCTTTTGACTGGACAAGAGGCTGTAGCTCTGCAGGCCAGAGCACTAACTAGGACTAGGAAAGGGTAGGAGTTGGAAATAAACTAACAGTTTGACACTGAGCTTCAAAAATTGTACCAAAAATTTAAGAGTGAGTGATTATGTTTGGGACACGGCTGTTCACAAGTTTGATTTTGTGAAATCTCGTCTTTATTGATAGAAGTTGCTTTCTGTCTCCTCCCACTCCTGAAGGCATGGCCTAGGCCCTTGTTGCAATACTACACAAGAGAAGCAGAGGAAATGAACCGCAGGGCTTAGCCCAAGCATTATTCTATTTATTATATAAAGCCACCCTTGGAACCAGCTGAAAAGCAATGGCATTTGCAGCTACTGGGCAGATATTAGCAGAAGGCAGCAGGCTCAGCTATCTTTCTCCTCCCTTCTTCACCATTTGCTTTACCCCAGCTCAACTTCTTCTGACTCTCTGGTGAGTCCTAGGGAAGCATGGAGTTGGACTGCATGGATTCAGCCACATTAGCTATGAGCATAACAGAACCTGTTATGCAGGATGAAAGCACGTTGCAAGATGGGCCCAGAAGCTTCCAGCACAGGCATGGCATCCACAGTCCAGGGGGATGTCATTTGTTACAAGAGGTGGTTTCTTGCTACAGTCAGTACCATCCTCCCAGATAAAGTGCAGCAGGCTACAGAAAGGATTTTACTGGAGCCTGACGTGCGTGTGGACAGAACTGGTGCTGCTAATTTGGTTCCAGTTCTGTGGGCCCAAAAAGCGGCTGCTTTGGAGAATTCTGCAATGGGCACTATCGCTCTTCCTGAAGCTCCTTCTTCTGTAAGGCTTGGAGTCTCTTCCCCACAGTTTGTTGGATGATTCCCAGGCCCTCTGTGTCCAGCTCGTTCATGAGCAGCAGGATAGCATTGAGGATGTTGTTCTGTCAAGACGGGACAGACATTGTTTATACTACAGATATACAGACTCTTACCCAGCAAGCTGATGGGTCTCTTAGGGGCTGATTTTCAAAGGTTAGTGGATTGTATTTTGATCCCTTCTCAATTCTTTACTACTCGGCCTAGTTGTTCAAAGACCGTGCCCTTCTACTGCAAAGATTACTCCTTATGGATGCAAAACCCAAGGCCTGGGGAACAGACACCTGCAGCTCTGTGGACAAGTACCTCAGCTGGCTCCAGGGGGAGAAGAGGACAACTACATACGCTGTAACTGGACTTCACAAGGACCACAGTTCTCTACACCGGCTCCACCCTGCAAGCCACCTACTGGATCTGTTTCCCACCAGCAGCAGCTGGGGGAATGAGAAAGGGCTGGTAGCTCTCCCTCTGCTCCCCATCACTGGCACAGGCGGGAATATTTGTATTTCCCAGAGCACACGTGCCCACAGCCGCACTCACAGCACTTTGTAAAAACAGCATGCTCCGAAAATCACCTGAAATCTGACTCAACGAAAGAACAAGGGGGGTTGCTACAGAAACAACATAGACCAAGCCTGGTCTAGAACTCATTCTGACCTGCCCTTCTTCACTATGGTGAGAGCTGTGAGCCTATCCAGGCCCAATACATGCTCTGTGAAACTTAATTCCATGGAGTATCGTTGTCACCCACAGGCTATGGCTGGCTAGGAGAATCAAGGCCATGTTTTCTACACGAAAGGTATAAAAGCAGATGGCTATTCAATTCATAGAGGAGATTAACCTATAATTATCTAACAGGCTCTAACCTGGCCACTTTTCTTATTAAAGGCATTACAGTATCATAGATTCACAGGCTAGTCTCCAATGTATGCTCCCCGATACCCAAGGATGGATCTCAGGAACCAGCTAGCTTACTCTGCCATGAGCCAACAGCTTGCAAGCCACTTATCCCAGAGGCACCTGACCAGCACACACTTCCCCACCACAGCGTTCTATCTGGCAATGCAAAGTTGGGCACTTTCTGGATCCAGAGATTTATTCTTTAAACTTGTCCGACACGTTAGCCATTAAATGTGCTCACCCTCTTTTTCCTGCTGCCATCCGTCTCTCTCGGTGAAAAGGAGGAAAATTTATCTCTGGGAACGGGCTTCATGCCAAGCTGTTCTCGAATCTTGCTGTAGGCAAAAAAGACAATATACAAAATATAGGAGAGGGCACCGCCAGAAGGAGCCTGCCCTCATCACTAAATGGAATGACAGAATCCGGTTCCCAATGCTGGAAATACATCAGAGATGCTAACCGGAACCACAGACTGACCCAAGACCCCATCTGGATCACAGGCGGCAAATTTTAAAAGGACAGGTGAGATGGACCATAATTTACTATTCAATTTGAAGGCCCCACACCTTTCGTGCGCACACAGATATCCTACTGAAAAATAGGACGCCTCCTATGAAAAGACCTATTCTGTATGCAGAAGGCCAAGTCCCCAGCTGGTGCAACATCAGCACAGCTCCGTTGTCTTAAGTGGTGCTATGTGGATTTGACCAGCTGCGGCTGTGGCCCATGGTATTTTGGAGTTGGTTGTCATGAGTATTTTTGGTAGGATCCCCCCACGTGATACACACAAGTCTAGTAAAGGAATCCCAACAGTTAATAACCAAGCCCTCACTTTGTCTCCTCCAGGGTGAAATTCAGATGTTCACTCTCTGTCTCCGTTGTGCATTCAGTGGTATTTGATTCGTTGGACTTTAGGCAGCTGTTTTCCAGATTTCGTTTAGCTGGGGGTGCAGTGATCTCCTCCCCATCTACCAGGGCCTGTGACAATTCTTCTTCCGTCACGGCTTCAAAAAGCAAACACGCACATATTAGGAGCCTAGTCTGATCCTCTATGAAATTCTGTCAAGAGGGAAAATACACCCTCACTCTAATTTGGAATGTATTACTGCAATAAGCAGTGTACACAAGACAGCATGTACAGTCAGCTTGTACGGAATAGGGATATAAAGGGTGGCTACCCATAACTATCAGCCTGTTTTCATTTTCCCCCTTTATTCGGCAGCAAAACCTAAGGGTGAAGCCTCTGGCAGCCCTACTACCTCCAAATAAAGATGGAGATGTGTCAGAGGCCTCTTGGAACTGTCCCCATTTTTGCCAGCAGCAGGATCCACGGATAGAGGCTGTTGGAGGCATAAGCCCTTGTTTTGAGAGCAGAGAATCCCTCTACCAAACAGAATGACATGTCCTACTTTTCTCTGATGGTTGGAGCAGATCCAATTACAGCATCTGTGTTTTGCAAGAGCAAACAAATACAGCAGCAAACTCTAACTAGTGGCACAATCTCGGAGTTAATGACTATGAAGACGTTCTAGTTTGGTCGCAAATTCCCCGTGTGGTAGTGTTAACTCCTGCTGTGCCAAAAGGAGAGTTTGAAAATGTCAGCTCACAATAAAGGCAGAGCTATCTGCATCATTATGTACAGAGCACTGCCGAGTGGATTCCTGCTGTGCTGTCTGATCCACACGAAAGCCAAGAGAGAATGTTTTATTACGTAAAGTACTCAGCTGTTCTAGGGAGTGTACCTCGAATTTCCTGCAAACTCAGTCAAGACTCTCCCTAGGGATTAGGGCAGTTCAGAACCCTGTTTTTTGTTTTTGTTTAAACCTTCTGCCCGAGTCTATTCTGAGAGACCCACCTTGGTTGTCAAGCTTCTGGAGGTTGGGGAGGTTGCGCAGCACAGTCATTCTGTAGTGGTGGGGGTCCGGACCACAACAGGGATTCTCAGACAACCACAGGACCCTCAACCGGGGCAGGTTTTTCAGATGGAAGAGCTCATTCAGACTCGGGATGCTGTTCTTTCTCAGATAGAGCTCACTCAGGTTTTGGCACTGACTCATTGGCTCCAGGCTGGAGATACCATTCACACTGGACAGAGATTACATGGACATCAGAAGTGATCCTCTGATTTTCAGCCTTCAACATTACCAGCTCCACCCTCAATACAGCTTTCAGGCCAACAGGACCCCTGCACCACGGCAGCTCTTCAGTCCCAGTTTCTGCAGCATTCCTACAGTGGGAGCCCGCAACCTCCACCAAAGTAGTACAGTGCATTCTGGGTACCCAGCTGCCAAACACATAAGTTGAGATAGCAGTAGGTAACAAAAAATAACGTATTGACCTGACCTAGGACAACTGTGCTACTTTTTGGGCTCTAAAAGTACTATCCAGCAGTCAGCTAGCAGAAACAGGTTCATGTCACATAGCCAGCTTGCTCTGCCCTTCCAAACGCTCCACTCCATCTCCCTGCCTCCCCTCCAGCGTGTTTTTATTTTCTAATCTTAGCATTGTTGTTTGGCTCTCAGGCTTGAAAAGACATTTTTGCTGAGACACAGCACTCCTGGACATGGAGGCTCGCTCCTGTGGAGGCTCCCACTGCCAAGAGAGACAGGCCAGTGGGAAAGAGAAAAGCAATTTCCAAGGAGGAACCATGCTCATCCCGCTCTTATTTCTCTCTGTAGATTCTCCCCTGAGCCAAGGCAGCAGGTGTCTTCAGTACACAGAATGCTTTAGGATCCTGATTGGTGTGGTTATGGAGCTATGCAGACACTCCAAGGTATGGTTGAGACCCAAGGCATGGGCTAATTTGGCAGAAGCTAGAGACCTGTTCTGAAGGAGAAGGCAGGAATGTCAGAGGGAGGGGGGAAAACAACAATAAGCAGCCAATATTAATGACACACTTTGAATTAAAGAGCAAAGAGATTTTTCGTCTTTAAACAGAGAGGGGGCATAGGGTTACACAGATTAGCACATTCCTGGCTCTTTGCTTAATTCTGTAAGCAGCTCTTGCTCACCACAACCATTTATCGTATGTTTTATCCCCTTTCTGTAGAAGCTCCTCAGACACACCGAAGAGCAGTTCTTGCATGCTCCATAAACCAAATGGCTTTAAGGTTAAGATTTTAAAGGCTTTACAGATTTCCCAGTAGAGTTTGCAAGATCTACATGCCAAGATGGCATTAGAAGCTCAGAGAGACCCCTCTGACTCAATACTGGAGATCAGGCAGAAGATCCAAAAAAGGCAGAGGCACGGTCACAAGGCCAGTAAGGAGTAAAGTACCAAGGGCATAGCGCTAGACTGTAGTCATCTGCTGAGACAGGATTTCCCCTGTTCTACAGCTACTGCCATGAGGCTGGTCATCTGACACTCACCTGAATGTGATCACTTCAATGTTCGGTAGTTCACGGCATATTGAAATCTAGACAGAGAAAGACACAATGAACAACTGTACTCTACTGCTAAAGACGTCTATCTGTAATCAGGAGCTTATTCATATAGCACCAAAAATGTGCAAGGTGACTTGGTACTTTAATGGGTTTAAGTCAGCATCCGTTTAACCTGAGCTTACACGTGGAAAGAGTTTCCTGGATCCAACCATTCCTTTTTTTCAGTCACCAGGCACAGTGTAGCCAATAACCATTCCATCTTCTCCCAGCATGCCCAGAAACACAGATAATCAGACACACTCATTGTGCACAGAAAATAAGACCCTGCTCTGTTCCTCTCCTCCAGCTACTCAGAACATGTGACAAGTACTCACTGTACTGGTACACTTTTGGTGCTGTAAGATCCCCCCACAAATATGCACATGAAGGGCTCAGCTCTCCTCTCACATGACCTTCCTGACAAAGAAGATCTGTACTCTGGGGGTATGTCTACACAGCTTCCCAGAGTGAATAGACAGCTGTGGTGGCCTGGGCTAGCCACCAAAGGGAATACCAGAGTGTTGGATGGGTTTGTACTTAAGCAGCTAACCTGAGTCACTGTGGCCGCACTATTTTAGTGAGCTAGTTCAAGCAGAGTGTGTGTACCCATGCTAGGAAGCATGCTGTTAACCCCCAAGCTCTCACAGCCATTGAGAGGTATAAGACTACTGAGTGTGGAAATCACCTCCAGACATTTAAACTGTGTTCCGAAGCCCTCAGAAGGAACTTTCAGACATTCTAGATTAATGATGCTTCACCGCCAAAGAAAGTGAAATCAGGGTAAAGGTTCCAGGAGCTCTACAGCCTCTGAAGTTCAGAAAGGTGAGAGACCCGATACCTGCTTCTGAATGAGTAACAGTATGGAGCAAGTGTGTTAGTTCTGCATATCAGGCAGATGAGTTTGTATTGGACAAGGATTGTAGACAAGGGTGATTACAGCTGAACAGGCTACTATACAGTAAAATTTCATAACCTCACATTTAAGAACCTCACCCAGTCCCACCATCTTACTCACAGCACCTCAAAGGGCCGCTTGGCTCCCTCCATTCCCAAGTGAGGCAGCAGAGCTCATGGCAGCAGTTGGCAGCAATTTGCTATGCCCAGTACCAATTGCCCAGGGCACTACCGTTGGTGGTGACTGCTAGCAAAGGGGCCTAGATCTCAAGGAATGTGCCTTAACTTTAACTGGCTATAGGGGAATTTTAGAAGAGATTTGTTTGGAGAAGGGGGCCTGGAAAAGGCTGATTTTAAGAACTGTAAGAATAGTACTTACATCTGTGAGGCAGCTGCCCCTGAAAGAGAAAAATAAAACACTTTGAATAGTGACAACAAAGCAGAGAATTAATTGAGAAATATTTTTAAAAGAGGCTTTATACCAAGTGAAAAGATGCAATGTATGGAAAAAGCCATGGCTGAGTGCAAGTGTGTGTTTTTAAAATCTATTTTATCTTATATAACTGGATTCTCAGAGGGTTCTTTTCATATTTTTTTTTAACAATAGGGATTGCCAGGTATTGGAGCATTTCCTCTCCCTCCTCCCCACTCTCACCCCTAAGAAACTGTTGACACCCCAACTGTCCTTCAATCACGCAGGATTTAAGCCAAAATGTTGCTTTCTTCCATAAGGCACTAACTAAAGATTTTGCAAAAGCTCAAATGGAGCATGACAGTTTTATTGCTTCCACTCTCCCCTTTAGTCTCAGCTGCTCTGTTGCATAAAACCCATGCTTCCACGCACTCAGTAGCTACTCCATCTCCTTATGGGCATACCAGGTAGCTCGGAAGGTAAATACACTCCTTCCAGTCCAAACTGCTAATACAGTTCAGAGCCATCTGCCATGTCAGCAAGTGTGAATCCTGCCTGCACTGACCATATGGTCAGGTTTAAACTGTTTCCTGTAGATCCTTTTATAATATAGTTTGATCAGCTGATGTGGATAGGACCAAGCTGTATTAGAACTCATCCTAGGATTCATCATGATTTGGTCCTGTCCTCAGCAGCTGGCCAAAGAGTTCAGTGAGGCTTGTGTTTAACTGCTGTTCAGAGACCCAGGAAGGAGACACTTTTCCTCCCCCACATACAATAATAGCCAGGCAGCAAGCATTGAACTGAGTTTGAGTTTTATTTCACATGTGGGATAAAATATAGGAACCCAAGAATTCTAAATGCAAAACACCATGTTTAACTCTTATTTTTAAATTGTATTAAATATACAGAGTCAGGAAAATTTAAAGCTAAGGTTCAAGTCTCTTAGCAACATTGACTCAGCCACACTGTCAGCCAAATTTAGCATTTCATGATTACTCTTGCTGTTATGCTAGAAATTTTATACATTTAAAAACACACCTCAAAGACAATTTGTCCAAGGAAAATCCGGATCTCAGATTTGAGTGTCTGAAAAACTATGATTGCCCCAAATAAGACCTGCCCTCTTGCTTCACTTATTTTGTAATCTGAATTGCAGCTCTACTCCATACTGCACTTTCAGGCGAGCACATCTACAGATGCACTCTTCCCACAGGACAGGATAGGATACAGTTGGTCTGGTAGAGCTAGAGGAGAATGAATATTCACTGCATGGCTTGCATTTTGTTAAAGATCCATTTTTCTGTCATTTGCTGAATTTAAACAAAAATAAGCAAGACGTGCCTCAGCCTGTTTTAACCTGCCAGGCTGTCAGTGCACCTAGGATTTTTTAATTACAGAGCAGCAATTTGTTTATCTGATAGTAAATCCTTTCATTTCACATATTTTATCTGGGCCTTTGGTTTTCCTGCACTGATAAGCAACAGTTTCCTTAAACTGACTTGTTTGTGTCTTTAGACAGCATGGAAAAATAGCCAACATTGCCATGTTTGTTTGTTTTTAATTCTTAACTTCCTAATTTCAAGCCAGAAGTGACCATTGTAATCATCTAGTCTGACCTAGGGTATAACACAGACCAGAGAACTTCCTCAAAATAATTGCTAGAGCATAATTATTTTACTTACTTACTCACTCAAGCTAAACACTGACTATATATGTATATATAATTTATGGTAACAAGAGTATGACGCATTTATTACACTATTCTACTGCAGATAAATAAGAATGTCAGTGTGTGAAGGAAATATGTATATCCTCCTGGGTCTGCAATCTCATGTAGTGAGGAAATAATTGCCAATTTGGGATCAGTAACTATTGGGAGACAGCCAAACAAGTGTGATCACTAACAATACCCATTGTATTACAGATGTTTTACAAAACAAGTTTTACAAATGTTGCTAGCTAAATCTATCCTCCTGGGTGGTGCAGGGTAGCTGTGGGAAGAGTCGGGCTGGGCCAGGGGCAGGGTTTGACAGGGGACAGGTTTGCCAGCACTAGCAACTGTGGGTTCAGAATGAAGGACGCCGCAGAGCCCCAATTCGGTCAGGACACCCACCCAGCCCCCATGGCAGAGAAGAGCATGGCCGGCTGGGGCTGGGGCTGGGCCTCTCCACCAGTGCCCTAGAATAACCAGCCAGAGACCTGCAGCGACAGTCAGCACACCCTTAGGGCAACGAAGGGCCCTTCCCCCATGCTGGGTACCCCTCCTCAGCCTGCTCCTTCCTACCCCAGATTACCCTCCTTCCGGCATTACCCCACCCCGCCACCCCATTACCCCACCCCGCCTTACCCACACCCCGCCCCCCCTCCTCACCCCATTACCCCGCCCCGCCACCCCTCCTCACCCCATTACCCCGCCACCCCTCCCCCACCTCGCCTCACCTCACCCCACCCCGCCCCCCCAGCCTATTACCCCCGGGGCGCCGCCGGCCCCCCCTCACCAGCAGTTGAGCTTGCGGACGCTGTCCAGCTCGGCGGCCTTGGCGCGGGCCAGCACCGCCTTGCGCGTCAGCTTCATGGCCCCGGCCCGGCCCCGCCGCGTCTCCAGGGGCGGGGGCGACGCGGCGGACGCGTCTCCAGGGGC
>ML675649.1:43679352-43695196 GCA_007922155.1 Mesoclemmys tuberculata | reverse complement strand
ATGATAGCACAAGAAACTGCAGGAGTGCAAGCTTCACCCAGAATGGGAAGGGGAAGCTGATCAGAGGAAAGTCTATCTGGTAGCAGTGTACAGAGCATTCTCAGATCCATGGAGAAGCACCTGCTCCATGGTGCGCCTGCCAGAGTACTTGATTCCAGGCCTCTCAGAGCCTCTCCAGCAATAAATACTCTAGAACTAGAATTCAGCTGACAGTTGTGCATCAGGCATATTTTGCCTAACGTAGCTCGATTTTCTGGTTGCATTGTATCTGGATTGTCAACTACATGTACACTAACCTATGTGGGTATGGATTAGAAGATGCAGATAGATATGTGCCATATTAATAGACCATTTTAATTGCTTTTCTAACCCATTGCTATCACTCTGAGAAGATTCACTTAACAAATCATCACTAAAACCAGCTAGTCTATGCAATTAGGATGGGAGGCAATCTGTTTAGCTCCAGGTCACCATGACTTTGGAGTCAGTGCTGCAAAAAGTGTCTTCCTAAATTTCCTAGTTTTTTTTGAAAAATGCAATGAGCCTTGTGGAATCTGCTCATTGAAGCTGTGCAGTCACATGGCCTCCTAGATCAGCCTAGAGGAGATGGCTAGCCCAGACACTGACTGCTAGTCCAGATCAAAAGAAGATAATTAATAGAAGACTAAAGCAGAAATCAGATTTGCCAAAATAATAGTTTTCCAAATACTCTCTACAGATTCTGGTTGAGCTGAGGACTCTTACCCCCCCACCCCCAACTTTGTGCCTGCTGTCAAACTCTTCGTGTTGCTTCCTTTCACTCGAACCATAGATAACACCCTGTTATCTCTCTCTCATAATAGCCAACAGATGCAGACGGCTGATAGCTTTCACTTTGGCTTTGCGTGACCTGGACGTCTAGGAACAATGTACTTTCCATTTTTTCTAAAGCATGTTAAAAATAATTACACAATTTTCCTTTTACTGAGCTATAACGACTTCTCAAAGCAATCTTATTGATGTTGACTTAGCGCCTGATGCAAAAGTCCATTAAAGTCAGTGGAAAAACTCCCACTGATATCAGTGAGGTTTGAATCAGGCCTAGCTATTCTCTACATATTGATAACATGAGCAGACAAGCTCTTATTCTCTGCTAGTTTTTTCTTCAGAAACATGTCAGAACTTCCCTTCCCTTGGGTGAGGAGACCTGTAGGCTAGCGTAGGGCTGGGTTGCCTCTTGTCAGAGAGCGAGACTATCAGATTTGGAGGAGGAACGGGGGATTGAGCAGTCTCAAACAGTTGTTCCATTTAGATTAGGTTTGATGGTTTTAATGAGTATCCTTGTAAGCCCTGCTCAGCTTGTCTGTGGCTGTTAATTGCACTGTTCTTCTCTTACTGTTAATCTTATAAAATATTTACATGATGCAGTATATCAGAACTTCATTCAGAGACAACCCCTGTGCCATTGGTGACCACACAGAACAACGTGGTGCCAGGGAAAGGGACTTTAAATGGAAGAACAAGAGGCAGGCCATTCTCAGCATCCTGAAACCTTTCAAGAAATTAAATCCTCGCCTGTAGCTCTCAGCCACTGAGAGGAATGGAAAAGCACAGAAAAGAATGAAAAGTTTTCTATCCTGCGGGAAAGTGTGACAGTTTTACAAGTGGCCAGCGGGCAGGTTACACTCTCTGTCCCTGGTACAGGTGAACCAGGTGTGGGCAGTCATGCCTAGTGGTTGGCACAGTAAGCCTTCAGCACCAGGGACAGGAACCCGGAGTCACGCCAAGGATGAGCCCTGGGGTCAGGAACCAGGCGAGGGAGCTGGTCAGGAAGAAGCAGGTGCAGGAGCAATCACCGCTGGGGGCATAAGTGTGGAACAGCCACTGGCGCAGTGTTGTGGCTGGGTTTAAAAGCAGGCCTGGTGATGCCTCTCGGCCAAGCAGAGAGTATGTTTGATCCGTGCATTCAGCCACAGGTCTCCTAGCGGCTCCCAGGCTCAGCTGCAGGTCCCGATTCCTGACACCTCCCACCGGTGTCCAGCTTCTCAGAAGCCATATTAAAGGTGTTGCGCAGGGTGGTTAAAATTGTGATTTGTCTTTTTAAATTCTCAGGGGGTTGCGGGGTCCTGCTTGCAGGCAGGGGACTTAGCAGGGAACCGAGGAGTCAGAGTCTGTTTGCAGTCAGCCAACCTTGAGTAAGGTGGGGTAAGTTGTCCTCTGTTTTAGGGAGCAGCCTGCTTTGTCTCTCTTTTGGGGCTGTGAGTGTTATCACTCTGAATTCAAAGTAATAAAGCAGCGCCAGGGTGAAGCCTTCCAGCAAGAGTATTTAGGTCTCCATCTACCTTCTTTGTATGTATGCTGTGAACACAGCACAGAGCTCTCCTCTTACACTATGCGAAACTGATGTATATCCTCACACCTGTCCCCAGGCTGCCTTCAAATCAGTTTAAGGACACAGGAATAAGAACGGCCATATGGGATAGACATAAGTCCATCTAGCCCAGTGTGCCGTCTTCTGACAGTGGCCTGCGCCAGATGCTTCAGAAGGAATGAACAGAACAGGGCCATTTATCGAGTGATCCATCTCCTACTGTCCTACTGCTTCTGGCAGTTGGAAGTTTAGGGACACCCGGAGCCTAGAGTTGTGTCTCTGACCATCTTGGCTGATAGCCATTGATGAACCTGTCCTCCATGGTCTTCTCTAATTCATTTTTAATCCAATTATATTTTTGGCCTTCACAACATGTCATGGCAATGAGTTCCACAGGTTAATTGTGCATTGGATGAAACAATATTTCCTTTTGTTTGTATTAAACCTACTACTTTATTAATAAAGTGAGGGGTCTTGCACTTCATAGCTTGCGTAGCTGAGCCCATTGCACACACGAGAGTATCCTTGCATCCCACCATTCCTCCCTCTCATCCCCCTCCCTGCAATTCCCCCCAATTTGGGAGAGAGCATAATTTATTAACCTAGTGTACAGTGGTGCAGATACCTCAGTCAGAGCACAACCGCATAACAGGAGCACAGGCGCGTGGGAAAAGCGAATGCCAGGAAATTTAAGTCATTAAGTCATTTAAGACTTAGTGTTTACTGTATATAATGCTAAGTACTGTGAGCTTGGTTATGTACTCAGGATTTGCCAGGCCTGGCACTGGAACAAAATGTCTCCATCTAAGCAGCAGCTGTGCTATTCTTTGCAGCACGTACTCTTGCAAGTGGGGACCGTGGAAATGACAAAGCAGCCCCGGATGGAGTTGTGAAGAGAGGGTCCAAGTGTGCAGCACCATTCGCAGGGTGAAGCTGAAGCTACTCAGGAGAAAGTGCCGTGTAATGCAGTGGAAGGACAGTGGTCCCTCTGCAGTGTAGAAAGGGCATGCGGCACTCCAGCAAACTCTGGATTTGTCCGTCTGCCTAACGCTCCCCAGCAGGTCTCAGGACTGCTTCTGCAGTCTGATTTGCTGGAAGGCTGCCAGCAGCCTCCCGTCTCCTCCTCCTAACTGCAGTCACTCAGTTCAGAGCTGCCTCAGCTGATTCTTCTCGCATCACCTGGGTCTCAACTAGTCCAATGACCGGCCTGGAGGGTGAGACTCAGGGACGGTCCCCGTGTCTGCCACGGAGTGTCTGAGCAGGAGATGGAGGAGGAGGAAGCAGGCCAGGTACAGGCAGTTACGTTGTTTGGCATGTACAGTGTCTGGGTTGATCGCGGTGGGGTCATAGCAGATTGTCAGGAACTTCAGCCAGGGCCTGGCAGCTGCAAAGCCTGGGAATTGCTATCTCAGGCAATGCTGATAGCTCCCGTGTCCTGCAGAAGGACAGATCTGATAGAAACGCCTCTTAGGGGGAAGGCTGTGCAGAACTGCTCAGCTATCATGCTGCCTACAGCTGTTTAATCTGTAGCGCAAGCCTGCAGGAGACCTTTGGGGTCCTTGCCAAGCCCTGTGCATGTATGCCTGTGATGCGTGCAACATCTGAGAGCTCCCACGTGCCTGTGCTCCCTGTAAGACACTCTGTGTGGGCATGGCCTCCTGAGACATTGTGTGTGTGTGTCTCCGGTGGAGTCCTTTGTGCTTGTATTTTCCCTGCGAGTGCCCTGCAGCAAGCGCTGTGTGTGCTAAGTGCTGCTGGCTCCTTTAGAGTGATTCACGGGGCCTGATTTGTATCTTTTCAGACCCACAGTTTTGTAGGCGCAAGCAGTGATGGGCACCTTTGAGGACATCGTTACGCCCTCCACATAGCTAGGTTAGTAAAGGGGAACATTGATGCCCCCAAATAATTGCAGGCACAAAAGGAACACCAGGCTGTCAAAATCTGGCCTTGGACATCAGGACTAGTGCCCCCCAGTTCCCTAGAGGCTTTTGTCATCCTCTCCTGCATGCCGATCTCCTCCTCATTAGCTGGGCAAGTCCCTCCTGGATGGATTGTTACCTTGTGCTAACTCCAGCCTCTCCCTAGGACTCCATTGCTCCTCATTTTACAAGGCTGTTGGTTTTATGTGGTGCCCATGACCCGCGAGTCTCGTAACACTATACAAAGAGAGCCAATGACAGTTGCAACAAGGGTGCTGGGGGTGTGGTAGCAACAACAAACACCAGATCCATGATTTCCATCATCCTGTACTGGGGTGAACTACAGAGAAGGGAATGGGCCCAGGGTGAGATGTGGCAAGAGGCAACGACACAACCCCGACCCCAAGGATTGGTGTCTCGAGCCAGGCCCCCCAAAGGGAAAGTTTTCAAAAACTGCTAAGTGTCTTAGGAGCTGCTGTTCCATTTCCCAAAGTATGCTAGGCATAGAGGTCTCAGATCCTCGAAGGGATTAGGCACTTATCTCCCATTTAAGTCACCAGAGGGAGTTAGGTACCTGAAATCCTTTGAGGATCTGGGCAGAAGAAGCCCAAGTCTCCGTGAAAGTCACTGGGATTTTAGCTCCTGCTTGCCTAAGTCTCTTATGAAAGTGGAACGTACATTCCTCAATTATTTCAAGGGGTTTGAAAATTGGATTCCAAGTGCCTGATTTTTCATAGGGGCTGAGGACCCATGGCACCTGTTGTCTTCCGCTGCAGCTGTGAATGCTCAGCCCTTTGGTGTCTCAAGTTAAACACCCAGAAAATGAGACGGATAGAGCTGGTGACCACCTGTGAAAACATTGGTGTGATGATCTAGCCAACGTCTGAATGTAGCAGAGGGAAGTCCAGATCCTAGCTCTCCTTGGTTGCAGTCAGCTGCCTTAACCACAAATCATTCTTGGTCCTCCTATAGTTGTCTGCCATCATTTGTGACACGCTTTCCAACTTTTGCAGTGAGAAAGCTAGGGGTACTACCAACAGTAGCTGCCCAGATGCATTCAGGAAGCACCATCAGAAACCCTCTGCACTGAATGAGACAGTGGTTCTATGGAAAAATATTATGTGATCGTTAAATTAGAGACTATCATAGCGCACGAGGGAGCTGAACTCGTCTTAATTTTGGCATTTCCTATTCTTTTATCCTGGTTTATTGTCTGTAATTTCCCAGGATATTTTAAAATGAAAAATACATCATCAGTGTCAATGGTAAGAAAGCCATCAGTCATCAACAGGGCCATCAGTCTATGGTCGTCATCTCTATAGCACAGACCTCCACCACTTGAGCTAATGGGTTATCTCCATTACTATTAGCTACCAGTAGCCGAAGGGTGTGAACACTTCTGTGGACCAGCCACTGGAGAGAGGATGCAAAATGGATATATAGGCCTAGATGCTAAATACCATTTAAAATCTGGGCTATAGAAACTGTAGGCAACCCATGCAGGAGTAGCCTCGTGTCACAGATGCCATAGCCAAGTACATAGATGGGGCACCTTTTGAAAGTTTCCTTTCCCTTCTTTCTTCCTCCCGAGAAGCTGTGGGGGCAAAGAAGCTGAGAACTGAGGCTACGATAGTGGGGACCTGGATTCTATTCCCAGCTGTACAGAAACTGAACTCTTCGTAAACATTCAGCGTGGGGCAGAGAGCAAGCATAGAAAATGACAGCTGAACCACTGCAGTTTGGCAAAGCAACTCAAGCTGGGGTTCTAATTAGACGTGCTAGGCAACTTTAGTAATAAGTCGGGCTCTGCCAAATTTACAGTCCATTGTGGTCAGTTTTATGGCCAGGGGATTATACCTCGACTTTAGTCAAGCTTTTGATACAGACTCCCACAGTATTGTTGCCAGCAACTGAAATGAATATGGGTTGGATGAATGGACTTTAAGATGGATAGAAAGCCGGCTAGATCATCAGGCATCAATGATTTGATGTCTAGTTGGGAGCTGGTATCAAGTGGAGTGCCCCAGGAGTTGGTCCTGGGGCCGGTTTTGTTCAACGTTTTCATTAATGATCTGGATTATGGGATGGATTGCACCGGCAGCAAGTTTGCAGATGATACTAAGATGGGGGAGTGACAGATATGCTGGAGGGTAGGGATAGGACACAGAGTGACCTAGACAAATTGGAGGATTGGCCCAAAAGAAATCTGATGAGGTTCAACAAGGACAAATGCAGAGTCCTGCCCTTCACACAGAACAATCTCATGCACGGCTACAGACTGGGGACTGACAGGCTAAGCAGCAGTTCTGCAGAAAAGGACCTGGGGGTTACAGTGGGACAAGAAGCTGGATATGTGTCAGCAGTGTGCCCTTGTTGCCAAGAAGGCTAATGGCATATTGGGCTGCATTAGTAGGAGCATTGCCAGCAGATCACGGGGAGTGATTATTCCCCTCTATTCAGCATTGGTGAAGCCACATCTGGAGTACTGTGTCCAGTTTTGGGCTTCCCACTACAGAAAAGATGTGGAGAAATTGGAGAGAGACCAGCGGAGGTCAACGAAAATGATTAGGGGGCTGGAGCACAAGACTTATGAAGAGAGGCTGAGGGAACTGGGCTTGTTTAATCTGCAGAAGAGAAGAATGAGGGGGGATTTGACAGCAGCCTTTAACTACTTGAAAGGGGGTTCCAGGGAGGATGGAGCTAGGCTGTTCTCAGTGGTAGTAGATGACAGAACAAAGAGCAACGGTCTCAAGTTGCAGTGGGGGAGGTCTAGGTTGGACATTAGGAAAAAGTTTTCACTAGGAGAGTGGTGAAGCACTGGAATGGGTTACCTAGGGAGGTGGTGGCATCTCCATCTTTAGAGGTTTTTAAGATGAGGCTTGACAAAGCCCTGCCTGGGATGATTTAGCTGAGGTCAGTCCTGCTTTGAGCAGGGGGTTGGACTAGATACCTCCTGAGGTCCCTTCCAACCCTAATAGTCTATGACTCTATGAATGACCACAAGAGAACAGGAACTCTTTTTTTTTTTTGCAAAATATTTCATTTGAAACATCACATTTTCAGCCCGGTTACCCCAGCTAATTCCATACAGGGGCACTGGTCACATCTTGTGCCACCTGTTGAATTAGCCCTGTTAGTTTTGGTACTTCCTCAAGGACCTTAATGGGGGAGACAACAAAATGAGCAGTTCCAAGAAAACCACGTTACATCAAGACCACAATATTGGATCCTAGCCCTTTTGCCGGAAAATTGGATTATTCGCTTCCGACCCAGGCAGACTATGAGGTGGTGAAGGCTGACTCATTCGGCCGAGAGTATGAATAAATAATAATCATACCACTTTGCCTCTTTATAGCCTGTTCCAGCTGAAGATCTTAAAGTGCTTCACAGACGTGAATGAAATTAGCCTCATGGCGCTGAGGGCTCAATTGTGGCTTTCAACCACAGCTACAGGTAGAGGGTGGATCTGAGACCTCTGGGCCCAGCAGGGCTTCCATTGGCAGCGCCTACACCTTGCCCAGGGGATCTGGGAGCCAGGCCGCGCTTGGACTTTGATTGGAGGGAGCGTGCGTGCTGCCTGCCTGATAGTCTAACGTCACGTCAGTAACATACTAGCCAGGTATGGTGCAGGGGCACCTGAGGTTTGGTTTGTATATGCAAAGCAAACTGAATGAAGGTGGATAGCTAGTGTGTAGCGGGAAGGTCCTTGACCCAGCCTGGCAGGATGAAAAGGGAAAACACATGGGATTTCTAGTCTATATAGAAAGGGTGGATTGGGTATTTTCCCATTCGGTGGAATAATAGCCTGGGTGTGGGCCAGGTACCCTTTCTGGGCTAGGTATGGGAGATCTGATGTGTTGACCCGAGTGAGGAGTTCAATCTTTTCTCTTTGTGTGGAGGGTCACGAGGAACGTGTCAACCTCTATGACTGATAATGGGTGGCTGACTTGGAGAATGGTCTGTGGTTGTGTTTCTGGGTCACATGTTGGGGGTGAGAGAGAAAAAAATGAACAAGTCATCTGTCAATGATATAGATACAAGCACGCAGTGAGGCATATGTATTGATAGGAGCACAGACATGTCAATGCAGTGTAGCTTACAGTTTTGTTTCATTTTTTTAATTAAAATATTTCCTGTCTCATCATTTAATTGGCTCAGTTTGCAACAAGGGAAATTTAGGTTCAATATTAGGAAGAACTTTCTAAAGATAAGGGATAGTTAAACACTGCAACAGGGTTGCCTAGAGAGGTTATGGAGTCCCCGTCATTGGAGTTTTTAAAGAACAGGCTGGAAAAACATCTCTCAGGGATGGTCTAGGTTTATTTGGTCATGCCTCAGCAGAGGTGGATGGGCTCAAGGTCCCGTCCCGCCTGATATTTCTATGATCACTCATTTGGGGCCTGTTGTAGGAAAACAACAGGTAAATGTAGACATCTGTGCCGTGTGACGTGCATGGTAGGTCTAGCCCACACCTGAAACACATCCCAAAGCATGCTGGGATTGGAGGAAGAGGAGTCGCGGGGAGGGGTGTCACACAGTGTTGTCCTAGCAGCAGGCACCAGTACGAGCTTCCTGATGTGTCTGCTACATGTTTTGTGATTTCTGTTTCATTGCTTTTCAGGACTACTCGGCGTAACAAATTTGAGAGGTTGCATTGAGGGCAACAAGAGACCTGCCCAGAGCTGGGAGGGACAGGCAAACCAGAATGCTACCCCCAGAGCTGAACGGAGTCTGTACGGAGGAGGGAGACAGCTATGGGGTGCATCCCAAGATCTGCGACCTCGAAATGGTTCCCAACCTCAGACGCAGCAACAGCAGCTTGTGCAAGAGCAAGAGGAAGACTCACTTTGCCACTGGCAATAATGAAAAGGCAAGTTTAGACTGTGCCAAGCTTCAGGGGAGGCTAACCATGTGTAGCAGTAACGAGCATAGCCAGAAGATGCTCCGAGCCCTGGAGTGAGTTGCCTGCCCAGGAGGATGGGGGTAGGCCGAAGGGTCCAGGAACAGAGTCTCATCTGGAGGAGGCAATGGTTAGGGTCATTACCTGCTCTACTCCAATAGCTAGGGAGATGGACAAAGTGCCCTGCGGGATGTGGTCACATGGAGAAGAACTATTCTGCCCGGGTGTCAGGGCCTAAGCCAATCTCATTCACAGACATCATCAGTCCCAGAGCTGTTCTGATGCTTCTGGAGTGAGAGAGGGCAAGGCGTATCCATAACTTAACCTAGGTCTGCAGGGGCCGTGGCTTACCTGAGCCCTTCTGGGCAACCCCCAGCCCTTCCCTCTGGCTCCCCGTTACCCCATGGAGAGGGGATTCCTTAAAGGCGACATAACCCCTTTCTACTTGCTTGACCAGACAAAGACCTCATCACTTTAACGCGAAATAGATCCAGTTAGCCCGCACCAAATTCCACGTGTAGACAAGCTATTAGACTCTCAGCCCTTGCTGCTCCTCTGTGTCTCGCAATCCCTAGTTTTGGACACACACCTCTCTGTTTGGTACACAATGTGCTGGCAGAATCCTCCCTCTGCTACCTGTCTTGACTGCAAGTGTCAAATTCCCCTTGGGATTCTTGCTGCTAGGAACGTTGTTTCTCTGTGTGCTGGCTGGGAGCCCGTGCACACTGAATCTGTGGTGTGCCCCTTTTTCGGTGGATCAGTTGTAGGAACCTGTGTCATCTGATCCTTGTCTGGAGCCATTTAAGCCTGCTGTCCTTTTTACTCTCTCCACCCCATAGGAGAATCTCAGCTCATGGATTCCTGAAAACATCAGGAAGAAGGAGTGTGTGTACTTTGTTGAAAGTTCCCAAATGTCAGATACTGGGTAAGTCAAACACTCGGACGTTTTCCCACTTCTGCTTCCTGCTTTCCACCCACATGGCAGGAAAGTAGAGTCACCATTCAAGCTCATTTCTGCTCCAAAGAGAGGGAATGCAGTGGTGGTCTGGGAGCTGCACAAAGAGAATACACAGAAAGAATTTCTGGAAAAGAAAATGTTGCCTCTCTTTTGCTGATTCCACAATCCTAGGCACAGCTGGCTGAGTACTGTTCTTATTCTTGTAGAAAATTTTGATGGAAACAAAAAAAACCAAGTCAGCTGTCTAAATTTTCCCCAGAAAATTTGGATTTTTATGGTGGAAGTTCAAAAATGGATATATTTTGATTTGCAAATACAGCCACGGTACCTCATAGGAGTTGTAGTTCTGGGTTTATGGCAGACTGGCATCTTTTTGGGTGGTTTGTTCCCTGTCCAGTACTGAGACAAAACTGGATGGTTTAACAGGTCAGTGGTGCAAAGCGCTCTGCACTGCAGCTGGTCGGGAATTTTCAGTCAAAACCACTTTTTGATGGAAAATGCAGTTTCCACAAAGTTGACATTTCTGTGGGAAAATTTCTATTTTGCCACAATTTTTCAGTATCCCAATGGAAAAATATTTCGTGAACTATTTCTTTTGGGGTCTGTTCAGCATTAAACTGCTTTTCCCTTTGGAAGTGCATTGCCTCATGGGAGTTGTAGTTCTAGGTGATTCTCCCCTAAAGGCTGGGCTCCAGAGCTGAACTACATGTCCCATGGTGCACCGTGGGGTCTGACTGACCCATGTGGTGCATCATGGGAGCACACTATAGTGTATCATGGGAGATGTAGTCTGGCCATGGAGCTCTGCCCTTGGGGACATGAATCACCCAGAACTACACCTCCCAAGAGACATGCGAGACACTACTGGAAGATGCAGTTTAACGCTGAACTGATTCAGAACAAAGTGATTCAACATTTCTGAATCAAAATGTTCCAGAACTTTTCGTTCCACAATCATTTTTTGATAGTCCACCTTAACTAGATGAAAAAAAAGTCCAAATATCAGAATGTCCTTTGGGACGGAAAGGCTGGTTTTCACTGAGCTTTACTATACACAATGAACTCACCTTCACACTGATTTCTCCTCCGTAGCCAATGGCTGATGGGCAAGCAGGGCAGGAGATGTAACCGCCCTAGAGCCTGGTGTTGGGTATTTTCAAAGGAAGCCGCTGCCACTGCTGCCCCTCTGAGATTATCAAGGAACTCATCCGCCTGTAACTGCCCAGGGTTTCCCTTCTGAGTTCAGGGAGCTGCTGAAGCTGTTTTCTTGCAGGAGGGTCATGTGTGAATGTGGTTACCCCCGGGAACAGCACCTGGAAGAGGCCATGAAGCCATCGATTTTCCTGGGGAAAGAATGGGACCCCCGAAAGCACATCCAAGAAATGCCGACAGATGCGTTTGGTGATATCAGCTTTGCAGGCCTGGGACCAAAGGTGGGAAAGGTGAGTCAGTCCCTGGACGGGGATCCTGTTTTGAAACCTTGCTGCTCGGCACGGGCGGCTGATGGAATGGGCACATGCGCCGGCCTTTAACGGGAGACGTAGAGGTACCCCGAAGGCAGACCTGGTCCAGCAGAGAAAGGGAGGGGGCAGATGGGGTCATCTCCTTCACCCTCCCAACAGCCGGAGCAGCTGGTCAAGGAAATCTGAGGCCTCCTCTGAAGCCATTTGTGGGCCAAGATTCAATGTCACTCCTCTTGCCTCAAACTCCTGGGGGGCCTGAATCCCGGGGAGGTGGGCAGGAACAGTAACGGGATCCAGAACGAGAGTGTCATGTCCTGGAGGGTGTTAGGACCAAGAGAGAGAGCAGAGGGAGAGGGGGGAGAAATCTATGCCTATCACCTTTACAGAGTCAGCGGCCAGGCTGGACTCGGGGTGTGGAGGGAGCTGTTCCTCTCCACGCAGCCCTGGTCCTTTCCAGGAAGGTGAGGAACTGGGGTGAGGAGAGAAGGGAGCTGCCTGGTCTTGGTTGCTTAGGGGAAGGCTTGATTCTTGTTGCATTGGCTAGGATGAGTCCCTGACTGGCTTTGTGCTCTAAATAGGTGCAGTGGTTTTACTCCCTCCCTTCCCTGTGTTCTCCCCTTTATACCCCCAGTATGTGCGCGTCTCAGTGGACACCCCTCCATGCGTTATCTACCAGCTGATGACACAGCACTGGGGCCTGGACGCCCCCAACCTGCTCATCTCGGTGACGGGGGGCGCGAAGAACTTTAACATGATGCCACGGCTGAAGAATATCTTCCGGAGGGGGCTGGTGAAGGTGGCCCAGACGACAGGTAAAATGGTCCCTGAGGAGAGCCTGTCATTCACGCCCCCCCGCACCAGGGCAAGCCAAGGATCCCTGGGGCTAGGCTGGAGGGGAGCCCTGTGTGTGTACCTGGGCAGGTTCACACAGATGCCAGAGCCCCGCAGAGCCAGTCCCTGGCTTTTACAAGGAGCTGGTTAATGCACGATAGTGATCCCACTGTAAAAACACCTTTCTGGCAGTGAAGACATGCCCATGAGGCCAGAGTGAGAGTCAGTCCCTGCCCTAAGAGTTCACAGTCTGAACAGAGCCAGGGTGGAAGAAGAAGGTTTATTATAGACTCATAGACTCATAGGTCAGAAGGGACCAATATGATCATCTAGTCTGACCTCCTGCACAAGGCAGGCCACAAAACCCTACCCATACACATTTATAACAACCCCGAACCCATGACTGAGTTATTGAAATCCTCAAAAGTGAGATTTGAAGACCTCAAACTGCAGGGAATCCATCAGCAAGCGACCCATGCCCCACGCTGCAGAGGAAGGCGAAAAACCTCCGGGGCCTCTGCCAATCCGCCCCGGAGGAAAATTCCTTCCCGACCCCAAATATGGCGATCAGCTAAACCCCGAGCATGCGGGCAAGACTCACCAGTCAGCACCCAAAAAGGAATTCTCTGCAGTAACTCAGTTCCCATCTGTTAGACGGCGGTTATGCCGCCCGGTTGCGGCGGCCCGTCCGGGGGGGCCCAACCGCTGGGGAAGGTCCTAGACTCTTCCTCAATATAAGGGGAATTAGTGACTGGTCCGTCCCTAGACCCGGCCCTCTGGCAGGGCGGGCGGACCAGCAGTCTTTCGCCCCGGCCCTCTGGCAGGGCGGGCGAGCAAAGAGTCCTTCGCCCCGGCCCTCTGGCAGGGCGGGCGAGCGACAATCAGTCCAGAAGCCTGCTCCCTGCGTAGCAGGGCAGGCGAGCAAACAGTTCAAGAAGCCTGCTCCCTGGGCAGCAGGGCAGGCTGCGACGGGCGTCTCCCAGCCGTCTGGCCGGCGGTTTAGGACTCTCCCTCTCTCTCACTCGCTGGGGCAAGTGCGGGTATAGGAGGGGGGGAGGGGGACGCAGGCCCACCCGTCTCCACTGCGTCCCAGCCCAGGGCCCTACCAGTGGCACCGTCAGTACCACTGGTGCGGCGGGGATCTGGCCGCAATACGCCGCGGGGCCTGTGCCCCTTCTCTGGCCACTAGGCCTGGCTGCCCCTGGGCCACTTCCTCCCCGTCCTCCCAGGAGCTGACCCCGAGCAACCCGGGGGCGGGGTGCACGGCCCACGGCTGGCTCACCCATCCGTCGGCGTCCGGAGGCGGCAGCGGGGGCAAGTCCTCAGCGTCCGGCAGCTCCTCTAGGTCCAGATGCTCGCTGGGGAACCTGGCCTCTGGCAGCTCCTCGAGGTCCGGTCCAGCTTCCGGGGGGGCAGCCGCCGGCAACTCCTCGGGCAGCTCCTCAAGGTCTGGCCCGGCCTCGGGCGGTTTGACCCACCAGGAGGGGTCTGGTTCCTCGGGCCCGGCTGGGATTGCAGGGAGGGGCGGCCGCCCCTTAGGGCCCGTCGGCCAGTCCCAGTCTCCAGCGGCCGGAGGGCCTACCCACTCCCGGTATGTGTCCCGGGACCGGCGGGGCTTCGGCCCGGGGCGGCAGACCTTCTCTTCCCCGGCTGGAGCCCAGGGCAGCCGATCTGCTTCCCACTGCTGCCTCCCTCTTACTGAGCTCTGGGGCTGAGCTTTTATCCTTCCCCTTCCTGGGGAAGTCCCGCCTCCCGGGGACGGATTGGCCGTCGCCGGCGGGCCTATCCGGCCTGACCTGCGGGGTTGACAGGCGGCCCGGCGTGCTGGCCCAATCCTGGCTTGTTGCCAGGCAGATTTACTGGGGGCCGGCTGAGGTGCCCTTCTACACCATCCCATCAACATTCCCACAGACCATTGAGCAGACTTATCTGCCGATAATCCAAATCAATTGCTCAAATTAAACTATCCCATCATAACATCCCCTCCATATACTTATCAAGCTTAGTCTTAAAGCCAGATAAGTCATTTGCCCCCACTACTTCCCTCGGAAGGCTGTTCCAGAACTTCACTCCCCTAATGGTTAGAAACCTTCGTCTAATTTCAAGTCTAAATTTCCTAATATCCAATTTGTACCCATTCGTCCTCGTACCTATATTAGTACTAAACTTAAACAATTCCTCTCCCTCCCTAACGTTAATCCCCCTGATATATTTATATAGAGCAAGCATATCCCCCCGGAGCCTTCTTTTGGCCAGGCTAAACAAGCCAAGTTCTTTGAGTCTCCTTTCATAAGGCAGATTTTCCATTCCTCGGATCATCCTAGTAGCCCGTCTCTGAACCTGTTCCAGTTTGAATTCATCCTTCTTAAACATGGGACACCAGAACTGCACACAATATTCCAGGTGGGGTCTCACCAGCGCCGTATATAACGGCACTAACACCTCCTTCTCCCTACTGGAAATACCTCGTCTGATGCAACCTAAAACCGCATTTGCTTTTTTAACAGCCATATCACATTGGCGGCTCATAGTCATCCTGCTATCAACCAATACCCCAAGGTCCTTCTCCTCCTCTGACGTTTCCAACTGATGCGTCCCCAACGTATATTTAAAATTCTTATTATTAATCCCTAAGTGCATGACCTTGCACTTTTCACTATTATATTTCATCCTATTACTATTACTCCAGTGTACAAGGTGGTCCAGATCTTCCTGAATAGTATCCCAGTCTTTCTCCGTGTTAGCAATTCCCCCCAGCTTCGTGTCATCCGCAAACTTTATTAACACATTCCCGCTCTTTGTGCCAAGGTCAGTTATAAAAAGATTAAATAAGGTCGGTCCAAGAACCGATCCTTGAGGGACTCCGCTAGTAACCTCCTTCCAGCCTGACAGTTCACCCTTCAGCACGACCCGCTGTAATCTCCCCTTTAACCAGTTCCTTATCCACCTTACAACTTTCACATTCATTCCCATCTTTTCCAATTTAACTAACAGTTCCCCATGCGGAACCGTGTCAAACGCCTTACTGAAATCGAGGTAAATTAGATCTACCGCATTGCCTCTGTCTAAGTAATCCGTCACCTTCTCAAAGAAGGAGATCAGGTTGGTTTGGCACGATCTACCTTTAGTAAATCCATGTTGCAATTTGTCCCAATTACCATTGACCTCAATGTCCTTAACTACTTTCTCCCTTAAAATTTTTTCCAAGACCTTACACACGACAGACGTCAAGCTAACAGGCCTATAATTACCCGGATCACTTTTATTCCCTTTCTTAAAAATAGGAACTACGTTAGCAATTCTCCAGTCCTACGGCACAACCCCCGAGTTTACCGATTGCTTAAAAATTCTCGCTAACGGGCTCGCAATTTCACGTGCCAATTCCTTTAATATCCTCGGGTGGAGATTGTCCGATCCCTCCGA
>ML675649.1:43589565-43674352 GCA_007922155.1 Mesoclemmys tuberculata | reverse complement strand
CCCGTACTCCAGTCATGAGTATTATTCCACCAGGTTTCTGTTATCCCATGTTACAGAGACACAGAGGTCCAGAAGGTCACCGAGAAAGTCTGTGGGAGAGTAGGGACCCAAATCCAGATCTTCTGCCTCCTAGTCCTGACCCACAAGATTGTCCCTCTCCTGTCTGCCCCTGTGCAGAGCACGGTCCACTCAGAATAGTAGCATTCTCCTTGCCTAGGGCTACGGGCTTGCACAAAGTGCCGGGCAGGGGAGCATCAAGACCAGAGAGGCCCCAACCCATGTGTCAAAGAGGACAGGCTCAGCACACAGAGGACTCAGACACCCCAAGGCAGGAGGGGCCCCCCACAGGCCTTGGAGTCTCGAAAACCTGGGTGGAAGGGGGACTTCTGTGGGTCTGCAATAGCCTCGGCTATCAGCCATGGTGTGTGGAGCATTCGCCTTGTCAGCCCAGCCTCTCTCTCCCAGGTGCCTGGATCATAACCGGTGGGTCACATGCTGGCGTGATGAAGCAGGTGGGAGAGGCGGTGCGAGATTTCAGCATGAGCAGCAGCTGCAAAGAGGGCGAGATCATCACCATTGGCGTAGCCACCTGGGGGGCCGTCTACAACCGCAGCAGTCTCATCTGCCCCATGGTGAGTGTCCAACCCCTGCCGGGGGGCGGTACATGGGAGCGCTGGTGCCTACAAGGGGCCATAGGAAGCACATAGGTCTGAGAGGGCGAGGAGAGAAGCAAGGGAGAGCCAGCAGCAGACCATGTTCCTGTTTCCATTGAGACACTCGTTCCAGGAAGAGCATCCCCCAATCATCAACAGCTGAGCACGTGTGCTCCCCCCGGCTGCCCCCTGCCCATGCCTCACACCAGCTTTGCCCCCCCCATGTTGCATCATAAGCGAACACAGCTTTGGTCATCGCACGCACTGAATCTCTCACGCCCTCAGAGGAGTAGACATGTAAAGGCCAACGCTTATCCCCAGAGCCCTTTGGAAGCCTTGCATCAGACAGGAGGAGGAAGGGCCAAGGGGTTGTGATGGCTTGTTAATACCACGTATTGAAAATACCAGCTGTGCCAACAGAACCTTGGACGTTGCCCAGTTCATGTGAGATATTTTCCCACCATCTCAACTGCGATAAGAGAAAAACAGACAGCCAAGAAAGACGGTAGGAGCCGTATTATGACAAGGGGGAGGAAAATATATCCTCCCACACTTTTGGTCCTAAAATAATGCAGATCCTCAAAAACCTCTCAGGAGTTAACAAAATCTGTGAGACATTTGCTTTCATCCTGAGGAAAGACTCCCGATTCTCCCAGGAGAATGCTTGCCATGTCTCCAGAACTGCTGCGGAGAGTCTGTAATTACAGCCGTGGGTCCTTCAGGGATACCTAAGGCAGGCAGACTCTAGTGGCACAAGGTGGAGATTATTAAGGACAATATTCTCCGGCCAAGGTTCTCGACAATGGTGGAGTTGAGCTCCTAGGCCTGTATGAGGCGTCTGCCTGTCCAAGGAGCTGACCATCCACAACTCTCATTGATTTCACTGGGAACTTGACATCTTTGAAAATCAGCTAATTTAGTTAGGCACCTAAATATGGGCATGAGATCCTAATTCTAGGCACCCTTGTTTGAGACTCTGTACCCCGATCCCGCACCCGCACCCGCACGTTTTCTAGCTCCACCTGTGGTCACGACACTGGGCCATCACGTCCGTCATTCATCCTCCCTCTCTCCTCATCCATCTCACTCTTCACCTGCCGGCCCCCCACCCTGCTCTTGTCTGCTTTCCAGAGCCATTCCTGCGGCGTTCAGCTGGGGGATCCGCTGCTTGGAGAAAGGCCCAGCAAAATCCCTTGGTCTGTGTCTCTTTCCTCTGGCTGTTTGCAGGGTGGATTCCCAGCTGAGTATGTGCTGGATGAGGAGAGCCAGGGGAACTTGTCCTGTCTGGATAGCAACCACTCCCACTTCATCCTGGTGGACGACGGGACGCATGGCAGATACGGTGTGGAGATCCCTTTGAGGACTAGACTGGAGAAGTTCATTTCCGAGCAGACGAAGGTGAAAGGAGGTAAGCACTGGGCAGGCCTGCCGTGGAGCTGAGGGAGTGAAAGGCAGGCAATTCGATGGACGTGGGCACCAGGGCGTGAGCAAGCCCTATACCTCTCTGGCGTCTGGTGTGGATGGAGCCACGCCTCCGTGTCAGCGCATTCAACATTCACGTGTGGGGTCAGGAAGCCCAGGGAGCAGAGGGGTTGGAGGGAGAGCTTTGTTAGCGGATAACGTCTTTCCTGCCAGCGTTTGTCAGTGGCACAAATCCAGGCTGATGATGTGCCTGCAAACCATCCCTTTCCTTCTGGCCAGTGCTAGCTGCTTTGGCAGCTGCTTTGGAAGCTGGCATTGGTGGGAATACCTGTGGCTTGTCTTTTACTCGTAGATATTTGAGGAAGATCCATGTTGACCCACACTGGCTGGTCTTAACAGGGTAGGTGATCTGTGAAAGGTCTGCATCCATAGGGGGTTGGCCTAAGTCCCAGCTTTCTTGCAGGAGTCGCCATCAAGATCCCGATCGTCTGCGTAGCATTGGAGGGCGGACCCGGGACGCTCGATGTAAGTACATGGGAGGGAAGGGCATGCGTGCGATTCGTCTATTGTGACGAGGCAGGAGAATTTATTGGATGAATTGTCCTAACCTATCCAGCTAGAACCTGGGCACCACATGCAGGGTTCCTGGCTCCCCTCGACATCCTAGGTTCATTCATTTGGCTTTCCGCAGGCATTCATTATTCTAGAACAACCATCCTTCTGGCTGACGCCGTGGCTTAAATAACACCTGAGCAAACACTGTGGGGCGGCTGTCCCTGGAAATCCCCAATGTGGAGAAAAGCAGGCGGAGTCCTCCATTAGCCTGAGTGGAGGAGGACTTCGGTGGGGGGGTCTCAAAGCCCATCGGTGGTGGGAGAAGCTGAGAGACCTCCAGTGGGGTGCTCTGTCCAAGCTGCGGGGGCCTCGCTGAAATTAACAGAAAGGCCGACGTTGATTGAAGTGGGGTTAGTAGATTCTATTCCCAGACTCTGTGTCGCAGACAATCTACAATGCAATCACCAATGGGACCCCATGCGTGATAGTGGAGGGGTCCGGGCGTGTGGCGGATGTCATTGCCCAGGTGGCCAATCTGCCTGTCCCAGAGATCACCATCTCCCTGATCCAGAGGAAACTGAGCCTTCTCTTCCCGGACACCTATGAGTCCTTCACCCAGCACAGGATCGTGGAGTGGACCAAAAAGGTGAGGGGCTCGCGCCCGATGCGCAGGCGTCTGTGTGTGCAGAGCAGCTGCATGCACTCCCAGGAGCGGGGAGGGATGGGGGCCAGGACCCAACCTGCCGTTCAGTGGCTGGAATGGAAGTCAGGGAATTCCCTCGAATGGCTGGGAGGGCGTCCGGGGGGATGGGGATTTGACGTCTAATAGGGCAGAAAGGGCTGCAGATACGGAGGTAGGAGCATGGGTTCAGGCAGGATCTCCAGGAAGAGAACACTGCTGCAGGACATTTAATCCTCTGCCTTTTCTCCCAGATCCAAGACATAGTGCGGAGCAGGCAGCTCCTGACCGTTTTCCGGGAGGGCAAAGATGGCCAGCAAGACGTGGATGTGGCCATTCTTCAGGCCCTGCTCAAAGGTGAGGAGCAGAGCCAGGTAACGCCTTCCCTGCCCCGGAGACTGGTCCTCACATGCCTGCCAGCGGGGCATCTGCTGCTGATCCTGTGTGCCACCTGCCATGGCTGCCCTTTCTCTTCCTTGGGAGGTGGTCTGGGCGGGCTCTGCTCCGCTGGCTGGCTCTCCATCCAGGTGCCTGGCTCTGGGTGTCGCTTTTCTGGGGGAGGTGAGCACGACCTGGCTCTCCTGGCCCAGCCCCAGCGTTCACTCTGCATGTGCCTTTGGCTGCAGCCTCCCGAAACCACGACCACTTTGGCCACGAGAGCTGGGACCACCAGTTGAAGCTGGCCGTGGCTTGGAACCGGGTGGACATTGCTCGGAGTGAAATCTTCACAGACGATCACGAATGGAAGGTGAGATGTGCTTGGCCGTGCCCGGCCTCTGGCAGCAGGAGGGGAGCAGCGGGCCTGGTTTTCAGTTGCTTTCCTAGACTTTAAGGCCAGGAGGAATCCTCACCGCCATCCAGTCTGACCTCCTGCACATCCTGGGCCCTGCAGCCTCACCCACCCCTGCAGTAGGCCCAGACCCTCTTGAAGTCCTCAAATGATGATTTAAAGACTTCAGGTGTCAGAGAATCCACACTCTGCTCCGTGCAGACCAGCACGTGGCCCGTGCCCCAGGCTGCAGAGGAAGGTGAAAAGGCCTCTGTCCCGGTCCTCGGGGCAGGTGGTTGCTAACAGGGGCTGTGAGTCACCTTTGCCTTCCCCCTATTCTGGGGCCATGCCAAGGCCTGTCGGGACACGGGTGCAGTGCTCTCTGCTCTAACGTACGCTCTGCTTTTTGCCCTGGGGAGCAGAGACGAGTGCAATGCGTCCCAGCGTGGGTCCAGCACATCTCCAGAGCACCTCCAAGCTGCCCCCAGGCCCAGGTCAGCAGCAGGGAACCCTCTGCGCAGAGGGCACAGGGGGCCATTTCTGCTCGCTTTAAGGCCGTTCTTATGTTGCCAGAAGTGGTTACTCTGTTCAAACTTTGTAGATGTGAGTCTGAACCACAGGTGGGGATCCCAGGGCTGGGTGCTCTGCAAGGCCCTCTTTTGCCGTCAATCTAGCAGCAACCTGATCACACCAATATCACTCTTTTAAATCTGATTCCCACTCCACTGCCGAGAAATCTATCGCAAATGCCGCCATCTTGCTGTGCGCCGAGTTCTGACGTGCGCTGCCAGGCTGCTGGATGCCTGGCTCGGCTCACTGCACTTTGTGCACGTGCCCGCTGATGTGAGCGGCAGTGTCACTGTGTTAATTCAGAGAGAGGTGGGGGTGAAGGGGGTGAGCAACGCCAGCTGCACCCTCACTCACCTGGCTTGTGATCTGATTGCTCTGAAGCTAGAGGTGTGCAAAATTGTATCTCCCCATTCTCACACCTGACTCCCCTGGGACTTGGAAATAGTTTGCAGCGGATGTTTTTTCGGGAGGCTGTGGCTGCCCACTGGGATCCCAAGAGACGTGAGCAGGGCTGGCCAGGAATCCCGAATTCCGTTCTGCAAAAACGTTGAGGTTTTGACCTTTGTTTTCGTTCTGTACCGGCACAAACTCAAGACCTTTAGACATCGTTCATGAAAAAACGTGAGACAGAGAGCGGCCAAGTGCCCATAATAGGGAAGGGCTGGGACATGGGAAACGCATGTTCAGGTCCCAGCTCTGAATAAGGCAGAGGTGGGACTTAAATTTGGGTCTGCTACATCCCAGGTAAGTGCCCTAGCCACCAGGATATTGCAAGATGGGTCTCAATCTCTGGTTTTGACCAGAAGTGCCATCCTAGACGTGAGAAAGCTGCCTTAGGAAAGTTCCGTTGAAACGAACATGGCTCTGGCCAAAATTTCAATTTTGATGTTTTGGCCTTTCCTGGTGAAAAATCCACCCAACTGTAAAACACCCCCTCCCCCGCCTTCCTCCAAATTTTCTGGAGACAAGCAGTGGTACGCACGCACATAGACACACACAACTTCAGAAGCTGCATGAGGAGACACTTCAGACAATTACAGGAGCCCCCATCTCAGCCACTGTGGAACCAAAAAGCCAGGAAACAGAGTTCCCGAGTGCTAAACCTTCTGGCTGCAGACACGCTGTCACGCATGGGTATAATGTCCTGCCGGAGAGGGATGGCCACTGCAAAGCCCTTGTCGCTAGCGGATTCCAGGCCCTACCAAAATTGCCACATTCTGTGGCACGCGACTTCCTGGGGCTTACTCACAAAGGGAGTCCCATTGAGGGCAAAATGTGGCCACTCCCGGGGGGGGAAGAGGGGCAGGTGGCTGGTGGCCTGGGGGCAGAGGAGGAGGGAGCCTTGCCCGAGGGTGCCCTGTGTTGGCGTGGGGGTGCGGAGAAGTGAGCTGTGCGCGGCTCGGGGGTGAGAGTTGGTCCAGGCCAAGAGGCGGGGCAGCGTGCAGGGAAGTAATCTTGTGAGCAGCAGGGATGCCTCCCTCCTGCCAGAGCCAGGCAGGGCTGGGAGGTGCCTACATCGGCATATCCGTGCCTTCCCCTGCCTCGCTGCTTTCCCTGTTTCCTCTGCTCCCGTGCCCCTTGCCTGCAGCCTGCTTTGGCTCCCTCCTGCTACCCCAGACCACAGGGCAGCACTCGCTCAGTGACAGCACCGTTTCTGGCCCACCAGCCTGCGGATCTGCACCCCATGATGACCGCCGCCCTGCTTGCCAACAAGCCGGACTTCGTCAAGCTGTTCCTGGAGCAGGGTGTGCGCCTGAAGGAGTTTGTCACCTGGGACACCCTGATTTACCTCTACGAGAACATGGCGCCCTCCAGCCTGTTCCACGGCAAGCTGCAGAAGGTGCTGGTGGAGGAGAAGGAGCGCTCGGCCTTCGCCAAGGTGCCGCGGGTCCAGCTGCACCACGTGTCCCAGGTGCTCCGGGAGCTGCTGGGGGACTTCACGCAGCCGCTCTATCCGAAGCCCAAGCACGCCGAGCGGCACCGGCTTTCCATCGCCGTCCCACACATCAAGCTGAACGTACGGCTCACTCTGGCGGGGGCTGGGGAACCGGGGGCCAGGAGACAGGGGAGCCGAGTTCCCTGGGAACGCCTGACAAAAGGGCCTGGGGGCAATCTAGGGCTGTGCTGTCTGCCACCCCCAACGCTGGCTTCATTCACTTGAAGAGTGCACAGTTGCCAGCTCTGGGGAGATTTGCACTGGTGGGCGTGTATCAATGTCCCTCCAGGGCAGGCCCCATATGTCAGAGCGCTCCTGCTCCGTTACCTGGCTGGCATGGTCCCCAGGAGCTGGCCCTGGGATAGGGACCTTGGTGTAGCTCCAGTGGGGTCAACCGTCCTGCTCTAGACGAGCCCTTGTAGTTGTTTGTTTCAATCTGGGAGCTAGAGAATACAGCTTTAAATTCCCTCCACAGCTTATGTGGGTTCCTCTGAGTCCCCGCCGAAATTGGCTGCAAGCCAGATGTGGCCTTTGTGGGCAGATCTTTGCCTGCCCCAGACCCGGGGCCTGAGTCCCACGGCCTCCCTCCTTGTGCAGTGGGCTAGTTGCATGTGAGGTGGGCGTGCAACCCCATCCTTCGGTGGTAGTAGCATTTCCCGCCCACGCTGCACTGCTGTGACTGGCCAGACAAGGGGCAGGGCAGGGGAGACCCCCTAAGTTGGGTGCTACTGGGTCCAGGCCCTGGAGACACCCCGGGTGTTGGCAGCATGGGTACATGGGGACGGGGGATCCTGGCAGCTGCGGAGAAACGTGCCAGCTGGTTTCCCCAGATGCCTGGCTCCCCTGTGGAAGTGCAGGGTCTCGCACTGTGCGCCCAGGAGCTATGCAGAGCAGCCCCCCAAGCTGAGAGAGAAAGTTAGCCAGCTGCCCCAGCTCACAGCCCAGATAACTGATCCCGTCCCTGCATCCCCCCTTACCCCTTCCCCTGACAAGGGCTCCTGGTGGCTGCGTTGTTTGCTGCGCCGGGGGCAGGGGGGTGTCGCTGCAAAGCCTCAGTCTAATTCTCTCACCCCCCCAGGTGCAGGGAGTGAGTCTCCGATCGCTCTACAAGCGCTCAGCTGGCCGGGTCACCTTCACCATGGACCCGGTCAGGGACCTGCTCATTTGGGCCGTCGTCCAGAGCCGCAAGGAGCTGGCCGAAATCATCTGGGCCCAGGTACGGTGACCCTTCCCAGCCCCTCCCCAAGGCCAGTGCTAACCACAGGCTTGAGCCCAGCTCCAGCAGTCCTAGCCCTCTGTGTCGGCCATGCCAGACCACCGATGCTCAGCTCCAGCCAGGAAAGTTTTGGGCCCACTGCCACTCATTCCGCAGCTTCCACAGAGACACAGCAGACAGACACTGTCTCCATAAAACCAAGCAGCTGTCGTCCCACTTAGGACCAGTGGGACCCGTAGCTTACAGCCCTAGGCGGTAACGGCTTGGGTCCAAAATGAATTTCCTGGGCCTATACCACTGGTTCTTAACCAGGGGTACGTGTACCCCAAGGGGTTTGCTGAGATCTTCCAGGGGCTCCATCAGTTCCTCTAGAGAGTTGCCTAGTTTTACAACAAGCTGCATAAAAAAACCCCAGCAACGTCAGCACAAACTAAAATTTCACACAGACAGTGCCTTGTTTATATTGCTTTCTATGCTATGCACTGAAATGTAAGTGCAGTATTTATATGGCCCTTTATTTTATAATTAAACGATAAATATGAGAAAGCAAGCCATTGCTTAGCCGTGGTGCGCGGTGACACACTTTTGTATTTTTACGTCTGACTTTGTAAGCAAGTCTTTTGAAGTGAGGTGAAACGGGGGGTACGCAAGACCAGTCCGACTCCTGCCAGGGGTACAGCAATCTGGAATGGTTGAGAACCGCTGGCCTAGACCATTTCCACTCACAGTGTCCCCAGGGGCAGGGCCAGGCTGTCCCATGCGGCCCTGTGGAAGTGAGCGCGCGATTGCTCGACTTGAGAGCTTCAGCAAGCCGTCACCCGGATCAGCCCCGTCCTCCCAGCCTGGTTCGCATTGTTAGCGCAGCCATTCCATGTAGACCTGCCCATGGCCATCAGCAAGGGCAAGCCGGAGGCCTTAGGGAGAGATCCCTTCCTGGTAGGCTGCACGGGTGGTGTTGACATGGCCTGGGCAGGAAGGGAGGAGGTGCGTGGAGGGGCTCCTGTCCCAAAGGAGCTCTGGGCAGGGAAGAGCATCCCTTTAAATGCAAACCCCAGCAGCGTTGCCTAGCTTTCTCCGTGGTGCTCAGCTGGCGCGGCTCTGGCTCCTCTCCCCTGCAGCAAGCATGCAGGGGCTCCGCTGGCGTCCCAGGGGTTTGCAGAGAGGAGTCCCCATCCATGCTAATGGGGGGCCTGCTGTTTCAGAGCCAGGACTGCACAGCAGCGGCACTGGCCTGCAGCAAGATCCTGAAGGAGCTGTCCAAGGAGGAGGACGACACGGACAGCATGGAGGAAATGCTGACGCTGGCCGAGGAGTACGAGCACCGAGCCATTGGTGAGCGGCGGGCGTTGTTCCCCTGGGCCGGGCACACTCAGCGCGATGCTGCGGCCCCTGCCAGCAGTGGCTAAGCCAATGGCAACCGTGGCTAAGAGAGCAGGTGGCTTTAGCTCAGACACCAGCACCTCCTAGAGTCAATCTCGGCTCCCTACAGCTCACGGGGGGGCGGGCGTTTGGTGCCGCCCCCTCCCCCCCAGTTCCGGGCTGGGGCCATTTGTTCCAAGCCATCTGGAAAGTTGGGGCGTGAGGGCCGGGAAATGTTTCTGGAGGAGAGGCGGGAGCAGAGGCCACAGTGCAGCGTGACGGAGAGCGCTGGGCCGTGGCGCTTGGCTCTTGGATTCCAGCCCTCGAGCCAGGGAGGGCGCCGGCCCATGGGTGGCTCTGCTCTCTGCCCCGCTAGGCGTGTTCACCGAGTGTTACCGCAAGGACGAGGAGCGAGCCCAGAAGCTCCTTATCCGCGTCTCTGAGGCCTGGGGCAAAACCACCTGCTTGCAGCTGGCGCTGGAGGCCAAGAACATGAAATTTGTATCCCACGGAGGCATCCAGGTGTGTTTCCAGCTTGGGAGGAAGCAGCCACTTCTTCTCTGCCCCACGCCAGGGCCCGGTGCCCTGCCTCACATGTGTGAGGCTCAGAGGCCGGTGCCCCACGGCCAGGGCCTTCGGCCGACTCCTTCACCACTGTCTCCCGCAGTCCGGGTTCTCACACTCAGAAGGGTGCCCTCTTCCCCCGGGCACCCTGGCGATCTGAGGGCGGCCTGTGGCCAGCGCCCATGCCACGCTGACTGGGCAGGGCAGAGCCCGCGAATCCACTCTCGGAGAGAGGGGCCGCTCACACCCAGTCTCTCCGCCGACGGGACTGCCCAGAATGCCCCTCTTTCCCCCCTGGCACCCAGGGGCTGCCCCCACGTTTCATTTCCTTCGCCCTTCGGGGGACACCCACTGACTCTTGTCAGCACCAGCCCTCGGCCCCGCAGGGTCCCCGTGCACCAGCCAATGGGGTGCGACCCCCATCTCCATCTTGTATGGCTGTGGGGCCGGTCCAGCCTCTGCCCCCCAGGGTGCGGCCTGAGCCCTCCGTGCCCAGGGCATGGATCCCCCTGGAGATGGGCGACGCTGGAGCTCGGGGCAGAGGGGACGGGCTCCGGGCCAGCTTGATTTCCTTCCTCTCCCGCACCCAGGCCTTTCTGACCAAAGTCTGGTGGGGGAAGCTGTGCGTGGACAACGGCCTCTGGCGGGTGATCGTGTGCATGGCCTTCTTCCCTCTCATCTACACCAGCCTCATCAGCTTCAGGTACCTGCCTGGCTCCGGGATGGAGCTGGCACACGGCCCCGTCCCTCGGACGACGTCAGCCGTGTCCTGCCACGAGCATGTCCTTGCCTGGGGGTCATTATCCCCGTCTTCATCCGCCTCTGCCCTGGGCAGCTGCTGTGCCCCCGGGCTGGCCAGGGGGATGCCGAGCGCTGGGGTGACGGCCCCGGCGGTGGAAATAGTTCCTCCGCCGCCCTCCCACCTGGGCTGGTCAGGCCCCGCTCTGTCAGCTCCGAGCAAGGCCACTCCGGTTAGCCAGCACGTCCTGCCCAGCTCCGCTCAGGGATCCCAGGCAGCTCTTTCTTCCTGCTTCCGTCCTCCCTGCAGGGAGAAGAGGCTGCAGCCCATGAGCTGTCTGACACGCACCCGAGCCTTCTTCACGGCCCCGGTTGTCATCTTCCACCTGAACATCCTCTCCTACTTCAGCTTCCTCTGGCTCTTCGCCTACGTCCTGATGATCGACTTCCAGGCGAAGCCGTCCTGGCGGGAGTACGTCATCTATTTTTGGCTCTTCTCCTTGGTGTGCGAGGAGACCCGCCAGGTACTGGATGGGCTCGGCACCGGGACTGGAGGGCGGTGGGGCAAGGGAGGCGTAGCTCCCAGCTAGCGGATGCTGCCCACCCCAGGGCTTCTCGGGAGGGCAGCTGGCGGCGCTCACGCAGGCCGCAGCCGTTCCTCTTTCTGCACGGCAGCGTGTGTGCCCATGGCCCTTCCGTCATCTATGCCAGCAGCATGGAGACGGTGCGCCTGTCAGTCAGCCCCACACTCACTCATGAATGCTTTCACTCCTCGCTCCTGGGGTGCACAGCAGGAGAGCCCCTTGGACCCTCTAGTCTGACCTCCCCTACATCCCATGCCACAGCATTTCACCCAGCCACGCCCGGATCAAGCCCGGTCATTTGTGCCTGCCGTCTCACATCCACGGAGGCCTATGTTCTGTTTATTGAAATATCGAAACCGCTTCTTTTCCTAACAGCTTTTCTATGACTCCGATGGCTTTGGGTTACTGAAAATGGCTTCCCTGTATGTCAGTGATTTCTGGAATAAGCTGGATGTTTGTGCCATCTTGATCTTCATAGCAGGGCTGATCTGCCGGTGAGTTCGAGGACAGTAGAAAACCGCTCTTTGCTGGAGCTGTCGGCAAACCAGGGAGGGATATTTGCAAAAAGGTGACTGGGATTTTTTCCAATTTTTTTAACATCAAGTTCAAAATTCGGATGACGCTTTTCATTCAGATGGGGATCGGTTTGACAGCTCTGTGCTCTCCCCAGCTGCTTTGTCACTTTGTCTGCTGGTTACGGTGCTGTCTGCCTCTCTCAAAGAGGACTCTAGGGGTAGATTTATCGTTTCCCCAGGAAAGTAGGTTGTGAAAAAGAAAAAAAGGCAGTAATGTTGGTTAAGAAAATGCATTGACGTGTATTCCTTTCCCCTGTCTGTGCCAGATGGATCCCATCTACTTTATATCCAGGACGGATCATATTGTCTCTGGCTTTTATTATTTTCTGCTTGCGGCTGATGCATATTTTCACAGTCAGTAAAACTCTGGGGCCCAAGATCATCATAGTTAAGAGAATGGTAAGAGCCGCACCTTCCTGCAATTGGTACGTTCTCACTGGGAGCCGAATGCGGCCTGTGTGTGATATGTGAGCTGGGTCTAGGATCTGTGCATGCATTTGTTCTGCGAGAGGGTGTACCCCATGCATCTGATCCATTGAGGGGAGCCTTTTCACACCTGCTCTGTCTCGTGGCTTTGCAGATGAAGGACGTTTTCTTCTTCCTCTTCCTCTTGGCTGTCTGGGTCGTGTCCTTTGGTGTAGCCAAGCAGGCTATCCTGATCCATAATGAGGAGCGTGTGGACTGGATTTTCCGGGGCGTCGTCTACCATTCCTACCTGACGATTTTTGGGCAGATCCCTTCCTACATCGATGGTACAGAATCCAGGCTTTCTCACAGGCTCTTGGCAAGCAGGGACATCGTGAGCCCCTTCACTGCTGGCTGACCACTTTGAGGATTGTGTAGAAATGGAAGACAATGGGCCAGAGCATCCCCTCCGTGACACCCATTTGATGCAGTCAATTGGTCTAGGCCCATTGGATCCAGTGGAGCTTTGCACCCAGAAAACTGGTGTCACGGGTGGAGAATGAGGCTCAGTGTTCGTGTCAGAGAGGGCAGCATGCGGGGTCACCAGAGACGGCAGACAGTAATGGCTGAAAACTGAAGGGATCCAATGAGGCGCTGAGTTCTCTCTGCTCTTGTGGCTGTCCGAGCACTCAGGATCAGGGCCAAGAGCAGCAGGGACCCTTGCATGGCTGGCTCTCCCCCAATATTTCCCACTTCCCTCCCAAAGAAGGGTCTCCACCCCAGTGCTCTGCTGGGATTGGGGGGGGTAGCACCATTCATTAGTCACGCAATCACTTGCCCGTGACTGGTGTCCATGGAAATATCTGCAGCTTCTGAAGGGGTCACACGTTTGCAGAGGAAGTGCCGTGTCTGCTCTTAGTCATTCCTCTGCTCTGAAAGCATCATCTGACCAGGCAGGGGAAATAACGCCACGTGGCCAATCCCCAGCTGTAAATGACCATGAGAATAAAGCGGCGGGAACCACGCTTAGGCTGGGAGCTATGACTCCAAACACGCCAACGCTGTGCTCCAGCGTCGGGAACGCTGTGTGAACAACTCGCCGGCTAGAGAGAGGCCTGCATTCATCTCATCGGCGGGCCTGGTAACGCTGTTCTGCCATGGCTAGTGGGTAACTCATCACAGCCTCTTTCCGACCGGTGAGGAGCTGCTAAGCAATGCCCAGTGAGTTACAGGGTTTCAGGTCTGTCTCCCTCATCTCAGAGACAGCTGGGTGTGGACGCGCCATGGCCTGGAGGTGCAGGAACAAAGTAGGTTGCAGACTGAAGAGGGCTGCTGTTAAGACAGTCTGTTTAAGGTGGGCTGCTGGCTCCATGCAGAGCCGGAACAGCAATACGTAACACCGAAGGATGAGTTTCCCCTCAGCCGGTGCAATGACAAGGCTCTGCTCTCGTCTCTCGCAGGGGTGAACTTCAATCTGGATCAGTGCAGCGCGAATGGGACGGACCCCTACAAGCCCAAGTGCCCCGAGAGCAATAAAGACAAGCAGCCCGTTTTCCCCGAATGGCTGACCGTCATCTTGCTCTGCCTGTACCTGCTGTTCACGAACATCCTCCTCCTCAACCTGCTCATCGCCATGTTCAAGTGAGTCCGACCCAGCACTGCCCCCACGCCCCGCTCACTGCACACACCCAGAGGGAGTGCGGGGGGTCGCCAGGGCCATCGGGCTGAAGGAGGGTGAATTAATGCTATTGTAAATGGCGGGGCTGGGGCCGGGCAGCTCCAAACCCCAGCTGTACCACTGCTCGGGGGCCTAGCCCCGGTGGGTCCCAGGAACCGCGCAGACACAGGGCTCAGGGAAAGGCCTTTCCTAGGGCTGGCAGGAAAAGGACAGAGGCTTCAACAGCTGCTGCTCAGTGTGAGCAAGAGCAGCTCCTGTTTGGTCCTGGGACGGTCCTGCTGCGAGTCTGGGCCGCCCAGGCCCGTCTCTATCCAAGCTAATAAGCATTTGCGGGTTTCCAGGCCAGGCTCGGGTAGCGTTTCTCATTGGGGCCCGTCCGTGAGGCTCCCTCCTCAGCGGATGCTGCTCCTCCCGCACCCATCCAGTAGTCGCAGCCTGCTCCACGTGCAGCTCCGTGCACGGTGCCCGGGGTGCTTCTCTGTGTCCGGCTTCTCTGCAGCTCCTGCCTCGCAATGGGAGAGCAATGCACTGACAGCATGTGTATGGAGATGTTGGGGGGCCCCGGCTCACTGATGTGAACGTGGGGACCCTAGGTGCACTGCCGTGTGCAGGGGGCCAGCTAGGGGGCCCTGGCCTGCCTGGGGAGCTGATTGGGGGTCCCCAGTGTGCCAAGCCGCATGCTGGCTGGGGGCTGTAGTGCAGACACGTCGGCAGGCCTGTCGTCTCTCTCACCCCGGCAGGGGTGCGCTGCCCCTCCTTCGGGAGCCCGCCCAAGCTCTCCGCGCCGGAGGGCGCCCTCAGGTCTGTCGCCCAGCAAGAGGCGAGGCCCGGAGCGAGAGGGAAACCGAAGCCGGAAGCCGGCGTGAGTGAGAAGGACAGAGCGCAGGGCCTGGGGCTGTGCCCGGCGCTGCCTTGCAGGGCCCCGCCCCGGCTCCCGGTGACCGTAGCTCACCCCTCGTCCTGCTGTGCCCCCTCCCAGCTACACCTTCCAGCAGGTGCAGGAGCACACGGACCAGATCTGGAAGTTCCAGCGGCACGACTTGATCGAGGAGTACCACGGCCGGCCCGCGGCGCCCCCGCCCTTCATCCTCCTCAGCCACCTGCAGCTCTTCATCAAGAGGGTCCTGCTGCGGACGCCGGCCAAGCGGCACAAGCACCTCAGTGAGGAGCGGGGTGGGCGTGCGGCTTGGGGCACAGGCATAGCTGCGACCGGGCACTGGCTGTGGGTGTCAGGGCCGCGCGGAGGCGGTGACGTTCGCCGGGCCGGGCTGGGGTCTGGAGGAGCCACAGCGCCCCTTGGCACTGGGGTGTGAGTGGCGTAGGGCCTGGGTATGAGGTCTCAGCTGTCCGATGTCTCCCGCAGAAGAAAAGCTGGAGAAGAACGAGGAAGCGGCCCTTCTCTCTTGGGAGATGTGCCTAAAGGAGAACTACGTGCAGCACCAGCAGGGCCAGGAGAAGCAGAGCGTGGAGCAGCAGATCCGAGACGTCGCGCACAGGTGCCAGCCCCGCTCGCCCCAGCTTCCCTGGGGAAAGACTGTGGCAGTCCATGCTCGCCGATGGCTGGGTACAGCTGCCTGGGCTGCTGTCCACGGGCACCCAGAGTCCCCCTGAGCATGTCCCGATTTTAAAACAACCACCAGTCTCATCCCTAAAGCCCCCACCCCCTGATGGGCCCCCAGGCAGGCCTAACTTCTTCACACGCCCCAGCGGGTGCGGGGCTCAGTCCCAATCCGGAGGGCCCAAATAGCTACTCCCCTCTCTTGGGAGAGAGGCCCGTTTTCAAGCCCCGCTACAGGACTTTGGCTCTCCTGTGCACCTGGTTGTGGGGTCATGGAGAAGTGGCTTATCTGGAGCCATTCTTTCCTTTCTGGCTCCTTTCTCCCGCTGGCCCCCATTAAAGCAAACTAAACCACTCCACCCAGCCACACAGGTCAACCCCGAGGATCCGTGCGTCATTGCAAGCCCGGCACGCCCTACGCCCGTAGTAGGCCTGAGTCACTCCCATCCCGTTTGCACAGCTGAGGTGAGACAGAGTCTGTCTGAGGGCTCCTCTCGCTGCTTTCTGCTGGGCCAATAGAGCAGGGATATTTTTCAGCCTCTTTCCTTATAACCCAGCCGTCTTGCTCCCCTTCTCAGAGCCCCCAGCTCGCTAGCCGGCTCCCTCCAGAGCACGTCTCCTAGGGTCACTCGAGCCTCTGCGTGTGCGTTGCAGTGCACGTGGCTTCTCTCCCTCAGGGCCTGGCTGGCACCGGCTGGGGTGCTGCGGGGTGATGCACTCAGTGGCTTGGGGACGCGAGCATCCCTCTGCAATGACTCCTGCCGACGCGCTGGGCCAGCCGTCAGGTCCGGAGAGGAGGAGAAAAGCTGGATGATCAGGTCCCCTGGGAGACAGGAAAGTGTCTCTGGTGGTTCCACGCCTCTGGCAGCAGGGGGCACGGCAAGGCCAAGGGAAGCCCCTGTCCGGCAGCCCACAGCGATGTCTGGTGTCCGGGTGGGAGGGTTTGGGAGCTCTTGCATTTCCAGAGCATACGGGAGGGTGCGAAAGAGCGGCTGGATCCGGATGCTCCGGCCGCTGTCCGGGACTGGCACGGGCGGCAGTGAGAGCAGGGTGCAGCCCACTCCCGGCAGGGCCCCCGTGTGGGTCAGACCCGCGACACGGCTGGAGAGCGGGGTAGCGCTCCCAGCAGCAGGCTTCTCTCGCCCAGCCCACCTCGCGCCCAGGGGGAGCCGGCAGCTCCCCGCTGCTTGCGCTGGCCTCTGCTGTTTGCGTGATCTGCAGACATGGGTCGCGGAGGCCCCCCGAGGCAGAGCACGAGCCAAATACAGCAGCGAGCGAGCCCCCAGCCGGCGTTCTGTGCTGCTAGCTGCCCCACGGCCTCTCACGTGGCATGAGCCAGCCTGGCCCCGCTGCCCACACAGAGAGGCAAGGAGCTAGCAGCACCCCCCTCCACGCACCCTGAGCCAGTGCCTGTGCCCCCACGGTGCTTGCATGGGACAGCCCCCCCAGCTGCTGCAGAGCGGGCCAGTCTCTGAGGTGGGATGCGCTGCCCATGCCGAAGGTCGTGCCCTGTGCCCCCTCCACTATGCTTCCCGGGGGGGCAGCCCCACCTCCTCCAGGCTTGGCACACCCCCCTCCCCTGCCCCAAGTGACGGCAGGAACAAGGCCCCACGGGCATCTTTTAGCTGGGAGGCAGTGCAGGGAGAGGGCGGCGCACTGCCATGGCGCCTCCTGCCCCAAGGCCCCGTCTGCATCTCTCCCGGCCCCTCTCTCAGGGTGGACGTGTTGGTGGAGCTGCTGGACTCAGACCGGGTGAAGAGGACCAGGCTGGTGGAGGAGAGGCTGCGTGGCCTGGAAGAGCAGGTGAGGCGGAGCTCGGGGCTACCCCAGAGACAGGCGCATGGAGAGGCCAGACGGGGTCCCGGATGGGCTTGTGCGGCGTGGGTTGCCTTTGGGATTGGGGGGCTGTAGCTGGGGCACTCAGGATCAGGAGGGGGGCCCAGGCAGTAGGTCACGTTCAGGATCAGGGGGCCACAGTGGGGACCCGAGGAGGGCCGGAGGCTGGGCAGCGGCTCACATGGAGGATCAGACAGCCACTGCAGCTCATCCGAGAGATCTGGGAACACACCACGATTGGGCCGGGTGGGGCGATAGAATCTCACCCCCGAGCCCAGCTCCTCTTTCCATATCAGTCCCTTCAACAGAGGAAGTCCAGCAGCAGTCGCCCCCGTGGGAACTGGGCCCCAATTCCAGTCCCAAGGGCGGAGGAATTCCTCCAAGGGTCACACTCAGCCACTGCCCCGACCAAGCGGGGCCGGTTCCGTCTCGTGCTCAGAATCACGATGAAATGGAACTAACCCTAAACCCAAACACCTTCCTGAGCCTGGAAAGGGGGCATGGCCCGACCCGCTGTGTCCACGTCCCTGCCCAGCTGGGCACGGGACAGGAGCTGCAGTGGGCGAGGGCACTCCCTGACTGCCTGGCTGCTCTGGAATAGATGTCGCAGACCACCAAGACCCTGGCCTGGCTCGTGCGGGCCCTGCGTGGGAGTGGCTTCGGTTCAGAGGAGGACGTGCCCACCACGGGTAAGCCCAGCTGGTCTCTGGCTGTCCGCGTGAGAGGAGAGACCATCCTTTGTCTTCCAGGACCTGCTTCTCCTCTCGCTTCTCCGGGGGTCCCGCCGGTGTCACTCCACCAGCTCCAGCGCAGGGGCTGGGGCTGAGAGCAGGACAGGCAAAGGCAGGTCCTGTCCCACTGCAGAAGGAGCACGGAGCTTCCTGGGGAGCCAGAGCGCGGCGAGAGGAGGAGGGTTGTTCTCCTGTGCCCAGGGCAGGCAGGGATGCTGTGTCCATTGGCCGCGCACTTCTCGCAAGCTAAAGCTCCCCACCCAGCCCCGAGACGGAGCCTGTAATGCCTGCCCCCCAGTGCCCCCCCTCCACCTGCCAGCCAGCCCCCACGGATGCTCTGGCCTGGCCGTTGGGAGCGAGCAGCCCAGTCAACGGCCGCACACTGGTTTGTTGCGGCACCAGCGGGGGCCCAGGCTAGCCATGCAGAGCACAAGCCCATCTGAGCCCCCGGCGCTGAGGGGGGCGACGCATCACAGGGTGGGGAGGCTCCTACTAACCCCTACCCCTCTGCCCCGCATCAGAGATCGTCCCTCCCCCAGCAGGAGGAGGCTGCCCCACAGCTCCCTCCTGGGCTGGATTCCTTCTCCGGGCCCTTGGGGTCTGTGCAGGGGGAGAAGGGCTGTGGGGTGGGAACCGGAGCAGGGGTGTCTGTGTGACTGGGCTGAGGAGGCCGGGGGGTGGGGGGGGAGGGACCCACCTCTATGGGCTGATGGCAACAAACCGCGAGTCTAAGGCTGAAATCTGCCGCAGCCAACGTCCTGTGCAGTCAATGCCCACCGCTGGGGTGGGGGCGGCCGGGGCACAGGGCCTGGAGCTGACTGGACCGAGCAGACCTGCAGCCTTTGGGTCTTGGCTGTTTGTGTTTGCTTCCTAGCCCCCGGCAGAGCCCCAGAGCAAAAGGAATATGACGCAGAGGACAAGCCCAGCGAGACAATGGCTCGGTGCCACGTGAGCGCCCGCAGCCTCCTCTATCCCGGCTCCTCCACCGTCCGCTTCCCGGTGCCAGACGAGAAGGTGCCCTGGGAGGTAGGAGAGCCAGCGCACCACTGTCGGGAGCTGGGCCGTGGCTGGCAGACCTGTGACGATTGGTGGCAAGCAGGTCCAGTGGGCAGAGCACAGAGCCGGGATCCAGGAACTCTGGCACCCAGCTCCGACACTGACTCACTCGGTGACTCATGCTGGAAAACCCGGGGGCCTCCGGCCATGGTGTGGCCTGGTTTTCCAAGGCAGAGGGAGCTCAGCACGTCAGGCCTAGGACCATCCATGTCAGCATCCCTCCTGGATGTTCTCCAGAGGACACTGGTGGGGCAGGACTGCCTTCGGTGCTGTGCCAGGGGCTGCTCTGTCCCACTGGGTGGCCAGCACACTCCCTGGGGAGCCCCAGAGCCACAGCCCAGCCTCAGCGAGTCAGCCAGGAGGGACCGAGCGAGGACTGCAGAGCTTGGGCCAGGGAGACCTGTGCACCGGTGTGCTGCTGCAGCGCCCCCCCCAGGCGTCACCAAGAGCAGCGGCCCGGATTCTCTGCTGCATCCCGCGCGGCTCAGAGACGTGGAGGGCAGGCTGGGGAGGCGCTTGGGGAAGCCAGCGGCTTGAGTTCAAGCCCTCAATGAATCCTCTCCTCTGCGATGCCAGCCTCGCCTCTTTTGCTTGGCGTGTGGTTCCCCAGCCTGCGCTGATTTCAGCAGAGCTCCTCAGCCGGAGAATGCTCCAGGGTTGGGCTCTGATGGGATACCAAGAGGGCCAGGCCTTGTATCCTTCCAAGTCTAGACCCTTCAAACCCTCCGCCCACCGCTCTTCTGGGGGGCTGGCAGCCCAGCTGGTCTGGCGGGAGGTGTGTGAAGTGGCGTGTGTGCTCTGCAGGTGGAGTTCCAGATCTACGACCCTCCCTTCTACACCGCGGACGGGAAGGAGGTGGCCACGTGTGACCCTCTCAGAGAGTGAGTGCGGGTCAGGTAGTCCTTCTTTCTCTCATTCTCTCAGCCCCCCGCCTCTCTTCCAGCCCCCTGCCTCTGTGTATCTGTCCCCCCCACTGCATGTCCCGCCGTGGCTGGCCGGCTGCATTGGCGCTTGCCCAGGGTCTCTGTTCTCTCTTCCAGCTCCTTGGAGGCTCTTTCCAAGATCAGCTATAACGCGATGGATGGAGAGATCGACCAGCAGAGCTTCCACGACACATATGCCGTCCAGAACAGGCTACCACTGTGAGTGGACTGGACAGGGGCCTTCTCACACGAACACTCCCAATGCAAACTGGCTCTGCTGTTTTGGCTCTGGTGCAGCATTGCCCTTTCTCCCCGAGGGTCGGGAGGAAGAGGGAAGCCTGACTTGGGGCCAGTCACGAGCCAGATGTGCCCCCTGGGGTCGGGCCATGCACAGCCGCTCTGATCTGAACACGGAAGGAGGCCCGGTGCAATGGGGGGCTGCTCACTCGTGCTCTAGTTCTGGGGTCACTCCGTTAAGTCCAATGGAGCTGTTCCTGACGTACGCCTGCAGGTGGGAGGCAGACTTAGGTCCCTCATTTCCATTGGCCTCTTCCTCCAGATTAGCAGCGAGAGCAGCTGCCACCTGCCCGGTGCTAGCAGGGCCAGCCTCTCGCAGGCAGCAAGCCGTGCCCCTGAGCAGTGTTCGGGAGAACAAGAGGAAGATCAGGAGATGCCCAGCCCCATTCATCGGCAGTTTCAAGGGAAGCAGGGTGTTAAAAGCCACTCATTGCTCCTGACTGGGAGGGAGTCTGTGGGAAACCGGCCCTCCACTTTCTTCAGGGAGTGCTGTGTCCCTCGCCACCCCTCCTCCAGCCATCCAGGACTCCGAGCACCCCTAGCTGAGGCAGCTTTTCTCATGCTGGTCAGTGTGGAGTTCTCGTGAAACTGGCCATAGGCGGGGAAAACCACCAGATCTCAGGGAGAGCCGTGGAGTTCCCACTGCCAGCCAGACCTGTTCCAGTGCAAAGCCTGTGCCAAGCGTGAGATCTGCAGCCCTGGCTGAGTGCCGGGGTGGGATCTGGGTGGTGGGCTCACTCAGGAGTGAAGGAGAGGTGGGAAAATGCAGCCCAAGGCGAAAGGATGCCCTAGCCCCTAGAGAAAGCAGTACCCCTCCCAGTTAGGAGCGTCTGCTCAGAGCCCAACGGGCCCGCTTCTCCTGAGGGCTTGAGGATTTGCCTCTCTCCCCAATAACTCGGGGGGGGGGACGTCCAGTGTAAAGAAACCCGAATGCGTCAAAGCAGACCCTACGGTGGCAAACATTTCTGCCCAACGTCACTTGGCAAATTTCTCTCCATGGATGTGAACCAGGCCATGTGTCGGATGGCGCCTCTGGCACTGTGGAAAAGAGTCCCCTCGATCCTAAACCAAACGAAGCTCCATGCACTTGTCCTCTAGACGTCTTATCGCAAAAGAGAAAGTTACTGCAAATGGCTCTTGGGGAAACAGGTGATGGTGGACAAGAAACCAGAGACATGGTCCTTTTACACCTGGTGGAAGCATTCCCACTTTCGAACCCCCCGCCCCCACACACCTTCAATAACCCCACTCCGCACTCCTATCCAGAAGCCCCCATAACATCTACTCGTCTGTTAAAGAAATCTGGAATGGTTATTTAAGTTCATTTGCCTGAAATTGGCTTGAACAATTATCCTTGGAATTTTTCAAAGCCCTGAGAAGCAAAAATGGGAGGGGGAATGCATCTTCCTGTACCAACACATTTTCAGCGCCTTCGTTTTTGGGCACTAAACACATGCAACGTTGCCCCGTGACATTCCTCAAGTTCCACTAGCAATAACACAATTAACAAGCCAATGAGCCTGGCGAAGGGATAGCAACGCCTCTCTGGCTTTTTTTGTGCCAGGAATCCCATGGGCAGGACGGGGTTACGAGGCCGAGGGAGCCTGCGCTGCTTTGGGCCGAACCACGCGCTGCATCCCATCGTGACACGGTGAGTACAGTGAGCCGGCGCTCGGCTTGTGAATGGCACGCAGCAGATACTTGATGAGAGCAGCCCCCGCTCCTCTGCTGACCGAGCTAGGAACATTCCCTCTGTAATGCATGGGCAGAAGCCTCTGTTGGACAGAAGGAAATGCATTGCGAAAATGATTTCCAGTTCTTTGTCTTAAATAAAGAGCAACTTGTCCTTACTGCCCAGACTTTGGTGCTATCGTGTAGCAATTTGATCTCACCCATTTAAAGATCTACTGGCTAATTCTGCTCTCACGTTAGATTTACAGCAGCGTAAGGAAGAAGCTATTGAGCGTAATAAATCCCTGGCATTGCTTGTATTTTTGTCCTATTATTACTTAGCACTTACAGTAAATAGCACTTAACACTTTCAAAGCACTTTCCAGTTATTAGCTAACTGACACTCACTACATGCTTATAGATAAGTATTAGATCCCCAGAAGGCAAATGACTAGCTTGAGGTCACGTGGGGAATTGGTGGCAAAGCAAGGATTAGACGCCAGCTGTCTCTGGTGTCTGTCTGGTCCACGCTTAACGGTTTATCTCAGGAGGTGTGCTTTCCTCTTGTTAGCCTGAAAACAGGGCTGGATGGTGGTTCCTGGGAAACTGGCTTGTTTTCTACCAGACCAGACATAAGAGTGAGGAGTGTGTAATCGCCTGGATGATACTGACATTCGGGAAAGCCTGGGATCTCCAGCACAATCCATCACAGCCCTCCCTAAGCCCTGAAAGTGAGCTTCATGGCCGAGCCACAGAGCGGGATGGGAACAGTCTATGGCAGCGTGACACATTTCTCTTTTGTAGCTGGAGGAGGAATATGGATGGATCAATTTATAGAAAGAGCCTAAAGAAAATGCTGGAAGTCTTGGTGGTCAAATCTCCCTTATCAGATCACTGGGCACTGCCAGGGGTAAGTGCTAAGGAGGCAATGGTTTGAAAATGGGAGGCAGGTCGTTCCATTCGGAGAGATGTTATATGCACCTGAAGCTAACCATATGTTGCCAAACGTAGACAGGCCCCGCAGGTCTCTGCAGGATGGAGGTACTGTCTGCCCCCACTGAGTCAGTGGGTCTTATCACCTGGAACCAAGGGTCTCATCATCATTCCAGAATAGCCCTGTTGTCCATCCAGCCTAATAGCCTGTTCAGTTCAGACTGCACCATATAACGCAATATGATACTACACATGGCATTTCATCACCACCCAGCCCTTATCATCTGCCTCCTTGCTAGTGTCACGGCCAGGTGTTACTCATGAGTGTCTGATCCTGTGCCAAGCCATTTGCCTCAGCAACATCATGTGGCAGTGAGTTCCAGAGGTGAATTAAGTTACGTGCAAAACCATATTTCCATGCACACTTGAGGAATCCCTGCCATGAGCGTGACCTCACTCCTTGCCCAGAGCAGACCTGCGCTGGTTCCCCAGTCCAGGTCAGTGCATTGTTCGGGAACTACCTGCTTCCTCAGTAGCGAGGCTGAGGTCTGCGAGCTTTGCCATGAGCAGGGAGGCGTCCCAGCCGCCAGGATGCAGTTGTGATGCTCTGGTTCTGTGCAGGGATTGCTGGAGACGGGGGAGTCACTGCCACTGAAGCTGAAGGAGGTCGTGAGGAGGGAGTTCTGGCCACAGCTTGAGAACCTGCTGAACCAAGGTGTAGAGGTAGGCCGGGCACACCAATGGCATGGGGCTTGGGGGAGGCAGGACACGAGTCAGACCCACCTCTCCGTGGCACTAACATCCCAGTTCCTCCCACACAGGGCCAGAGAGGCAATGGGCCTCGGCCGTCATTCTGGATACACCCCACGGTGTAGGCTGTGGGCGTGAGGGCTGAGGAATGGCAGCACAGGCCTTGCTTAGCCTGAGTGCACAGCAAGCACCTCGTGGGCCGTGCCGGGGCTCAGCACAGTTCCCTTGGCAGCAGGCCTGTCCCTCTCCCTCGCCCCGGTTCCTCTTTGCAGCCCCCAAGGTGGGCTGGCTCACGTGGCTGTCTTGGCGGGGCTCCCTGCAAACGCAGGCCGGCGCTCGCTTTTCTCTCCGCTCGCCTCGGGCCGGCGTTCTCAGGCCGATTTCCACGTGGTTGCGGTGTCGGCGCGGGTGCTGCCTGCCGTCACCGGACCAGTCTGCCAGGCCTCGCCCACCGCTCTCGGGCGGCTTCTGGCAAACCATGGGCCTGATCCAGTTCCACCCCGAGGCAGGGGAAAGGCCTCCGGCGCTAGAGCAGGGCCGGTGCAGGAGCACCTCCGCTGAGCCGCCGAGTTGCCCCTGAGCGGGGGCAGAGATTTCAGAGCCGCCCGCCCAGGCTCAGTGGCAGGGTCGCTGTAGGAGGCTGGCCTGGGAACCGTTGCCCCACACTGCGGAGGGCTGCCGGCTCTGGCGCGACAGCTGCTTGCCCTTGTTGTCTTGGGGGCTCATGCTCACAGGACAGACGCCCGCTGGCTTATCAGGCCCGTTTCGGCAGCCGAGCAGCCACACTGGCCCCCAGTCCCAGCTGGCCCCTAAGAAGGGCACCGCCTCTGGGGGGAAGCCAGGTGCCAGCTGCCATCCTGCCGACACACTGAAACCCCAGGGGAGCCCTTCCCAGCGGCCCGCTCCGTCCCTCAGGTGTACAGAGGCTACGTGGATGACCCCAGGAACACGGACAACGCCTGGATGGAGACGGTCGCCATCAGCGTGCACTTTGAAGACAAGAACGACGCGCAGCTGAAGCGGCTGAATTCGGTAAATGCCTTTTGCCTCCCGGCTGCTGCATGGAAAGGCTTTGTCCCCGGGACGCGGCAGAGTAGGCGTCTCCGGCGGGGCCTGTGCCGACAGTCACTGACGTCAACGAAGAGCTTCATCCCAACGGCAGTGGGGGCGGGAGCAAACTGCGGCGCTCAGGCCTGGCCTGGGTCTCAGCAGGGCGTTGCTGTGCCCAGGACGCCAGCCCAAAGGTAAGGCCTGCTCCATCCTGGTTCTCTGCCTGGTGCTGGCGGGGACCTGGCCTGGCCAGTGCAGAGAAGGAGCAGGTGAGACGGGGCCCCCGGGTGGCGACGGGGGTGGTGTAGAAATGGAGCTAGGCAGAGAGCCGGATGCTCGCCCCCACTGGCAAAGCAGCCGGGCCATTGCTGGGTCCTGGGGAAGAAGCATCGCCTCATCGGTGGGGAGGACATAGCTTCAGGAACCAGCTTTTATCCAACGCTGCTGGAGTCCCCTTGTTAAAACAGCAATAGTGGGGGCTTGCACTAGTCAAGGGCAACCAGGGATTGGGGAAAACCTCTCCGCACCTGAGCCATCCCGTCCCGGGCTTCGCTGTGCCAGCCACGGGCTGGGTGCAGCTGGAAATGTGCGCTCTGCGGCCACGTGAGTCAGGGGATAACAGCTTGGATTTCCTCCCCCAGTTCCTCCAGGGCGGCGACCCAGAGGTGGGCGTCCGGTGGCAGCTGGCGGACAAGAGAATTCCACTGTACGCAAACCACAAGGAGTTCCTGGAGAAGGCGACTGTCCTTTTGGGGGCCTATTACTGACCTTCCAGCTGCCACCGCCCCCTGGGTTGGATTTTCCTGAGATGGGAGAAGCGTGGTGGAGATCTGCCTCTCTGGTCACCTTGTCTCCTGCTGCTCTAGACGGGCTTCGGGTGTGTATCTTGGCTTAAACCCTCCCAACTCAGTGGCACCGTGGGCGACACGCAATTCTCCTTCTTGCTCTCTTGTCCAGTGACGCTCGGGAGACACAGATGGCAGCGGTTTGTGCCAGGCCACTGTCTTGGCAGGACCAATGTCACACGGCTCTGCCCATGTGCACCAGGCTTGGCTGGCAACGTCTTCTGTTGTTCTAGCCTCGGCTTTCTCCTGTACAGAGCCTGACACCGTGACCGAGTTAGCAGGGTGGGTTTGGAATGTGCGCAGGTGAGGCCTAAAGAGACAGAACTCGTTTTTCTTTGAGTGATGGGCCCGGCTGTCCACCCACGTCTCTAGAGGTGACAGACTAATGCACTGATGTGTGGTGCCACCTAGTACCGGGGCCAGGAAAGCCGCCTTCAGTTCCTAGCTCTACCACAGATGCCCTGTGGGAGTTGGGCCCATCACTTGGGGTGGGACTCACAAAAGTTCTTAGGCACCTAAGTCCCAGGGGCAGAGGGGCACCTATCTTGTATGTCAGCACCTCCCCTTGGCTAGCTTAAGCAGGTCCCTCCTAGCATGCTGGCTTTGTGGCTCTCCCCCCAGGCAGTGAACAGGGAGCCTAGGTGCTGAACTCTGCTTTGTGAGTGTATTTCGCAGGTGCCGCAACGCACAATGCTAAGTCCCTCTGTGACTCTGGGCCCGAGTTCCTAGGCCGCCATTCCCTGTCTGTACCTTGGGGACGGTAATTCTTCCTCCCCCGCCTTGCCTGCTGGGCATAAGAGGGCATGTCTCCCTGCGCTACGTACAGCGTCTAGCACCGGGGGTGCCTGATCGCTGTTGGGATCACCAGTCCCCTACTGGCAGACTGGTGAGACGGAAGGTGTACCGTATGCTAACACTAACGGGAAGGGACCGTAAATCCCCAGCCCACCCTCGCTCTGCAGCTGACACACCTTGGCCCACTGACACCATCCACGCACACCCTCCTCTTAGCGCCGTCCGCGCTCGGCTTCAGGCCAGCACTGCACTCACGGGCCAGGCCATGTGGGGGGGTCTTCAAACGCCTTCCTTTCGTTCTAGGTACCGTCAGCTTGGCTCTCGACGCCTGCTCCAGACCGTTGCTGCTGCTGTAGATGTCAGCCAGGGCTGTGCTCGCTCGGAGAAAAGTGGGGATCTTTGCCTAGCCTTGCACTGGCGCCACTTCAAGGAATACAAAGCAGGCGGGGGCGTCCGTTGGCTGGTTGATGTAGCTCGTGAGCTCTGACACCCTGGATGGCATGTGCCTGGAAGACTCTACTTAGCCCAGGCTTTCATCGCGCTCCTGTCATTTCTCTGCCTCTGCCAGCAGCACCAACCTGGAGACCAGCCCTCTCCGCCGCACCCGATCATGCTCACATCACTCCCTTTAGAGCCAGAGGATGCTGAAAGCCATGGCTCCTACACAGTCATCTGTAAAGTGCTCTGGGGACCGGCAACACCTGTATTATATATGAGAGCTGCTACGTTTTCCTTCCGTCCCACTCGCTCTTGCTGCCAGCTCGCTGATTTTGACTCTGAAATGTTGACTCCCAAGCAGCGTCAGGGGCAGCCCGTGTTATAAAGGAATTCAGCCGAAACTACTTGCATCTACTGCTGTTATTTATTTAGGTTCGTGCTCTGTACCTTAGGCAGGGCCCGGATCATAGAATCATAGCGGATTACAGTTGGAAGGGACCTCAGGAGGTCACCTAATCCAACCCCCTGCTCAAAGCAGGACTAACCTCAGCTAAATCATCCCAGTCAGGGCTTTGTGAAGCCACAGCTTAAAAACCTCTAAAGATGGACCTTCCACCACCTCCCTAGGTAACCCATCCCAGTGCTTCACCTCCCTCCTAGTGAAAAACATTTCCTAATGTCCAACCTAGACCTCCCCCACTGCAACGTGAGATCGTTGCTCCTTGTTCTGTCATCTGCCACCACTGAGAACAGCCTAGCTCCATCCTCCCTGGAACCCCCTTTCAGGTAGTTAAAGGCTGCTATCAAATACCCCCTCATTCTTCTCTTCTGCAGACTAAACAAGCCTAGTTCCCTCCCCCTCTTCAGCCCCCTAATCATTTTTGTTCCCCTCCGCTGGACTCTCTCCAACTTGTCCACATCCTTTTTGTAGTGGGGGGCTCAAAACTGGACACAATTCTCCAAATGCAGCCTCACCAATGCTGAATAGAGGGGAATAATCACTTCCCATGATCTGCTGGCAATGCTCTTACTAATGTAGCCCAATATGCTATTAGCCTTCTTGGCAACCAGGGCACACTGCTGACTCGCATCCAGTTTCTTGTCCACTGTAACCCCCAGGTCCTTTTCTGCAGAACTGCTGCCTAGCTCATCGGTCCTCACGTTAAGGCCCCGCCTCCTCCGATTTGGCCCCGAATGTGCTGACAGCTGCACTGTACCTGAGTGCATGCCTTGACCCAGAGCTAGTCACCTTCCTTAGATGCTAGCATGCCCCCGGCCTGGGCAGAAAGCACCCAGCTGGCGTGCCTGAAGCCCAGACCTAAACTGTGCCTCCAGCCTTAGCCGTCGCACCACAAGCAGTAAAATGGGGCTCGCCTGTCGTTCTAGTCATCTGGGCTCCGGAGAAAAGTGAGTGAGTCAAGATAGTCCAGTTTGTGGAGCCAAGATGGGTGAGGTTGCATATTTGGGTTTGAAATGGCTGCTGTTAGAGAGTCAGCGTTGTAGACAGGACCACGTTGGAACACTTGAAGGGAAATAACACCATGGGCAATAGCCCCGGGCCAGAGATCCTTTTTCCGGTCAGTCTTTGGGTTTCCGCACGATCCCCACGCCGCCGCATCGAGTGTCCCAGCCCTTCAGAAGCTGCTGGCCCCTGAGCTTTATCTTCCCACCCCACACACAGTTCATCACTAGACATGAATGGGTTGGTCACATCCTTTCACCAGCCCATCACACGTCACTATCCAGGTGACAGTCGGCTCACAGGCAGGCGGACCAGACTCTCGGGGTTCAGACCAGTCCAAACCACTCCAGCAGTGTCCAGCTGCCTATCATCCACCTAAGCCCCAGAGCGACTTGTGGACGGGGAGGAGATTGGCATTTGCCCCCCCCCCAACTCACGTGCGGGGCCAAGCCTGCCTACTGGATCGGGCCCCACATGTGAGTTCACACAGAAGAGCTGGGGGGGGAGAAGGAGGAAGAAGAGGAAGAGGCGCTCTCTTCTACATTTCAGCCCAGGGATTAGGGTACTCGCCTGGGATGAGGGAGACCCTCAGTTTGAATCCCCCCTTCACTGATGAAGATTTTGGCACAGGGAGCTGCCACCTCCAGCTGGGTGCTCTAACCACTAGGGCATGCACCTGTGAGGTGACAGATCGCAGGTCAGATCCTTCCACCTCATCTGGCACAGGGGAACTTGACCGAGGGGCTTTCTGCATCTCTGCTGAGTACTGTAACGCTCAGCGCCCCAGCGTCTAAAGCCCTCTGTGAATCTAGGCCTTGAGCAGGGCTGTTCTTGACGGGATGTTTTTCAGTCATCTAGTCAGTCTTTGCCCAATCAAACTATTCCTTTCATAATGACACACAGATCAGTGCACACAGGACACCAGCATCTCGACACCAGAGTATTTGCCAAAGGTGCCCGAATGACGATTTATCTAACGCCGCTCTTAACTCAATAAATGTGACGATTCTTTAGGCTGCCCTTTTAGTAACTGGTCACTACTGAACTTCTTCAGCCGCCGAACTTAACTCCCACGGGGCTGGGGCCACATATGGTCTTGTGAATAATTTGACCCTTTAAACGTTGGCATTCTTTAGCCAGCTACACAAAATAAAAAACCAACGCAAGCGGCTGAAGTTAATGGGTGCGGCGCTGACGCTCTGCAGAATGGACAGCTCGCTTTGGCCTCGGCATCTGCATGTCAATGACTAAGCTACCACTAATGTCATTACTTGCTTTATGGGCAGACATGTTGGCTCTGCCTATTTGTTATGCTAGGAGCTGGCCTCCCCGTAGAAGCCTAATTGATTCACAAACACAAGTTCACAAACAATTCGCGTGCGCATGCTTGCGCCAGAGGATGCTCCGGTACAGAAATGGCTAGGCCAGTTGGAGCAGGTCTGCGACACGGTTTAGAAGAGAATCAGCGATGCCAGACTGCTGCACTTTCCCTTTTTTTATCGTTATTTGGCTTGCTACCTTTCTGGAACGTCTTTCCCCACAAGGGCCATTTGAGCTTAGTTCCTCCCTTCCATCTGGAGTGGTCTTTTCCACCTGTTGCTGGGTTTTCTTGGTGTATGAGGAGATACCAGCGCTCTTAACAAGGACAGAGATAATTAATTGGCCAGGTGACCTGTGAGAGGCTAGCCCCATGCCATTGACACATTTGTAATACATAGCTGTGCCTCGGGGGAAGTTAGCCGTTAGCAGCCACCAGGCCGTGGAGCGCTTGAGGGACAGCTTTCCCCATGCACTATGTTTTGGGGCCGATCCTTAGCTGGGAGAAATTGGCACAGCCGGTGGTGAGGCAGGTGCATGGATCACGACGCGCCTTGTTGGCGTGTGCAGCATCTCAACTCGTGTTTGAAAAAACAAGGCTGTGGCTAGCGCCGGAGCTTGTGTAGAAAACCACATCTGCGCGTGCACCGCGTATAAACCCCTGCAGTGCTGGTTGCCTGCGTCTGCAGAGAGCCTGAAACAACAGCTAGAAGCTGTGAATTGGCCCACGCACTAGTCATCTAATTGGCGGGAGCCCCCTGCTGCCTGGGGACGACATGTCCCCTGCTATTATCACTTCATCACTGATCACGGTGTCTGATGGGGTGGGTGTGAAGCCCATGGGCCAGAGGGGGTGTTGCTGCCAGGAAGGAAGCACAGAGAGGATCAGACAGGAAAGGGAGAGAGAAACAGAGGCAGAAAGAGTGCTGTAAACCTTCTGAGCACTCTCCCGCTGATGTGACACTCGGGTACTGAACAACCAAGGGATAATAACGAGATGTCTAGTTGCTACATAAATGCCATGTTGCACCCTGGATCTTTGGGAGTTCTGCAGGATGTGTTTAGTCCTAAATGAATATACACAGCCCCGCAGAGCATAATTAACAACGGAATTAGCCCTCTGGACGTGCCTGGGTTAGTGTGTTCCCAGGGTGACGCTGTTAACGTGCTCAGGCGTACCAGCTGTTCACGGTGAAGTAATTGTCATCTCTGTTGCTACCCGGCCAGCCTGCAGTCCCTGCGACAGGGGCCTGGCATTGGGACTGCGACACGTAGCATCACAGCAGCTAAGTCCTTCCTGTCCCTGCTTGGCTGGGCGTCCCCACAGGGGGACATGAGGGCACCCAGGAGGGATGTGGGGTGCAGCGTCACACAGCTTGCCGGACACGTCAGCGATGCCATTATTAACCCCCCTGTGCATGCCGGGCAGAGGCTTAGTGGGCACAGACGGCCGCTGCACCGCTGTCACAGGTGGGGCGCGGCCGGCGTGGTGGTGCCAGGACGAGGCAGGGCAGTGGTGGCACGGCTGGCCCCGCTGTGTGTTGACACAACGGTTCCCCTCGTGATGCTCAGTTTGGGGCAGAGACGATCTCCCCGGATGCTCTTCCCCGAGCTTTCAGGCGGCACAGAAACCAATCTGATTTCACACCTGGATGCGCCAGAGAGCCAACCCCTGCCCCACTGAGCCGAGAACCAGCCGGGGAAGGAGAAGACACCCTGTATTCAGCCCCAGGTGAGAAGAACAGCGCCTACGACAAAGTCTGCATGGCACATTAGAAGGGGGGTGCCAAAGGTCAGACACGGGCTAGTGGCGATGTGCCATGGAGGAGAGAGCAAGCCCCCCAGCCAGAGCTGCACTTGGAGAGGGCTCCCTTTGGGGGTGGGAGACAAAGAGAGCATCCCCCACGGCGGTAGGGAGGATATGCCACACAGAGAGGCCCCAAGAGAATCCGGGGCTCACCCCAGGAGCTGGCAGTAGAGCTGGAATTAGACCCTAGCCCTCCTGCGTGCCAGCCCAGGCCGGTGCCACACCCCTGCCCTAACGCGCAGCGCACCCAGAGCGAGTGTCACCCTTCCGTGACCCTGTTGTACCCATGTCACTGCCACGCCTGCCCGTCAGGAGCAGAACTGAATGCAGCCCGCAGCTGTTAAGAATCCGACAGGACCAGGAGGACCCCAACCAGCCCAGAGGCCATTAAGCTCCAGTCTTTTGGGAGCCATTTAAATCCCTCCCGGCAGCAGGAGAAGACACTACGTTGCAGATAGAAATTTGGAGGGCGGTTGAAAGCATGCGAGAGCGAGAGAGCTGCTACGCCACCCCGGCCCAGTGATTAGAGATTGCCTGGTAACCACCATGCACCTGCCAGCCTGGCACAGGGCTGTGTGGGGAAAATACCACCTGGAGAGTAAGATTGCTTACGTGGTCTAAGCAGAACAGTTCTTGCTTAGACTGTCCCTTTAAAAAAAGCCAAGGATGCACTGCTAGTATGTCAGTGACAGGCAGATGCTATCCAATTACAGCCCATCTGCATGGTACATGGCTTGTGTGGATGCCGGGCGAAGGAAAGAAACCCAGTGATGGAGAAATGAGGACGGAACAGACAGCAACAAGTGATGGGTGGGGTTTAAATCTCTCTCGCTGTGCTGGATCCACCGAGAGATGACGGTAGCCCAGGCTGGAGGGGCAGGCTCGGGGACATGCCTAGCAGCTGAAGGAGAATAGCGACGTCAGAACAGCAGCCAAATGTTTTTACCTCAACTCAGGTAAGGTGCCTTTTAATCGCGGATTTAGCAAAGAAGAAGTGGAATTAGCAGGCCAGGTTAATTGTGATCTCCCTCTGTAACAAAGCATCAGCACTGGATGAAGGGAGAGGAAAGGGGCTCTTCGGAAACAAGCCCTCTCACTAATTCTAACCTACCAAGTACCCCTGCCTCGATGACCGAGCATATTGCAAATGGGAACATTTGCAAACTGTGCTGCGCTGGGGAACCTGGGCTCCAAACCTTGCAAGGCAGCTCAAGCAAATGCAAACCGAGGCTGCGAGTGAAATTGTGCTTCCTGGTGAGATGCAGCTGGGCGTAACCATGATTTGCTGGAGCTTGATATGGCCACGGTCCCTCTGTGTAATCCAGCTCCCAGCTTGGTGCCTAGCTTCAGTTTTTTAAAGCCCATTTAAATCTCTGCCGGTGTCTGTATGGATCTGTCAGGACAAATTCTGCACTGCTCTTCCACCTGTGCAATCCCAGTATAGAGGTGGTTTCCGGACTGGATTGAAGGAGCCCGAAGACCTTGATTCAGCATAACTCAGCTTTAATTTTGACCGGGTGCTTAAATCCATCCCTATCTGGGCAAGTATTTAAGCACACGCTTAAGAAAGTTAGAAAGTTTTTCCTAAGCTCTGATCTGCATCTCCCTTGCTGCAGTTAAGCACGGTTCGTGCCCTCCCTTCAGAGGACAGGGAGACCCATTGATCACCATCCTCTCTGTAGCAGCCCTTAACATATTGGAAGATGATTATCAGGTCCCCCCTCAGTCTCCTTTTCTCAAGCCTAAACCTGCCCAGGTTTTTTTGTTGCTTTTCCTCAGAGGTTGGTTTTCCTAAACCTTTGATCATTTTTGTTGCTCTCCTTGGGACTGTCTCTGTTTTCAAATTTGCGTCACCAACCACACCCCTGCTCCAGCCCCATGAAATCACCGTCACTTTGGAGAACAAGCCTATAAATATGCGAGCCAACTGTTCCTGGTGTTCCCTGTGCTCCGTGGTGTGGTGATTTCATCCCTGGGGCGGAGGGCTGTCTGGAGCTGCCAGAATTCATTTTGGGAGCATCCTTGTCTTGTTAGCTGACCTTTCAGGTTTTTGGTTACAAGTTAGATTGCGCCATTAGGCCCTGCCCAGAGCGGCATGACTTCAGAGTAGCTCTCTGAGTCATGATCCCTGCACTGCTTTCCACCTCGCCTTGAGCTCTCCGGGTGTCTTCATTGTGTTGCCAGCAGGCTGAGTCCTATTGTGAGTCTTGTGATAGCTTGTGTTTTTCCTTAAAGTCCCAGCTCCCGGAGTCATGTTATTCCATCACAATCTGAGTTTTCATTTAAAAAAAAAGAGGTAACTTTCTAGTCCTCCTGGCTGCAGAGAAAAGCTTGAAATCGTGACGCCCTAAAGGCTCACGCTACAGGAAAAATGAAAAGAACCCCACACTGATTCTCTTTTACAAGCTCACAATTTTGGGGGGTCTAGTGCCACAATTATTTTTTTAACGCTTGAGATTGGCAGATCTGTAATTTGCTGCTGCCCTTCTCCCAGCAACAGATTACAATCTCCTTCATGTAATATCAGCTCTATGTTGGGGCTCTGCCTGTCCCATTTTCTACTCATTTGCAGCACCCTTATGCCTTCACACCAGGGCCGTGGGCTGGAAAAGCTGTACAGAAGTGACTTCCTATGTCACACCCCAGCCCTCAATAATTTATCCTTTCATTTAAAAAAATCTGAAAAACGTGGAGCAATAACATTCATCCAAATTGAACCAATGGCAGAGGACGTTGTTAGGATCTAGCGCACAGCTTCCAAGGTTAGCGGCTTAAACCAGCGCTTGCTTTGCTAATGTAGCTCACACACGCAGAGATCTAAGTGTTTCATAGCGTCAAGAAAAATAATGTCCATTTCCCCTCCCTCTTTCTGCTGTCAGAAATGAAAAAGTGCATTGTAAAAGACAAGAGAAGAGCGAAAACTAGCCTCCAGCTAATCCTTGATGCCCGGAGAGGTTAGCTGTGGAATTTGGATTTGAAAGAGCAACATTTCCCCGGCAGCCATGCAGCAGTGTGCCCCATCGCGACAATGAGCAGCATGTTCCTGGCACACACGGCATCCTCGTTTGCACACCTGCGCTTCACGCGTCTTTTCTTCTGTCTCCTCCTGTGTATCACCTTGTGTGCCTCCTGCCCCCAGCTTTGCCAGTGCACGGACCACTCCGGTGCCATGGCTGTGCTGTGCAGCTCCAAGCACCTGGAAGAAATCCCAAAAGACATCCCCAAAGACGCCGTGTTTCTGAAACTCGATGCGAATAAAATCACCCAGATCCCCAGCAATGCGTTCAAACACCTGCACCACTTGGAAGAGCTGGACCTCTCCAGAAACGCCATTCAGAAGATAGACACAGCTGCATTCAGAGGCATGGCAGATGGGCTGCGAACACTGGATCTTTCCAATAACCTTATCCAGAGTATTCCCAAGGAGGCCTTGGGCAAACTGAATGCTAAGATCCGCCTTTCCAATAACCCCTGGCACTGTGCGTGTGCTCTGCAGGAGGTGCTCTGGGAAGTGAAGCTTGACCCCGAGGCCGTGAACGAAATTACCTGCCAAACGTCCGTGCGCGAAGAATATGTCGGGCAGCCTTTTGTCCAGGTCTTGGACTCCGGTGTCAATTTCTGCAACATCCATCAGAAGACCACCGACGTGGCCATGTTCATCACCATGTTTGGCTGGCTTACCATGGTCATCACCTACGTCGTGTATTACGTGCGCCACAACCAGGAAGATGCCAGGAAGCACCTAGAATACCTCAAATCACTGCCTAGCACCCAGGTGCCCAAAGAGACCATGAGCACAGTCCTGTAATGCCAAGCACCCAGCGCCAGGACCAGAAATGCCTTGGGGGGAAGCAAGCTGCTTCTTACCTGGTTGCACAAGCTTTTCTATGAGGTTTTTACATGACATTTGCTAGCAAGGGGCACATGGATTTTGTTATGAACTGAAGACAGCCACGAGCCCATAGGGGACATGCAGCGCCCTGTTTCCATCACATCACTTGCCGGGGCAGGTTACTAGTTGCTAACGAAGGCACGACAGGATATGTCCTGGTCTGTGTGGAAGGCTAGAGAGCAGATCCCTGTCGTCCTGCCTGCATCTGTCATTCCAGAGGGGGGCTGTTCCAGAGAGCAGATTCCGGAAGAGCAGTGAGCCGTCACCATGTGCACAGCCCCAACAGAGCAAGACGAACGCGTAGGGCCCTCATCTGCTCCTCTCCTGCAGGCAGGAGCCGGAGCAGAGACACACGCATGGTGCTCGGCCAGGGGCGAGCACAGCTCCAGGGCCATCTGGACCTGAGCTCTGGTGAGTGGGTGGGGCCTGACAGGGGCAGAGCAGGGGCAGAGCCAGGCCGCTGGGGGCTTTCCCACAATGCAGCAGCTAGCTGGGGGGCGTAGCTGCTGGCGTCAGGCGGCTGTTACCCCAGCAGCCAGCCAGGGGCAGGGGGCATTTGAAGCCGTGCCCCAGGCTGCATTCCCCCTGCCCCCCGAAGATCCCAGACTATCAGGAGCCCTCTGCACCCAGACCCACCCCCCCGCATAAAGAGAGGGGTCAGCACCACTGCAGCACTGCCCCTGCCTCACACCACATCAGCAAGAATGGCTGGGAGGGGGGCTGGGGTTTGCCGGGTCGGGCAACGCACACCAGCACGTCGGGGTGCGTAGAAGATCCTGGCAGCTCTATCTGGCCAGCCCTGAGCTGGGAGTGGCCACGTTCCCACAGCTAGATGGGGCATTGCAGACAAAGCAATCCTGGGCCGTTCACTTCTGCCGGGGAGAGCGCCCCAAAGGGGGAGATCAGTGGGTCACACTCAGCTTCTGTCATGCCAGAGAGGCTCATGATCAGCCCAGGGGCCTCCTACCCGGGTCGCTGTTCAATGGGGTCCCTGGCGCCTGTGCAAATGGTCGACTCACCCCACCCTCCCGCTGTGGGTCCTGGGGGACGTTCCCTGACAGGCGGTGAAAAGCCAGCTGGTCGCCCCGGCCCTTCCCGGGCCTGCCCACAGCACGCGCCAGCTGCTTGGCCCAAGCGCACCGGGGGTGTCGTGTGAGGATGGTTTGGGGGCTAGGCTTGGATTTTTGAAAGAAGTGTGAGACAACCTGTGTTGCCAGCTCTTTCCTCTGTCTGTCTGTCTGTCTGTGTGCTAGTCTCATAGACTCATAGGTCAGAAGGGACCAATATGATCATCTAGTCTGACCTCCCGCACAAGGCAGGCCACAAAACCCTACCCATACACATTAACCCGCGCTCCCCTCTGTGTGTGTGTGTGTGTGTCTGTGTGCGTGTGTGTGTGTCTGTGTCTGTGTGTCTGTGTGTGTGTCTGTGTCTCTGTGTGTGTGTGTGTGTCTGTGTGTCTGTGTGTGTGTCTGTGTCTCTGTGTGTGTGTGTCTGTGTGTGTCTGTCTGTATGTGTGTGTCTCTTTGTGTGTGTGTGTCTCTGTGTGTGTCTCTGTGTGTGTGTGTCCCTGTGTCTGTCTGTATGTGTGTGCCTGTGTGTGTGCCTGTGTGTGTGTCTCTGTGTGTGTGTCTCTCTCTGTGTGTCTGTGTGTGTGTCTGTCTGTATGTGTTGGTGTCTGTGTCTGTGTGTGTGTCTCTGTGTGTGTCTGTGTGTGTGTCTCTGTGTCTCTGTGTGTGTGTGTGTCTGTGTGCGTCTGTGTGTGTGTGTGTGTGTGTCTGTGTGTGTGTGTGTGTGTGTGTGTGAGTGTCTGTGTGTGTCTGTGTGTGTGTCTGTGTCTCTCTGTGTGTGTGTGTCTGTGTGTGTCTGTGTGTCTGTCTGTATGTGTGTGCCTGTGTGTGTGTCTCTCTCTGTGTGTCTGTGTGTGTGTCTCTGTGTGTCTGTCTGTATGTGTCGGTGTCTCTGTGTCTGTGTGTGTCTCTGTGTCTGTGTGTGTCTGTCTGTATGAGTGTGCCTGTGTTTGTCTCTGTGTGTGTGTGTGTGTGTGTGTCTGTGTGTGTTTCTGTGTGTGTCTGTGTGTGTGTGTCTGTGTGTGTGTCTGTGTGTGTCTGTGTGTGTGTGTGTCTGTTTGTCTCTGTGTGTGTGTGTCTCTGTGTGTGTCTGTGTGTGTGTTTCTGTGTGTGTCTGTGTGTGTGTCTGTGTGTGTCTGTGTGTGCGCGCGCTAGTCACAGGGCAGTGCTGTAGCTCTCCCCAGAGCACAGAGGCAGAGGATTCTGCCATCTGCAAAGGCTCTCACTGTTGCCCCCCCAGCACAGAGCATCCCTCCAAACCCTGACGTGCTACCTCGTTAATTCTGTGGCCCCCCCCAGCCCCCATCCCAATAATGACCTAGGCACCCTCCCATCCCCCACCTCGGTGCTGACCCCATATCTGCCTGTGCCCCAGCCCCATGCCTGCCCCTCCTGCAGGGTGCGTGGGGGGGAGGGGGACGCAGCGTCTTTGCCACCCCAAAACTCCTCTGGCTCCAGAGGGGAGGGGCAGAGCCCTGCCTGCCTCCTGCAGCAGCTGTCAGCATGGCTCCCGCCTCCAGCTCACACCACTTGGGGGGCAAAGGGGTCAGGCCCAGGGCAGCAGCACTGGGATGCCTGCACGTCCCTGGGGAACTGGGATCTGCCCAGTCTGAGGGCGGGACTGTCAGGCAGGGGGGCAATGGTTAGCTAGTTTCTGTCTGTCTGTCTGTCTGTTGGGGGGGTAGCCAGTTTCTCTGTCTGGGGGTGAGCCCAGCTAGTTACTGTCTGTCTGTCTGCCTGAGGGGGGTGGGTTAGCTACTTTCTGTCTGTCTGCCTGGGGAGGGGCAGGTTAGCTAGTTTCTGTCTGTCTGTCTGGGGACGAGCCCAGCTAGTTTCTGTCTGTCCAGGCTTTCTGGGATCTGCGCTGCCATTGTTTGGTTCCCCTCTGGGCGTGCGCATTCCTGCCTGCTGCACGCCAGCCTGGAAGGAGCCCTAATGTGGGGTTGGGGGCAGATTGCCCCATAGCTGCCTCCTGTGGGTCTCACATCTTCCTCTGAAGCAGCTGGTGCTGGACAGGAGGCTGGCACGTGGGTCTGATCCCGCAGGGACAGCCGGGCGCAGCAGGGGGTGTTTGTGTGGAGCCCAGTTAGGGGGCGCGTCCCACAGCTCTGGGCCTCTCTGGAGAAGGCCCGCAGTGGCTGCTGGAGGCTAGTGCCTGCCTTCCCGCCGAATGCCCCGTCCCAGCTTTGAAGCTGCTGCTTGGCTCCCGTGGCGGGAACAGGCCACAATGAGATTCCCACAGCTCAGGCGGACACAGAGTCTTCGGGAAGGTGCCTGGACCTGGCGCAGGGTCCTGGCCTCCCTGGGCAGCGGGCTCTGTCCTTGCAGAAGGTGGCTCAGCCTTGGGGTGCGTCCCCAGCAGAGGGCTCCTGGGCCCTGCTGTCCCCTCAGCGCGCCCCTCCTGGGCTCCACATCTCAGCCCCCTCCCGCTGGGTGTGGATGAGCCCTTGCGAATAGTAGCTAGATGTTGCCAGAGGCACAGCCGTGCCAGGCCCCCCATCCCACCACACCCCTGTTGTTCACAGCGGGCAGGAAGATGCCTGGTCCTAAGTTCTTATCAGCGACTAGTGACTCGGGGGGCCACCTGAGATGCTTTAATGAGGCTGATTGGCCCCTTAAGGGCGTCTTGGGGCCCCCCAAATGGTGGCACCCCCAGTCCCAGTCCCATTTGGAGAGGCGGGTCCTAGGATTCATGGCAGATCGGGGGTCTCGGCTCAGCCTGTCTCCACATGTCCATGCAGGCTCATCCCCTCCCGTGGACGCCGTCCCATGAGAGGCTCCGGGGGATGGACTCTCCCCATGGCAGCTGTGGCCAATGAGCTACGGTTGGGTGGCAAAGGCAATGGCCGGCCCTCACGCCTGCCGACAGCTTTCCTAGCGTCTCAGTTACGCCCTCAAGGAACGAACAGTGGAACGAAATAACGATGGGCGTGGGCGCTGCAGAAACAGGGCAGGCCCCGTCCCCCCGTCTGTCGCCTCTGTCCTGACAGCGCTCCCTTACAAAGTCGGCTGGAGTTTTTTGCCAGCTGCCTGTTCTCCTACAATCCAACCCAAGTGCCTCCTCTGCCCCGGGCTGGCACCAAAACGCTCTTGCTTTTCTAACCTTTCCTTTCTCAATAAAGTCAGACCGACTCGCCAGGCACCTCGGTTCGGACCAGGCCACGAGCATGATGTCCTTTCTGCCTGAGAGCGGCCGTGTCTGAGGGACGCAGGGCGTGCGTGGGGGAGCGCCGGCGCACCATGCACCAGGGCAGAGGTGTGGGGGGGTGGATCCTATGGAAATACCCGCTCCTGGCAGCTCCAACTTGTGTGTGCCCCTGAACTTTGGATTCAAGGAGAAAATACCAGAGGAATGGAAGGCTCCGTATCTCAGTCAACTCTCATGACTGGCTTCTCTGCCGCTTCTGGGCCGTACGGTGCTCACTATTGCAGTCGAAGGCGCCCTATAACATCAATCAGAGTTATGCACCTAAATGTCTTCAAGGCTCGGGGCCTCAGGGTCTCAGTGCCTCAGTTTTCTATCTGTACAATGTGGATAATAACGCTCCCGTTGCTATTTAGGCCTCCTAGCCCGTAAGCTCTTTCGGCCAGGGATTGTTTCTTACTATGCGTATGGTCAGCGTCTGGCACAGTGGGGCCAGGATAAATAACAACCAAGAGGGGAAAGTGTAGAAATGATGGTGGGATTTGTGGGAGCTGAAAGGGCCTGGGTCACAGGAGACCAGGGTACAGAAAAAGCAAAGACGGCCGATGTTTGCTGTGCAGTTTCTTTTAAAGTGCTTCAGACAGAAACGCAGAGCTGAGCCAAAACCGTGCATTTATTCAATTTAAGGCATGTACTCCATCTGGAGCCCATTACTGGGAAAAGGAACCACAAATTGGCATTGTGCATTTGTAACCTAGGCAATGGCTGCTTGTAGCAATATTTCGCACCGGGCTGGTACACACAGAGACCTTTTGGAGTCAGGGAGCCAACGTTCTGGTGCCTTCGTTTCCAGTATAAAGGACAATGGCATTTGTTACAATTCATGAAGCTGCGAGGAGAGAGATTCTCTTGTCTTTACCCGGCTGACTAGGAAAGGCATGCATCAGATGGAAGAAAGAGTTGGCCTTGCCATCCAAAACACACTGTTGAGAGAGGCCAGAAGAGTCCTCCAGCTGGTGACGCAAGAGGAAGGAATAAAAGGAAGAGGCAGAGAGAACAAGAAAAGGATTAGAAGGCATGAACACCAAGCCACTGTGATGAAAAATGGAAGGTAAAATAAAGTCCATTAAAAGTGGGGCTTAGTTGTGCCCCCTCCCCAAAGCATTAGGGCTTCACTAGTTTGTACAAATGGCCAGGATAGCCATTGCTTCTTTGTAAATATTATTACGGCAGGAAATCCTAGGGGTTCCAGCCAGGGTCAAACACATGTAAGAGACAATCTCAGCCTCGAGGAGCTTACTGTCTACGTAAATGAGCAAAGAAACACACTTAGAGCTGATGACGCCTGCCTCAAACCATAGCCATCCGTCATTCCCTAGCTGCCGCTTCATTGTGCTTAGACCATGTCCTGCTGTCGTTGTGTGTGTGAATAGCACAGCCAGAAAACAATAGCAACGCATCATCGTCACAGAGGCATGTGCTGGTCAGTCTTTAGTTTGCTGCAGTAATGAAGGGGTAGCAAGCTAAGCCCACCTTATGGGCCTGATCCAAAGCACATGGGAGCCTTTCCATTAACATCAATGGGCTTTGGATCAGGACCTAAAAGCCGCCTGCTGGTAAATGCTCTGGGCCAAGCAGCTGGCTGGGTGCTGGTTATGAGCCAGGCAGGTTCCTGATGCATGAAAAAGCAAAGTTCTGAGATGTGGCTTATATGTCCTGTAATAAGACCCTGTTTTCAGTTCCTTCAGTAACTTTGCCAAACTTTAACTGTTAGGCCTAACATTTTCCTGGCTGAGCGGCTGCCTGAGACTGAATTTCTCTGGAAAATTTCAGCCACACCAGTTTGGCCATGCACAAGAACGAGCTTAGGGGGAAATACATTGTTTTGCCCATGTTAAAAAAAAAAATCTGGTGACCTTTTCATTGACATGCTGGAGCATTTCGAAGTGCTGCCCGCACCAGGCCAAGTGAATGAGCGCACTTCAGCCCAGGGGTACGGGGCCCATAGGCCTTGTTCTGTAATTGCTGTGGCCGGCTGCAGTAGGATGGGATGGGGTACGGAAATTGAGATCTCGCTTGTGCCATCCGTGAGCCCTCCGCTGACACCCAGCTGTGGAGGAGGAAGCTATCTGGTTCCAGTGCAGGACAAACGGCAGATTGGGGGAGGGAATAGAGTAGGCTGGGACAAGGACTGAGCGGGAGAGAGACGCTGGGACTGGCTGTGCAAGCAGACTGGGAGTTTGACTATTAACATCCGGTCACATCAGCTCCCCTTCGTGCTCTAGCTGTTACTAACCAGTACTGAAGCTGGGATGTACCAGAGCGCTGTAACTGGCTGTCTGAAATAGACGCTGGGCCCTTTGCCAGCTCCGGCCAGCTGGTCTGTGACGGAACGGAGCCCTGTGTTCACACCCTCCAGGTGATATATACCCTGTGAGGCATCATCGGGACACTAATGATGCGCTGGCCCATACTCTCACGACAAAACGTGTGCCGCGACATTACACGTAACGTGCTAAACACCAGTGGAAATTTTTGATGTGTTCATCAGACAAGTCTGGGGTGTGGGTACCCTTGTTTCCCAAAGACCGGCTGATGTCAGGGTGTCAGCAAAGCTGATGGCCGATCACCTGTTAAAGGAGCCAGTGCCCCTCTTTGGCATGGCAGAGGGGCAGGAACAAACAGATCCACGCCTTAGCAAGCAACAGCCTGGACCCTCTCTCACCACCAGCTGCCTTGCCTCCAGCCGCACGGGGGGAATGAACTTTAGCTAGGGATAACCCTCAGGGAAATGCTATTGCCAAGGGTGACGGAATTATAAACGTGATGGGCGAAACCACCCCAAGTTCTCCCCTGTTCATCTAGAAGACAAAGAACCAGCCGTTGGACTTCAGGAGCCAGTCCTGGCCCGAGCCTTGGGTCAGCAAAGCATGGCCAGCGCAAAGGGCTTTCACCTGGAGCCAAGTGTAGTCTGAGCTTAGCAGTAGGAAGCGTTTGAACTTGATTGCTTTTGTAGCCACTTCCGACATCGATGCCTTAGCCCAGTACTCATCTGAAACCTCACGTTCGGGTTAAATAAACGATTTATTCTTTAATTAAACCTAATCCAGTGCTGGGACTGCTTGGGTAACTCCAGTTATGGTAGCAGACCGTTTTATGGGGCTCCCCTTCGAAGGGCACCCGACCCGCTATATCTGGGCTGTCTAGGAGAGGGCAGGCCAGTGCAGAACACGGGTTTGGGGGAAAGGCCGGGTCCGGGAGTGTGCTGGGGTCACCCTGCCGGTGGTAAACCAGGCTGGTGGAAGCCAGAGTGCGACGGGAGGCCATGGCTATACACAGCCCCGCAGCATGTGACCTATCGGTTGGCAGGGAGTGGCTCAGGTGGACGCTGTGGGGCACCCAGGCCCGCCAACAGGAATTCTGGGCCCCAGAGCAGAACGGTCCCATCCCCACCTCTTCCCACAGTCCTCCCCAGGCCTCAGCCCCTCCACCGCACCCCTCTCCCACTGCCATCGCTTGATCTCCCTCCTCTCGTCTGTGGGGGGGCGGGGAGGACAGGGGAGGGGAGGTGGGGTGCACGCAGTGAGCAATCGTGGGGGGAGTCTGAGTGGGGAGGAGGGATGCAGCTGCGGGGAGGCCCTGTGGAGAAAAAGGGTGTGTGTGGGGGCAAACAGGGAGGAGGCCTGGTGGGGAGGGATGCAGTGGTGAGTGGACTGAGTGGGACGGGGGTGGGGGCAGCGCGAGGGTGGACTATGGGTAGGGGCCACAAATGGAAGAGATGATGAGTACGGTTTGCATGACTGGCCCCCTAAAGGCTCCTGCTGAGATTGTACAGCACCTAGCACGCTGGGGCTTCAGTGTGTATAGGTGGGGGGCGTTAAGCACCCAGGCAGGGAGGGGAGCAGAGTGCAGCAATCTCTTAGCCCAGGCCCCTCTGCCCTCACATTTAGGTCTCCAGCCCTTTCTGCCTGCTTGGTGGCAATGATGTAGACCCCAAGAGTAGCCTGAAGCCAGGGCAGCTGTGCGGGCATCAGCCAGGCACTGCCAGGCACCCCCCTCTCGCTACCAGCACCCCCTCTCCTCCCTGGACCAAAGATCTCCTGCCCCCTTGCCCCCCAGTTGAGAACTGGGGCCAGCGTTTGCCCTAGGAACTGAAATTAGAGGGTCTGGTCGAATTTCCCGGGGTGGGAGTGCTGGAAAATGACTAAATTGGCAACATTGCCTAGGAGGTGAGGGGTGTAGGGAAATCCAGGCCTGGAGCACCCGTCCCTCTGCCCCGGGCCCTGTTGGGGGGCCAGCCTGATCCACAGCAAGCATGCTGCACAATGGCGTGTTGCGTTGTCGGCGCACTGCTACAGCAGGCGCTGCTTTGGCTTAGCCACATCACCCGGCTCGCCCTACCAGCCCTTCCTGACCCCCGGGCCCAGCCCATCTGCCTCCTCTGCAGCGCCTCCATTTGACGTCCGTACAGGCAAAGCATGGCTGGCCAAGGAGGGCTTTGCTGGACGCTGGCGGACATTGTCCAGGGAGAGGCCGGCCCGGCTCGTGCAGCCTGCCTGGTGCGTGCCCTGCCGGCTCTGGGCATGGCTTTATAGCTCCACTCCCTTTCCTCCCCTCCACCCCAGCCAGCTGCCTAGCTGCTCGGTCTGTCTCCGGCCCCTCTCTGTAGCAGATGGAGAGGTTCAGCCGCACAAACCCCCTGCTAATTTCATGGCAAGATTCCCAGGTTTGGAGAGAGCAATAGCAGTGGCCTCCCTTCAGAAGGCTCTTAACCCAGGAGAAAGGGGGGACTGCCGCACCAGGGGGAATGTGCAAGATGTCGCGGTCAGGCGAGAAGGAGCAGAATATGTCAGGCTCATAGCAGCAGGACAGCGTGAATACTGAACAGGATGTAAATGAAGCCGATCCATCAGATTATGAACTATAGTTCGATTACACCGCATCTTCTGCATCCTTCTATCCATCCATCCAAGATTTCAGTGTCTAACTTATGATGGTGTATAGTCTATACATCCTGGGACAGCAGGGCCCCCCCATGGGCGGGGGGAAAGGATACACTTTACTGGGCCCTGGAGACCCTGAGCGGCCCAGCCCAGGCTGCAACCCCCATTAGCATGAGGAAGAAAATGTTCATGGCTCCTGAGATTCTCTGTATGGGATGAGGGATTGTGGTATGTGTGTGGGATGGTGTCTGTGTTACACCTTTGTACTGGGCCCGAAAAAGTTATGTTTGGGCCCTGTGGGGCAGGTGTATTTTCTCTGCATGTCAAACCCTATTTCCGTAGCTCCCTGTACAGGCTGACACAGCCGTTGTGCGTGTTTTCCTTGTCTTGCCTTTCCATCTACATGGGGCTGATTTAGGGCTGTCATTCTTGGCTGGTCACAACGGAAAGAAAATCTAATTGTGCCTGTTTCCACCATGAGGAGGAAATTAAATGGAAGAATCAGAGAACTCCTGCTGCTGTGAACCCGCTTTATGCACCAGCTACGGCTTCGCTGAGGGAATTTGTGCTCCATCAAATCGCATGAAGTAAGCACACTTTGTCCCTGTAAGAAATCTCCAAGCATTGCAGCCCTGCACTAAGAGAGGCTCAGCTACATTGTGTCTGCCTGTGAGGACGACCAGTTTTGACTTTCTAACAGAGAAGGAATGGTGTGTTCATGCAGTTCCAGTTTCCACCTAGTAATCACGCAGAGGGCCTTCCCGGGTGCGGGGAGGTTTTTAGGATATTTGTAACACTCCAGCTTCAGCCTGAAATTGTATGAAACAGCACTGCTGGAGGAGTTGTTTTCCATTATATCAGCCCTAGGCTAAGATCCAGTTCCCGTTGTGCTAGGGGCTGCAAAGACACCTCCTGAGAGATGGTCCCTGCAGAGAGGTGGGACGTGGTTTGCCCAAGGTCTCCATGGCAGGTCAGCAGCGGAGCCCGCAGAGAACCCTGGCGTCCTGAATGCCAGGCTGGTCTAGGCCATGCTGTCTGTGACAAGTATGTACAATGGCAGCGAATGCCGGGAAAGGAAGAAGCAGCTCCCGCCCCGGGGAAGGGTTTGTGTCCTTGTGCATGCTGTTGTGCCAAGCACAGCTCAGGGAGAGCCCTCCCCCAGATCACCCAGCAGAGGCAGGAAATACGGCACTGGATGGAGATAAAGCATGCTTCACGCCAGCTCTGCTTGGAAGGGACAGACCAGGCTGCTGTGGGGCTGGAGGCACTTGGGGGGTGCTGAGAATTTTTGCCACTACTGAGCAATGACTGAGCCTGGCCCTGCCGTTGATACGGCAGCTGGCCCTGGCCTCACACCCGCTCCAGAGCAGTGTGCCGGCTGGGGGGGCAGAGGGAGCCCCAGTGTTTGTACTTGTGATATGAGCTGGGCAGGAAATCCCCAAACACCTCCCCCCTGTGGCCCCAGCAGAATGAAATAGATGCCAAAGGGGGCGGTTAAGGGGAAGGCTGGGTTTGGCTTTGAAGATCTCAGTCTTTGCCCACTTCCTTCTGGCCACACACTAGACACCCGGGGGCTAGCACAACCCCTTCTGGCCCTGCACTCAGGGCCCCAGGCCTGACTTTCACACTCTCCCATGGGTGCTAGAGCGAAAATGGAGGAAGCCGACAGAGCCACGCAATTTCGTTGGCTCTTCTGGGGAAACTCACGGAGGCTGTGATGAATAACGGCGATAACTCTGCGTGCGCCTGGTGTTCAGAGAGGGCTCTGTCTCTGTCTGCTGGGACAGCACGGTAGGAGTCTGCTTGTTTAAGCCAAAGAAGGACGAGGGAAACAGGACAAAATTCCACCGGGGACATTTTTCAGTGGTCCCTCTGTGACTGTGGGTGGATATGTAACTAAAACAATTACGCAGACGCTTCAAAGGAAGAATGACTTTCCCAGATGGGGGGGCAAGAGGCCAACAGAGGGAGGGTGATTTCTACCAGGCGAGAATCCACCCTGCTACTCTAGAATGACTAAAATCCCTCTCAGTGCAAAGCTCAGAGCAGCCTTCAGCGGAGAATTGTCACCACCGCCTCTTTCATTGTACACGTGAGAAATAAATACTTCTCCAGCTACCACGCGGGGCTGCAAAATAGACCTATTGATTTCTACACTATGAACATGTCAGCTCTAGGAAACGATTGGAAAGAACCGCAGTAAAGGGAGGAGGTTAGACAGACACTGGACGCTGCCCCTGGTGACGGACAGGCGGACATGGAAACAAGAATCAATGCATCCTGAAGGACACAGGGAGTATTACCGGAGGACATGGCCATGCAGGAGTTGGGCATCACACCAACCCAGTGCAGGCTAGATGCCCCAAAGAGCCTCTGTTGTCAGCCGCTGGGGTCTGCTGCAGAGGGGGACAGAGGATGGTTGCCTCGGATGGCTTGGACCACAGGACTAGATGGTGCCCATAGACCCTCGGACCATCTCTCCTGCAGCCTGTTATCCACAGAGCCCAGCTGCAGGGGGATGTTCTGAAAGGCCCCGCACGCTGTGGTAGCTGCATGGGACCTTCTGAGTCCAGGACGGTGGTTGTGTTGGGGTGTACATCCAGCCACAAGGGGGAGGACGGTCTGGGGCAGTTCCTCACGCGCTGGGGGAGAGTCATTGTTACGGAGCCTCTGGACGTCTGCAGCTACTAGCAGGAACATTGCAATGCATGCCATGTGCTGGTGACCACACGACGGCTTTGGCTTCTTCACCGACACCTTCCGCTGGGGGCGGGGAGGCTGACTCAGCAGTTAAAAGGCTGCTCTACATTTTGCCCCGAGCCAGCTCTGGGACCAAGGAAGGGGAAAGCGGCCGTACGGCCACCTTTCCCCCTCTCTCTCCAGGCCCTGCAGAGAGCACAGCTCAACCGGCCCCAGGGATCTGGCTCTGTTTGTGAAGGCTTCTGGCTTTCCCCGTATTCCTGAGCTGGTGCATTTTCCTGGAGGGGGATCATCCTAACCTGGGCAAAGGCAGCCAAGCTGCCTCTTGGCCTGGGTTTTGTCCGGCACCTGGCAGCAACCTGGCGTCACCAAGTGTCCACTCAGACAGTTTTCAGCTTCAGCACCTTGGAGAGCGGCTCCCTGGCGCTTGAGTAGATGAGGTAGGAGCCCGCTGGGGTGTGAAACGCTTCCCAGTCCCGGCAGCCAAACGTGGGCAGGCGATGAGCTGCTGTGAAGCCTTCGTACCCTTGCCACCTGCCGCACAGAGGAGAGGAGTTACTCTACACGACTGAACTCTCAGCACAACTTTCACTGGGAACTGCCCTGGCGTGTATGTTCCTAGCGGGCGGCTCCCGTGTAGACAGACCCTTTGGAGTTCAAATGGGAACCTTGTCTTGCTAACACATGTAGGCTAGATAGAGGAAGGCTCCCTCCCCTCTCTCTTTGCTCCTGATCTGGAAGGGCTGCTGGCATCGAATTGAACTAGAGGAAGATCTTTCAGCCAGAGGCCTTGGAGCGATGTTATTAGGGCCCTGCCCATGGGGCGGTTTGGTGCCAATGCAGGACACTGGATTCCTTCCCAAGGTGAACAGCTGTTTGTACAGCTCTGCCCTCCCACAGGCTAGGAGGCACAAGTGCCAGCCTACAGGAAATTGAACCTTTTAGCTCTAGGGTGGTGGTTGAAAAGTCACCCTGCGGTGATCGAGAGTCCTCCCCCGATGGCTGGGTGGGGTGACCTCTGAGAAATGGATTTGGGGGTCTCAGTCCAGCCCCTAGTGGCCAGGGTCAGCATCACCCCCCAGGTCACTGACAGCAGGCGGGCAGGCTCTGCAAAGGTCAACAGGCAGCCTATCCGTGGAGCTCTCACCCAGGAGGTGGCGCCTCCCACCCGGGATTGCAGGGGGCAGCGTGCAGAGCTCGGGGGCTGCTGCCCACGCAGTTCCCTGCCCCACAAGACGCTCACCCGGGTGGATTTTACTGGCGCTGCATCCACTGGGACAAGCCTGAGGGGAAAGGCCAAATAGGCCTGGATCCGCCACATCTATTGGCCACAAGGGAGCAGCGGAAGGAGCTGTGCCTCCCGCCCCCCTCCGTCTCCGCCTTCAGCTCCATGGTCTAGTTTTGCTGCTGTTGGCTGAAACGGCCAAGCTCTGCGTGGGTTAGGGAGACGCTGGCTTTGCACTAGGGCCCAGTCAGAGGCACAGCTGTGCAAGGGGAAGGGTGGCATACCCGCCCCTGTACACTTCCTGCTTGCTCTGCTTCCATGCACCCCACTCCCGCTGCAGACCCTGAGGAGGCAGAGCAGGGCGAAGGGTGGGAGCGAATCACTCCCACCTTCCGAGCCGCCTCTTGGCCTGCACTGCCTCTGGCACCCCATGCAGCCGAACGGACGGTGCCCCTCCTACCACCCATGGCTATCGGATGGGGCCGCGCTGGCCGTGCACCGTTACCTGTATATGACGCTGTTCACGGAGAAGGTGAAGCCGTCAAAGGAGTTTGCTACCACCAGAAAAGAATCTTCTCCCACCGAAAAGAACTCCCAGTCCAGAGCGCTGTGGCATGGAGCAAGGGGTCATTAACAGCATCCCTAGAAGGGCTCACCTTCCCCTTTGGGGCCCCAGCCCACATCTGGCATGGGGCAGCACAAAGCTGTCACCATCTGCTGGCTATTCCCTGAGCTCTGTGATGAGTGGGGAGGCCATGGCCACAGCTGGAAGGGCTGGACGGACCCTTCTTCCAACAGCGCTGGTCTCCCCACGTCAGGGTGGAGGCACATTGGCAGTAGGACATTTGGCTGTGTCACCACCCACAATGCACCTGTTTCATGGATGAACAGCTGTTCATTCAGCCCTTTTCACAGCATTTCAACCCAGAGCCAGCCTGGCCTCCAGCAACAGCCGGCTCTGGCCACTCCAGATGCAGGCGTGAGTTGTTCATGCAACAGAGTCACCTCCGCTCCAACCAGGCGCAGGCCATCAGACCCTGAGCCCGGCGACTACACACGGTGCGGGCCACTGCTGTGGCTGTGCTGCGACAGCAACAACCACCAGGGATGAGTAGCTGAATGGGTGGCAACACCTGATGCCGGGAATGATTACGGACCGCAGCCGAGCTTCCAGTGTGATATATTCTTGCTGCTAAATTTGGAGCCACACGTGACTAATCTCTGAGGAGGGCAGAATCGGGGCTGTATGCTCGATACAGGAGAAGCAAGATCACCCCTTCCTTAAAAGGGACTTCCAAAAAGTGTATCGGTCTGAAGGGAATGCAGCTAGTTCCGCTTAAAAGCAGGTTTCCCCAGCAGCCTTTAGTGCGAATACATTTTGGAAAAAACCAGCCATTAGATCCTAAAGCATTTTAGTGCCTGTCTATCATGTTCAAAAGCCAGCTCACATTCCGCAAATCTTCCAGCTCAGCCAAACTCCAGTGTGGGACAGTGGAAAGGGTATGGGACACAGCAGATAGCACTGATTTTTCCTATGGGGCCTGATTTTCAGACGTGCTGAGCACCCTCATCTCCCATGGACTTCTGCGGGTGCTGAGCATGTCTGAATATCAAGCCATTAAGCTCAGTGCCTCAGTTTCCCTATCTGTGATGTAGCGATATAGCCCTTTGCCAAGTGGCTTGACACTGATGGATGAGAACGGCCATTCTGGCCCTATTTGTTATTACCCTACTCAAAGGTCAGCCTGGGATGGGCTGGCACCGATTTCATTTGGGTACTGTCTCTGGGTTTCCTACAGAAAGCTTCAGTGAAAAGAGGCAAGAAAGAGAAAAGAAAAAGAAAAGAGGCATGTTGCCCTGTGAGCAACTGAGGTCATATTGGGCTTAGCCGAGCAGGCTGACAAATGCTGGCCGAGAAGCTTTCTCACTCCACGGTGTTGGTGCAGTGGAAAGGCTGATTCCCTGCAGAAGGAGGAGTTCAGTTACCAGGCCCAGCAGGGCGTGGGTGGCTCGTGGGTGTTACGACAACGCAGAGGGCTGGCAGCATTCGTGAGGGAGGGGTTGTTTTGGCTCAGTTTATTGTGGAAACTCTGATGTGGAGGCAGCTGCATGAGGGGAGAGTATTCCTGCCTGACCCAGGCCTCTGCCGAGAAGCCGCTTACTCCTACATCACCAACAAGCCTTTACGATGTATCCATCCCCTTTGGGTCTGCACTGCGACTGAACGGCCGCTGGGGAGACAGAGGGCATGGCAGCTGGGGAGATGCCTCCTTTCCGCTTAACACCACACAGCCTCTCGCCACCAGGACGCTCCCTTCTGTCCTTGGGCTTGGCACACAAAAAGCTCCAAAAGCTGTGCTTTCCAAAGGCTGCCCTTGAGGCTGCCTGGTCCAGTTTCCATTCAGATCGGCGCTCTGAAATCCACCCACGCCCTGCTGGGAGAAGGACCTAGCATGGCCAGGAAGATCCGCATTAACACGGTGGAACGTGTGGGGCAGATCGAAGTGTGTCTAGATGGACTGTGGGTATGGTGGGTCTCCGTTAGGCACAAAAGGCAGGGGGAATGGATGGAAACACCAAAGGGTGTTTTGTTTTGTTCTTGTCTGGCTTTGCTGGTGACACAGACTTTGTAACAGAGCTCTGTAAGGGACACCGGGCCCAATTCTCCTCTGCCTGGCACCTTGGGCTGCCTGGAACACGGTGCAAAGGAGACACATAATGCAGACACTGAAATCTAGTGTCGGGAGGGGAGAACTGGGCCCAATGTGTGTATGCATGTTTGTGTAGAGGGGGGTTCCTCCAACCATCTTCTCCCAGTGTTAGGCTGTAGACCTGGGAAAGCAACCACCAATGCGCCCCAGTTGCGAAATATCAGATAAACCCATGGCCAGCTGCATCCTCTTACGCAATATGGTTCATTTAAACAGGAGGCTCCGAAAGAGGTGAACAGACGTGATAGTGGAACCTTCATTGACCTACATGGGATACCGCTTCTTCTGAGCCCCCCCAGCCACCCTCCCCATCCTTTGCTCAAATGGGAACATGCAAATCTGGGGCCTGATCCTCATCAGGTGTAAAGCAACACAGCTTGTTGAAGTCCATGGAAGTTGGCTGTTTTAATCTCGGTCAGGATACGGCCCCTAGTGTTCATACACAGCGACTCCCTCTCGTCTGTCCCATGGGGAGATGGAGTGTAATCCCTGACATAGGTAGGTATGATGGGAATCCCTGGGATTAATTCTCTGGTCTGTGACGTGCCGGAGGTCAAAGTATAAGGTCACAGTCCCTTCTGGTCTGAAAACCTATGAATGTCTGGCTGTGCTCAGTGGAAAGGCTGTTGAAGAGGGAACTCTTTGGGACCGAGTACAGACTTTTTTGCCCCAAAAAGAGAGTTGGTACCTGTAGGTGAGAAGATCCTGAAATTTGACAAACATCTGTGCTGTGATGTTCAGCTCATAGATGGAGGAATTGATGGCATAGTAGTTGTTCGGCACTACAGTTCCACTGTCATAACTGTGACTGTTAGCCACAGCGAGGAAGATCCTGTCTCCAATGTGAAAAGCCTCCCAGTCAGCTGCACCAAAAGTCTAGGACAAAACAAAAAACTGAACATGGGTAATACATCTGATTTTAGCCAGGCTTTCATACCGTCCCATATGATGCTCTCATAAACAAACCAGGGAAATGTGGTCTAGATGAAATTACTATAAAGTGAGTGCACGACATAATTATCAATGGTTTGCTGTCAAACAGGGAGGGCACGTCTAGTGGGGTCATGTCAGGGTCAATCCTGCATCTGGTACTGTTCAATTAATGACTTGGATAATGGAATGGAGAGTATACTTGCGAAATCTGCAGATGACACCAAGCTGGGAGAGGCAGCATGCACTTTGGAGGGCAGGATTTTAATTCAAAGTGACCTTGACAAATTGCAGTATTGGTCTGAAATCAATCAGATGAAATTCAATGAAGGCAAGTGCAAAGTACTACACTTAGGAAGGCAAGATCACAATCCCAACTACAATTGGAATAACTGGCTAGATGGTAACATGGCTACAAGGGATAGGAGGTGTATTAGCAGGAATGTCGCATGGAAGACGCAGGAGGTCACTGTCCCGGTCTACTAGGCGCTGGTGAGGCCCCAGCTGGAGTACGCTGTCCTGTTCTTGGTGCCTCATTTTAGGAAAGATGTGGAAAATTGGGAAGAGTCCAGAGGAGAGCTACGCAAATGATAAAAAGTTTAGAAAACCTAACTAGGAAGAAGGATTTAAAAAAAAAAAAAAAACACTGGGCACATTTAGTCGTGAGAAAAGAAGACTGAGGGGGAACCTGATAAAAGCCTTCAAAGCCGTTAAGGGCTGTTATAAAGGGGAGGGTGGTCAGTCGTTCTCCATGTTCACTGCAGTTCGGATAAGAAATAGTTTGAATAATCTCTGGCAAGGAGATTTAGGTTAGATATGAGGAAAAGCTTTCCAACGATAAGAGTAGCTAAACTCTGGAACAGGCTTCCCAGGACGGCTGTAGAATCTCCAGCCTTGGAGGTTTTTAAGAACAGGTTGGACAAACATTTGCCTGGGATGGTCTAGGTTTACTTGGTCCTGCTGCACTAAAGGGGGCTGGGCTTGATGCCTTTTTGAGGCCCTTCCAGCCTGATATTTCTATGATTCTATGAATAATTGTTAATGGCGGTCTCAATCCTAATACACAGGCGGATGGAGGTCTATTTTAGGCCACATTTCAGCAGGGCATTTAAGCACATGCTTTGCTCAGCACATGTGCCAAGTCCCTTTACAGTGGATGCAGACCTTTAAGGGTACTTCGTTGGGTAGGGATGCTTTGCTGAATCCAGGCCTCAGAAAGCTGAGTGGTGTTGCATGGGAAGACCAAAGCATTGTACACTCGTCCCCGGCAGCTTCCCGTTGTGATGCTATTATACATGTATCAGGAACAGACGTCGTACGCACTATTTCAGGGCTGGTGAGCCGGAGGCCACAATTATCACAACATAATGTGAGCAAAGCTGATTCTGGCAGCTTCAGACGGTTGTTTTGGGACAAAGGTTCTCGTCCCCACACCACCACAGTCGCTGGGTGACAAGCTTCCCTCAATGTGAAACAGAGAGATAGGAAGCCCTGTCACCTGTAAGAGTGATCAATTTCCAGGCAAGTTGATTTTGAGACCATAGCAGGCTTAGTTCTAGTTTTAAGCTTTCTGTTCCTTTTATCAGCTGCTGGTGCTTTGGCGAGGATAGGGATTTTCACAAATCTTAAGGGTACATTTAAAAAACAAATTGGGATTTTCCCATTTCCCCTGATAAAGAGCTGAAGCTCTGCGGACCTGGAGCACTCAGCAGTGTCGGAGAAATGGGACTGAAATGCATCCACCTTGTGAGAACGTCCCTGCCACGTTTCACTTGCTGCAGTTTGGAGCTTGTGAAATACTCATCTGTGAAAGAGAGAACAGGGGAATCATCCCCTGCCAAAAACAACATCCACGCAAGCACTGGCTGGGATGGCCCGGAGCAAGTCCTGCTGTTGGTAACTGGCTGAAGGCGACAGCTTTCTGAATCCTCCAGAGCTCCTTCCCGTACCCAAGTGTTCCACTAAGCCTGGAATTCTGCTGGGATCATCCTTCCACCAGCACCATCATCCATCTCAGCACCATCATCCATGATTTAAAAATCACTCGGAAGTGAGGGAAGGAGAAACTGTCTAAATAGCACACCTTCCCAACAGCCGTGGGCGGGTGGGTGGCAACGCCACAAACTGAGCTATTTGCTGATTTCAGCCGGTTGTTTTCTCAGAAGGATGAGACTAGGGATGGACAAAGCATTACGCTGCAGTACAACCCGCCCACTGCTGTCTCAGCCAGGGCTGCTCTCTCTAACAGACCCCCGAGCCCCGCTTCTCCGGCGACTTGGAGAATGGCCTGCAAAGAGACCTGGGAGATCCCTGCCCAGCAAAACAACCCAGCAGAGGTTGGATAAGCCACTTTTTCTATATCCAGAGGGATCAAACACAGCTCTGGGGAGCTTGGGTTTGTGTGTTTTTCACATGGTTTCTGCCACGGGTTTGAGTCAACCCATGGCACGAAGAGCGGCTGTAAGGCTGTGAAGAAAGGCAAAGCAGCATTCATGTTCGCGTCTCAGCCTGTGAGCTCATCAGGGCACGGACATGGTCTTCCCAGCAGTCACTGAAGTGCATGGCCCACTCCTGGAGCCGTACAGCCGGTAAAAACACAAAGACATGCATTGACAACAGCAAGTGTGTAATGGGGTTGGGTTGAATTCCAGGGTCATGTAGCTTTCCCCGCACACACACCACCTTACTTTTCCTCTCTCCCATGGCTCTGAACTGGTCGGGCACCTTATCCAAGGGGGCTCCTCCTAGGCCAGTGTCAGCTAGTGACACTGTCACTACATAGCAAAGAAACCTGCATACAGCAAGTCTTTTATGGAAGGAAAACCCCAACGCAACCCCATGGGACTAGAGAACAATTGTCTCTCTACTGATCGCCTAGCATTGGCTTGAATCCCTGCAAGGAGGATACAGAGCTTGGGCTATTACATTCATGGAACAAAAGAAAAAAAACAGGGCCAGGGAAAGAGGGTAAATTCTGTTACAAGTAAGAAGCTTGATTAGTCTTCTATATTGATTTTTGTTTTCCAGGGGTGTGAAGTATGAGTAGGAGTCCCCTGAGCAAACGGGACACACTCAGCAGCTCTCACTTTTCTCACCAATTCACACATAAAGAGACGCTCTTGGTCTGTCCCCAGGTGATGAGCCAGGCACTCTCTCATACGGTCAGATCCTGCTGGCCTCCCTCAGCTGGGAGGGCCCAGGAAAGTCACTGGAACTACTCAGTGGGAAAGGGAAGTCAAATCTGACCCAGAGCAATGTCTTACCAGGATTGACTGGAAGAGCTGAAAGGAGCCACCAAGCCAGATGTAGATGTGGGAGTAGATCTTCGTAGATGTGCCATTAAATGTGTTGGCCACGACCAGGAAAGAGTAAGGGCCAATGGTAAAAAATTCCCAGTCGTAGGCTCCGGAGGTAGGAATGGTCTGGTTAGCCTCAAAAAGCCTGGTCTTGGGGTTCCACCGGTATATGATGCTGTTAATGTTGTGATTATCCCCTGTGAACAATAGGAAAAAGAAGAGGGTGTTTGCAAACACAATGCAGCTAGGTGTTGCAGAGAAATGAGAAAGTAACAAGACAGAGCTGGGCAAAGGATTAACTGAAATATACAAACAGAAGGGAAAGCAGCTAAGGGACTAATTTCTCTCCAATAAGTAAAAAGCAGATGCTAACAGTTCAGTTCCTCTCTCAGACAAAGGCAGGGTGAACCCAGCAAGGACGGCGTGGAGTAAGTAATGCCTCTGCGGAAACCCCTCCTGGATACATGGGGGCAATTCTAACAGTGCCTCACAGCCCTTTGTGGGCTCATCAGGGGTGTAGCTATGGAGTTTGGTGCAACGTTTCACTTCAAAGGGAATGTCCCAGCTACACGGGGCAGCCGGGGATGTGCCACGTGCCCTGTGTAGCTGTTGTGCGAGGCAGGACCAGCTTGCTGTTTCCAAGCGACCTGAGGAAAGAATGATCCGTCCTGTGTAACAAAAAAGATGATCAGTTCCTCTTTGCATGTGCGCAGATATAGACACTACAGTCTAATACTGCCTATTCACACACAGGCGCTGACTTGGCTCTAACCGCTCGTACGTCTACGCTTTGGGCTAAGAAGCAATTCCCAGCTCCTGGAGACATACTGTGCTCCTTCTCATTCAGCTAGTGTGCTAAAACTAGAATGCAGCCCAGGCAGCATGAGCTGTGGGAAGGGCTAGCCACCTCAAGGCCGTGCCCGGCTGAGATCCTAGGTATGCACTCGGGGCAGCGAGCCCATCCCGCAGCTCGTGCCAGGCCCTATGCCATGGCACTCCCCAACTGTCTGAATAACTCCTTCAGGCTGAGGGCAGCCAGGCATAACATGGAGCAGGCCTCAGTCTGGTCTGAGTCCTGCCAGAGGCCGGACCAGCCCCATCGTGGTGCAGAGTTAAGTGATCTTTACTGCGCTGGGGGGATATGCTTGCTCTATATAAATATATCAGGGGGATTAGCGTTAGGGAGGGAGAGGAATTGTTTAAGTTTAGTACTAATATAGGCACGAGGACGAATGGGTACAAATTGGATATTAGGAAATTTAGACTAGAAATTAGACGAAGGTTTCTAACCATTAGGGGAGTGAAGTTCTGGAATAGCCTTCCGAGGGAAGTAGTGGGGGCAAATGACTTATCTGGCTTTAAGACTAAGCTTGATAAGTTTATAGAGGGGATGTTATGATGGGATAGTTTAATTTGAGCGATTGATTTTGGATTATCGGCAGATAAGTCTGCTCAATGGTCTGTGGGAATGCTGGATGGGATGGGAACTGAGTTACTGCAGAGAATTCCTTTTTGGGTGCTGGCTGGTGAGTCTTGCCCACATGCTCAGGGTTTAGCTGATCGCCATATTTGGGGTCGGGAAGGAATTTTCCTCCGGGGCGGATTGGCAGGGGCCACGGAGGTTTTTCGCCTTCCCCTGCAGCATGGGGCATGGGTCGCTTGCTGGTGGATTCCCTGCAGCTTGAGGTCTTCAAATCTCACTTTTGAGGATTTCAATAACTCAGTCATGGGTTCGGGGTTGTTATAAATGTGTATGGGTAGGGTTTTGTGGCCTGCCTTGTGCGGGAGGTCAGACTAGATGATCATATTGGTCCCTTCTGACCTATGAGTCTATGAGTCTATGAGTCTATGAGCTAGCCCCCGGTGAAAACAAGAGAACTTCATTCCCAGATACCAAGCCTGGTTCCAGAGTCCCCCGCACAGAAGAGAGAGTTTTTCTGTCCCAAATGATCACCAGGTGCCAATGTGTGACCAGACATTGGGGATGACACGTAGTCGTGAGCAAAGGAGAAACATTGTTTGGCCCAAATACTAACTCTGGCTGCGTTGCCAGCTTTCCCTTTCCCAGCAAAGCACTTGAGAATAGAGCTTGCTACCCTCCCTGCCGCCACCAACACCTCCCAAAGTAACACCCTGGACCTGATTTCCAGACCTCCATCTCATCTCTCTGTGCATTGAACCAGTTCCTTTCAGTTCTCACGCCCTTGGTCTCCTGGACCACAGTGCAGACTAAACGTGTGAGTCTCTGCAACCTGCCTCTAGGACATGGCGTAATGAGTACTAATGCATGTATAAGGACTAGAGCTGGTCTGAAAAATTACAACCCAACAGTTTTGCATCAGAAAGCGCTGTTCCATCAAAACGTAAATGCGTCACACAATCACATCAATTTCACCAACATTGCATTTCAGGGATAAAAAGGGGAAAAAATGTTCTAGCAATCCCAATGTCCCTTCTCAACATTTTCACAATGGAACATCTTCGTTTTTTCCTTGCAAAATGACTTTTTGTTGTGAAACGTTTATGTCGCAGTCTATGATCTGTTACCATAGAAAAGAAAAGCAGATCCTTTTGATTTCATCAAAACAAACTGTTGATTGATCTGAATTCTCGCTGTGGGGCTGCAGCACAATGTCCTGAAATGGAACACGGAGCTTAGCCAGGAAAACCAGTTACGTCTGAGGCCTAGACCTCAGCTCATAGCATTTACGGGTCAGTAAATGCACTGGTGGGCTGGATTACAAATATGTGTGTAATGCAGGGCCCCTAAAAATGCAGGGCTGATCGTTTTCAGAGGCATAAGTCCCCCCTGTCAGTATCTCTTATTCCTTCCTCTAGTGGTTCTGGGTCTAATTACTACACAGTTGGTCTCACAGGTGGGTTGGATGGTTGCTTGATTTAGAGGAGGCTGAAAGAAATCTTTCCACTTTACATTTGCAGCGGTGCTGTGATTCACACCTTCTCAGGCACATCATTTTAAACCTGCACAGATTTTATCGATTTTTTTAACGTTTGTAATCACTGGTTCTTTCACTGAAGAGAAGTGGAGCTGTTGGCCGTACCGGTTAGTTACTAGAGAAGCATAAAAAGAAAGGGTGACAGATATATATGGAAAAGGAGCCAAGGAGGTGTCAGTTACAGACACGATCATTTCTCAAGGGAAAATAAGATTTTACATCAAGATTGAATGCCTTTCTAATAATACCCTCCAGCTCAATCACAAGATACGGACTGGAAGCAGGAATCATTACATGCAAGTCTCTGGACTGCGTGACACAGGAGGTCAGGTTATATGGCTATAACAATCTATGAATTTATTAACCTCACACCACCCTAATCCTTTAACAAACCTTGCTCTTTTCTTTGGGGCTGTGGCGCCAGCAAGAGAACAATGTGCTTTTCAGACAGTTTCAGCTGTTCTCATGAAACTGATTAAACCAAGGGATAGTCACTTGTTTTGCTTTACATGCAAAATCTTTGCCAGAGCTCTGGAGTGTGACTTGCAGTCCTTTCGTGTTAAATAGTTTGGACACATTGTGGGTTTATATTAACGTCACCCTCTGGGTGGCAGCACATTGCAACTTCATCGCAAGCCTCGGCAAGTCGTTGAATGAGTCCAAACTCCTGCATCCTGGTATTATGGATGTAAAGCGTAGGTGGTCCGGAGCACCTTCAACTAGCAGGTGGTGGGAGTCGAAGACTGTCAGTGCTCATCCCCGCAAGCTGCTGAGCACTTCGGATTCAGTTCAGAGAGCCCTGCAGCTCAGATGAGGAGTTCCACTGGTACCAAGTGAAGCCTAGATTTACGAGCTTGGCTGATGGCCAGCATCTTGTGGGATCAGAGCCGGGAATGTGCAGGGGTTTGGTTCCTTGCAGGACTGGTCCCCAGCTGTCTGAAGCTAGAGTGACATTCCCACTGAGACTCGCGACCAAAAGCAACATTCCCCCGTGACACTTGGCACCCCGTGACCAAGAGCTCAGCTCCCAGCGGGCACAGCTCTGGGGAAAATGAGCCAGTACCTGATGACGTTTGGAGCCGGGGCTGACACCTGGGCAAAGACCATGCTGCTCTCAGAGGCCAAGAGGAGGAGATGATGTGACAGCAACATGAACTCATTTGGGGAACCTCACATAAATCATGAGGGGCTCCGCGTCTTAGCAAACACGAACCTTTGTCAATAAAGCCATAGGCCACCCCCATAGGAAATGAATGTCCAGGTGGCCCTGGTAGGTAAGCCACCCCAGGGGGTGAGGTTCACCCCATGCACAGCCAGCTCAAGGTCTGGGCCCATGTAAGTCCCATGTAACCCCCTTTCTGAGGAATGAAGGGGTGCTGGCCTTACATCTAGAGACGTTCCCCAGGGAGTAGAATGATTGACAGCTGGAGTCTATCTATGGCACTTATTTGCTCCATTACCACAGCACCTGAGCACCTCCTGGTCGTTAACTGTTACTCCCACCTTACAGATTGGGAAACTGAGGCCCAGAGAGGCTAAGTGACTCACCCAAGGTGGCACAGGCAGGCTGTGACATAGCAGGGAACTGACCCCACATTTCCCATGCCCCAGCCTAGCACCCTGGCCACCAGACCCTGCGCCTCTCTCACGCAGTGGCCATGATGCAAGGCCTTGAGGGGAGCAGAGGAAACAACTCCCAAGGTTTCCCCTCACCCCTCACCGACGGCCTCGATTCCCCATTACAAACTTCGGATTCATCTCTCAGATTCACTGTCACACAACAGCTACCTACAGGTTTTCCATAGGCAACTGCTGTCTTTACTCCATCAGCCCACAAAGCGTGTAGGCTCCGGGGCTCTCACTCACCCAGCAGGTGTCACTGATCATATTGCTCTCATTTTGGGACCCCCACCAGGCCTTGCTGGGTGTTCAGACATAGGGCATGAAATTGTGACCTGGGGCTATAGCACTGGGCGTCTTGACTTCTATTCCTGGATCTGCCACTGGGTGGCCGGGCAAGTGCCCTCATTTCTCTGTGCCTTGGCTTCCTCACCCTTAAAATGGGGCTAAGGGCACCAACTCCCTTTGTAAAGAACTCTGAGATCTGCTGGTGAAAAGGGCTCTATAGAGGCGGGCGAGGTGTTACTGGAGTTGCAGCCTGTGTTAGAGGAAGGGTATTTTCAGAGATTATTTTAACCACTGGGAAATCATGTGTGTTTTCACTGCTCCCCAGTGGTTGTACTGTCCCTTTAAAACACTTCTGCTGAGCCGTTAGGAACGATGCCACATGATTAAGTCCAGCCCTTGAATCCATTGCACTAGCTCTCCTGGAAGAGCAAACCTCCGCTGGGGGTGGGAGGTCAGCTGTACACACAAAAGTAAGATACGTTGGATAGCGCAATGCCCAGCCAGCTCATATCCAAATCGCCAGCACTAGATCCTCATGGTGGGTGGTACCCAAACGCCACTGTGAACACGTGAAATGCAATCTATCCCAGCACGGCATGCGCACGTTTACTCTGCCTGGGATAGGTTGGACGTGCAAACACACTCAAATGAAGAAATGGCTCATTACACACAGACAGAGCCATCAGTACAAGCCACAGCTGCCCAAAGGTATGTAGCAAGAACATAAATGTACTGGGCAGAGAGTGTTAAAAAGTAGCCTCTGTGCTGCCTAAATATCTTTGCCCCAGCTTGTGAGTTAAAAGGATATTTTTGTCTTTCAGGATGAGATGTGGCCAGGATGAAGTCGGCCTTTCAATGCTGGTACGTCACAACGGTTAATGCCTGAAGGAGCTGGTGTTTATCAGGCTTTTCTAGGTGCAGCAAAACAAGATCGGGGTACGAGTTGCCTGCCACGTGTTTCAAAGACCCACGTGCACACCATCCGCTTCCTCCGGCGGGAAGCAGACAGGCAGGCCAAGGGTTGCAGCAAGGACCAAGGAAATTAGGATTGTTCCTCGATATGAAACTGTTACAAACCCAATGATTAGTGCGAAGCAATGACTGCTGCATGATTAGCTAGGAGCTTTGAAGTGAAACCCTTCACTTTGATGGCGAGAAGGGAAAATGTAACTAAAATGTATCATTTCATAACTACAGTCATGCCGGGATAAAAGGGAGTGGGATCTGCAAGAGACTGTGTCCCGGTGACGGGCTAGAAGCGGGCTCCAATGAAAGAGGTCACCTATGAATGATAGGGGACCAGTGTCTCTCAAGGGAGCTCTACATATGCATGGCTGGCAGGATTGGAAATTTCCTGCAGATCATTGTGCATCCTTCCTCCTAGTGATGGGGATTTCATCATGCCTATATTTCTTCCTATCACCACAGTTTGCTTGCCAACAGAAAATCACACCACTTAGAGAGACTCATGGTGAGTGGTTAAAGCACCAGAGCTAGGAGATCTGGTTTCTGATTATGCAGCTGGCTTGCTCTGTGATTGTAGGCAAGACACTTAAGCACACCATGCCTCAGTTCTGCCCCTCAGGAAGAGGGAGACAATAATATTTCTCTCTCTCCTAGTGGTTTAATAATTCCTGCAGGGTGTTTTATTACCTGGAGGTGGAAGGGGAAGTAAGAAGGCTGCGCAGGTAAGACAGAGGTTGTTGTACAGCTTTCATTTACATTACCAGGCTCAGGCTAATTTAGGTCAATGCCCCTGTCCCATGACAAGGATCTGTCTCCACTGACTCCAGTGGCTACTGTTACATCTCACTTTGCCCCCTTTCTCCTGACAAACAAATGGAAATGAATCATAACACCCAGCAAAAATAGTGGCCCCAAAGCAATACTACCTCCTGCCTTTGCTGCAGACAGCATAACAGGAATATAAAGAGCTATTACTTAAGACGCTTTGCTAAGCATCGGTTGTACCTGAAACAAAAGCGTTTTGCAAGGGTTTGGATTTTATGGGTGAAACCCTGAAGTCACTGGCAAAACTCCCATTGATGGCGCTGGAGCCAGGATTCCTGTTGTGGAGGTGCACACACAACAACAGGGATTAATGACACCATGAGGTTGCTCCAGAACATCCCCACCCTGAAACTGGGCGTTACAGCCTTGGCGCAAAGGAACGATGGGACTCCAAGTCCTCCTTCAACAGGCCCCAGCTATCTCTCCCCCGCTAGCCCATCTGCACTCAAGACCTACCGACCGAGCGCTGCCAGTAAGAATAAGGGCTAGGTACCTTCTCTGTGGTTGGCAACTGCGAGGAAGGCCTCTCCCGCAATGTCAAAGGCCTCCCAGTCCCTAGCGCTGTGCGTGGTGATCCTCTGGTACGGGAAGAATGTCTCTGTTCTGTAGCTCCACTTGTATATGACAGAGAACTCCTGACCCCTTTCATTCTGCTCAAAATTAGCCACTGCTAGGAAGATCTGCAAAATAACAAGCCAGGACATCTCAGTTTCTCCCCTTATAGGGAAAAGATCAAGCACAAGTGCATTCTTTGGAACACAGGTCTGGGCACGGCAGATGGGCACTTCCCACAGGGGCACGACGGGAACAGGCAGCAGGGCTGCTGTTGCTCTGTAGGAAGTGAAGTATAGTGCAGCTAAACTTCATCCCTCTTGGCAGGGACCACACAGAGCCAGAGCAGCTCTCACTTCTCCTTCCCTGTCCCTGCCATGGGAGGGAGAAGAAAGAAGGGAACAGGGGAGCCATGGAGGCAGACCCTGGAGGGAAGGGGCAGAAGATAATGGACAGGACATTCAAAGAGCTAGGAAGGCACATCAGAGTGAGTGAGCCTTTTGGCCCCTGTAAAGACTCTATCCAGGCTGCTTTGTGCCCTGGCAGGGACCTGTGACAGCAACTGGAGGCTTTCTGAGTTGGCCTAGTCCCAGACTGACCCTCTTTTCTTCCATGATCCCAGGGCTCAGACTGGCCCTTGTCAATGATGGCTTTGGTGTCTGCTGGGTCCATAGGGGGAGAAGGAGAAGTGAGTTCTCCTGGTTAATGGTTACCACCGTAGCTCCACCTGCTAACATATGCACCCTCCCCACCTTGATCCCAAATTCAAAAGAAAGCTTTTTTTCTGAGGTTCAAAAAATCAAGGTGTGACGGTCTATACGATTACAGTCACTGCTTTTACTAGACTATGATAAATTTTGTATAAAGTATGCCTTGCGAGGGATCATTTAAAACGTCATAATCTGCTGAACATTATTGTCCTGGTAATATATATGCATTGGTATTGTATGTAAAGTTATATGATTCTGCTGTATCACGTTGCTGTAACATACTCCAAGTTAAGAAAAGCAGGCCCAAACCACCTTCTCAAGAACAAAGGACAGACTAACCAACCCTGGTGTTAAAAGACTATCACTTGCTTCAGCAGCCATTCTCTGGCAGGGAGAAGATGTGAATAAGAATTTTAAATTTAATCACAGGGACAATTCAAACCTCAGGTCCACAAGAGACTGCTTGTCACCTGCCCCACCAGCTGGGGGTAAGACTCAAACAGGAGAGAGTGATATAAGAATAAGAGATAGTTCACCTCTCTTTCCCACTCCTCCCATATCTACTCATGGCAGCTACAATGTTGAAAGACAAAGAAAGCATAATTGAACTGAAGGGAGGAGGGGTCCTGGCTGGAAGACTTTTCAGCCACTACAGACTCCTGTGAATATATGGGGAAACAAAACCATTTTGTTTTTACTTTCACTTAGCTCGTTAAAGTAGGTATTAGCTTGCATTTTACTCTTTTCTTTCTTTCGTAACCAATCCTGACCTTTATGCATCATTACTTGTAATCACTTAAAATCTATTTTTCTGTAGTTTATTGTTTTCTCTTAACCAGTGTGCTTGGATTAAAGTGTGTGGGAAATGCCATTTGGGATAACAAGGCTGAAGTTCAGATAAGGAAGGGCTAGCCAGTCGCACTGAATACTGTCCAGCTGGGACTGATTTTATGTGCGACAGGCTGTATGTGAACAGGCCAGCAAAGCCGTGCAAGACGCACCCCAGGTTGGAGATGGAGGGGACGCAGCAGTCCAGACTGTGCCCCAGTGAATGTCACAAAAGATTCACTGTTTTTTCCCCTGCCTCTGAATCTACAGCTCCTAGCTCAGCTGATCAGATTCAAGGCATCTGGCTCTAGCTCAGATAAGGCTCCATTCATTTTAGCGCTCTCCTTGACTAACATCCAGCTCCAAATCATCTGAGGTTAGCCTTACAGAACCATGCAACCCCCTGGAGCAGCCTATGCAAACCTCAGCATAGCCACCAGCATCCCGTCCTGCCACAGCACAGCGCAGATGGCTGCTTTCCACGCAGTGCTGGGCAACTCGACAGGAGCTAAGGGAATCATCTGCAGGGAACCTTTTTTGACTGCAAGTTTGGGGCAGGGATGTCATTTACAATATCCTTGTACGATACCTGCCACAAGGGGACCCAACCTGGTTAGCCTCTAGCTGCTACCACATCATAACCGTTCATTCAAAATAAACAATAATATTAACATGACCAGTATCTGAGGAATAACCATCAGCAGATGAATTGATTTGACAATTAGAAACAATATTCGGTGGGTTGACGGGCAATATGCTAAAGTTTAGCTGTCCTGCTTGGTTATGATGGGCCAGATAAATCACATGGTACTGCTGCTGTTTCCTGATTGGCTGAGCACAAAAGCCCTTGTAACATAAGATACTTACACAAATTTAAACTGGCCTTCCTGCAGCTCCTCAGCATGCAACTCTGCCGTTCTCTTTCTGCAAGAAGTTTTGCCAGTTGCAGTCGATGTCTCTGTTTGTGGCAAGTGAGTACAAAAGGGGCACAGAGGCGGCAGCGGAGAATTCATTGCAAAATCCAAACCCACAGGAGTGGAAATTGCTTTGCGTTATCTGTCCAGCTCTAGCACTGACTTTGCACCCCACTGGCACCTGTAGAGTATGTTCTGGTACCATGCAATCCCTGTGACTGACACTGCAGCCATGTAACATGCCTGCATTTGTGGACAGGCAGGAATGTGCCTGTGGGCACAACAAACATGGACCTGCTCTTCCTTTCTGCTCCTGTTTTTCTGCTTTCCCCCCATCCCTGTCAAGTCCTTCATTAGAAATCCATAGAATTCCACCATACAAGCAGGAATTCCTGGGCCTGAACCCTTTGCTAGTGTAGCATGTGGCTGATTAACTGTCTATATTAACATGCCACTTTTGCCATATACTTTTAGTTCTGCCTATATAGAGTATTTCTAAATCATTAGAGACAGGCTGAAATTTGGGGGTGTCCAAAATCCACACCTGAATGGCACGTGGCACCTGCTAACCTGAATATGTGTGTGCACGCAAGCGTGTCTAAAGGCGTGTGCAAGCACACACACACATTCAATACACGAGTGTGTTTGTGTGAGTTGTCAGAAGCAGGGGACCTATCAGGAGGTCGGCCACAACACCTATAGGCAGAGGAAGCTAGCAAGCCCCTGCTCCCATGAATATTTAATGACTGATGCAAAGCAGAACAACTCTACCACAAACCAGCCAGATGGATGGGGCATGCACCAGAGATGTGGTTCCAAGTTCCTTCTCCAAATGATTTGAACCTGGCTCACCTGCACCCCAAAGGCGTGCTCTACCCCCATGATATCGGCTATTCCCGGACCTTGTCCCTGCTGGTTTTGACCAGAAATTCCATCCTGGACCTGAGACGCCTTCTCATCCAAACCAACCTTTCCTGGTAATCTCTGTGGTGCCATTCTTCCCCTGGATTTCCTTCCAGTGTACTCCCGAGATGTGTCAATTGTTTCTGTGGAATTTGCTGGCTCTGACCATCCCTGCCCATTCTGTTACTGGGAGGGGGGATGACCCATTACTGTCACAACTCTCCCAGACTCAGCATTCCCAGATTTCATGGTAGCCATGCTGAAATCCTGTCACCCTGATACCCTCTTAGATGGTCATTATGGATCGCTTTAGATTTAGTCCTGCGACCAACTGCATCTTGTACACCACTTCATTTATTTGGGTCAGTATTGTATATGGTCCCTGCCAAGGTATACTCAGCTTAGGGTTCCCATCCTTCTTCCTCTTCAGATTGTCAAACCAGATCAGGTCCCCTCTTTTCCAAGTTTCCGTGTACGACCCTTCCATCATACCCCCTTTTCATTCTGTGAGAGGCAATCCTCGCCTTTCCCTAGCACAGGTGTGCATTTCTCCACCTTCGGAGTGTAGCTGTTCTACGTGGGCTAGGATGGTTCAAATCTCTTTTCTCTCCACAGAAGAGGTTTGCGGCAGGTCCTCAGCTCCTGCCCAGAGGCGAGGCTGGGGCACACAGTGTGCTCTCAACATTCTGTGAGCCTCCGAAAGGAATGAAACATGCTGGCCCCAGTCCCCTTAGTCCTGCTGGCCCTTTCCACTGTCCCGTCCGCCCAGGGCCATGCTGGGGAGGGCAGGTTTGGTGGAACCCTAGAATCTCACCCACCTGCTGACACATTTTGGATTCAAAGTTTCTGCCTTGATCCATGTGTGGCTCACCTGAGACCCCAAATCTAGTGAAAAAATCATTCGCTAGGGCCCCTGCTATTGTCACAGCCTCCAGGGCCCTTATTAGCTAAGCCTCAGGCCATAGCTACCAGCAAATGTTGCTTGCCAGCCTGTCTGGTTAAGGGTTTTGCACCCCCAAAATGCCCCACAGTTTTAAGACCAGGACATGGCCTCAGAACCTACATTTTCAGTGCATCTGGCACAAGCAGCTGGCACCAGAACCCATCACTCACCAGTGCCCCCCATCTCCTTATACGCTAGCCCATCTTTGAACTCCGAGCTTTCCCACTTGTACTGTGGCGTTGGGAGGGGACACCACATCCAGGGTGGCTGTGTTTGCCCATTGGCTTTCCAACCACACGCTATCCTGACATCAGGATCCTCACTGTGGGAAGTTTTCAGGTGCTCGTAGGTCCATTCCTGCCACCCCACCCCCACAGTTCCAGCAGATGCCCCAAGAATGTGGGCACTTCTGCAAATCAGAGGAAGACAGGCATAACCATTCCCTTGAATAGCCAATTCCTAGCTCTCCTGCTTGGGGCAAGGTTTACAGTTAGCCTCCCAACAAGGCTGTCTGGACAAGGCGTCTCCATTACCATACCATGCCCAGGCCTGCGTGTCACTGGGAAAGCATAGCACTGCAGTTTCTCCAACCCCTGGCAAGCTGCCCTCAGGATTTCTGAATCTAAAGAGCCACTGCAGGCAAGCATGATCTGTCTTGACCACAAACTTCTCCCCCGCTCCCCACAGTAGCAATGAAAATGTTCTGTATATCTAACCACTGCCAGGAGTTCCTTTTGCATGGTGCAATAACTTCTTTCGAAAGAGCTCAGACTTTGGCTGTAACAAGCCATCACCCTCTCAAGGCCCTTGTGCTCCTGTGTCAATACTGCCCCCAAACGGTAAGCGCTAGCATCTGGGTCCAATTTGAAAGAGGTTTTGAAACATGGACAGGACAGAAGCTGTCACCACAGCCTTTGGAAAATGTTACATCACACTGCTGACCACGGAAACGGTTTCCCCTTATCACCCAGCCTATGCAGTGGTTTTCCAATATTGGCAAACCCACAAATAAACCTTCTGTAACAGGAGCAGAGCCCTGTAAATCTCTGCCCAGATGGGAGTGTTTGGGGGGTTGGCCCGCTTTGTACAGCCTCTGTTTTCTTTTCGTCAATGGAAATTCCTCCCTTCCCTGAATGTGTGCCCAGGGCAGACTACCTCTGTGAAACAATTCACATTTCTTGGGGTTCCATTTCAAATTGACTGCCTTCAGCTTATCCCAGACCACCTGTCCGAGTTCCCGTTTGAATGGCTTAGCGTGCATCACAACATCATCTAGGTATAACAAACAGACTGAGGGGGAATGCCATGTAATACCTGCTCTACAGGCCTCTCACATGTGTCTGGCTTATTGCACAAGTTGAAAGTCATCACTTTAAATTGCCACAAGCCTTGTCCCACTGTCCCTGTCACTTGAAGTCACTTCTTAACCCCCACTTTTCAGATCCAGTGTGAAATCTAGACAGAACCTGCTACAGCCTCCAGGGCATCCTCTATTTGTGGGAATGAAGAAGAATCCTGTAAAGTGACTTCACTTTGTGTTCTAGAGAAGTGGTTCTCAAGCTTTCCAGACTATTGTATCTCCTGCAGGAGTCTTATTTGTCTTGCCCACCCCCACGTGTCACCTCACTTCAAAACAACTTGCTTATGAGATCAGACATAAAAACATGGACATGTCACAGCATGCTACAGCTGAAAAGTGGCTGACTTTCTCATTTCTACCATATAATTGTAAAATAAATCGATTGGAATATAAATATTGTACTTACATTTCAGTGTCTGCTGTATAGAGCAGTATAAAGAAGTCATTGTCTGCGTGACATTTGAGTTTGTACTGACGTGGCTAGTGCTTTTTATGTAGCCTGTTGTAAAACTAGGCAACTATCTAGAGGAGTTGATGTACCCCCTGGAAGACCTCTCCGCACCCCCAGTGGTTCATGTACCCCTGGATGAGAACCACTGTTCTAGAGTCCACACAGAATCTGGGGCTGACACCATTTTTCAGCAATCTGGGTGTGGTCCCAGGGCTGGTTGAAGGCTCAGTTGTGCCTTCTGGATACATTTCCTCGAATGGCCTGTCGCGCCTCTTCTCATTTTGTCAGCCGATAGCCAGAGAGGTGGTTGGTTAATGGGTCGGTTCCCCCAATATCAGTCCTGGGTTGGACCAGCGTAGTACAGCCCGTATCTCTTTGGATCAGAAGAAAGACTCCTGGCTCCTGATCAAAACGTCTCCTAAACTGTTCTGCTTTTCTTCATTTAAATGTACAGTGTGGTGCTGCGGCAAGTCCAACAGAAACTCTGGGAGCTCACCTTCCCCCACATCCTCTTGTAGTTTTCCTCTATACTGATATTTACTAGATCCACTGGTTCACATTTTGCACCCGCAGTTCCCTTTTTTAGTATGTGCTGCTCATCAGAAAATTCAGCAAACAAATAGGGATCCTTTCCTGATTTAAGTCCACAGAGCAGCTAACATTCCCCTGGGACCCCTGGTTGGACCAGCTTGTGTTGGTGAAAGAGACAAACTCTCAAGCTTACCCAAAGCTCTTCTTCAGGTCTAATAACAGTTATGCTGGAGCCTGTGTCAACGCTTCCTATACACCTTATACATCCTATTACACATTCAATAGATGAACTCCAACATTGTTCTTTACTTGCCCAGATCTAAATAAAAATGGTGGGACTGATCCTTATATCTTCACCAAACTTTGTCCCTTTGTGTTCCCCATTTCCCAAGCAAGGAAAGAGGCTTTCGTGAGACACCTGTGACAATCGGTTATGGCCTGCCTTCAATTTATAACAATCCTTGGGTTTTTTGTGGCCAATTTTGCCACAGTATTGCATTTAACCAAACGGTTTCCTTTAATTTTTGCATGATTGCCAATTTCCTTTGTTTTACATAGCAAATGTATCAGTTTCGCTAATCATTCAATCATGTCATGAACTAGATTGGTATCCCCTCTTTCATCACCCACGTTAGACACAGAGCTGTACTTATCGGGCCCAGAGAGATCACTTTCCATCTTCCTCACTAGTGGTTGCTTCCTATTCTGGTGCATTGCTGCAAGAAAAGAGTTGAGTTCTGTGGCAAATTCCACAGCCTCCTGGAGTGCTTTTGGCCTCCTTTCACTGACCTTGATCTGCACGTCCAAGTCTAGCTGTGCATCTATAAATTGGTCCATCACCACTTTATCCTGGAAGGCCTCGTTGGTATTTGGGTATGCCAGGAGCAGAAGTCTGCATAGATCCTCTGCCAGTTCAGATGGAGTTTCTTCTTTCCCTTTCTATCTAGCTCTTAGATGTGCACCAGCCAGCTCAGGATACATCTACACTTAAACTGCTACAGTGCCACTGTGGCGCGTCAGTGTAGATGCTAACTACGCTGATGGGAGGGATTCTCCCATTGCTGCAATTAATCCACCTCCCCAAGAGGTGGTGGCTAGGTTGATGGAAGAAGCCTTCCATTGACCTAGCGCTGTCTACACCGGGTGTTAGGTCGGCATAGCTGTCTCTCTCCAGGGGTGGAGTCTTCACCCCCCTGAAAGATGTAGCTGTGGTGATGTTAGTTTGATGGCTGGCTCTATACCACATGTCAAGGGATAACTCGATCTCTTCTCTGGAGGAAAGTGGTGCAGCACCATCAGCGTTGGACCACCCAAGGTGGCTGCTAGTCACCCCCTTTCTGTCCCTCCTCTCAGCCATTCGTTTGAGCTGTAGTGTTGAATTGAGCCAAATAAGTCTGCCACTGCTTTTGAGTTATCAGAGCCGATTCAGCCTGACCTCTCCCCTCTGCGCATTACAAATGGGGTAAACAACTGTTGTCTTACCCAAGCCCTCTGGCTGGCCAATTCATCATCCAGGCGGCTGTGTTCCACTGTGGCCAATGCCCCTTTTATTTCCTTCTTCAGCTGAGTTTTCACCTCCTTAAGGCCTCGTGTAAACTCATCTCACTTGGCAAGTTTCAAACCAGCCAAAGCTTGTCTGGGCTATATGATTTCATGGCTGAATTCCCAGTCCGGGGCAGTCAGATTGCTGGTCACCTCATCAATCTGGATGTGCTGCAGGGGGTTTTCCCCATCTCTCTTTGTAGTTGCTGTTCCCAAAGGGATCTCATCTCAGCATGCAAGTCAGCTCCGAGCCTTTTTGATTTCTGCAAGTAACTCCATTATTTGTTCCACCTTGGTTCAACAGGAATTCCAGCTCGCCGTCTTTCTCCTTGGAAACTAGGTCCCACTCCTACACCAGTGTGGCCCCTCGCTGATCCAAGCAGCTAGAAAAAGCTCGGGGCCCTGGGGATGTTCCTGTTGGAAGGAGACGTTGGTGGAGTCTGCTGTTTTCTTTGCTGCCATCTTGTTTAGTTACAAGGAATGTACAAAGTCCTGCTTTGCCAAATGCTGGAAAACCCAGGAACAAAAGAGCAGTTTCTTAGAAGACCCAAACTTCTTTAGCCAACAGACCCACAAGGTCTCTCTCTAGCTTTTCTAGTGAGATGAGGGCTGGGATGTGCAGAGTGGGAAGGAACAGGTCCCTCTACCATGCCACTTTAAGGGCTTGCCCAGATGCAGGTGGAGAGTCAAAGACTGCTGGATTAGAGCCAGAGACCAGCCTCCTCTACTGCCCTGACAGAGAGGCGAGGGGCTGGGAGTTGGGTGTGTTAACTGCTAGGCCCCCTGGACCTCCAAGCACCCTATCACAAGGCCTACAAATGACAGACATCTGATCTGGAAGATCAGAGGCTTAAAAGGACTGCAAGTTTATTTTTAACTGAACCGTGCTACAGAATTAAGAAAAAAAATAGCTTCCAGTACAACTCACTAACCCACCTAGTGCATGTGTCTCTCGTAGCAGGCATGCAATGGTTTGTTTAGAGTGAACAGCCACTCAAAGTCACGCAGCAGCAGATTCTGTTTCGTGCTGCCGGAAGGATGGATTTAGGAAGCAAAAAATAACCACGTTTGCAATCTATCTGCTAATGCATCACAGACAGGATTCCTAGGGACCAACAACCTGGGCTGCTGTTATTTGTACTGCAACAATACTTCCCAGGGCAAAGATTTCCCCAGTCACCAGAGAACAGATAGAAAGTATCCATGTAATCACAATGTTAATTTTCTTTACCTTTTCATTCTTGAATAGCTTTCCTCTGACAGGCTGTGTGGCTGTAACATACCCTGTTAAGAACCCTTGGATCAATTATGTGATAACTGATCCCTCATTGATTAGGTTGCTCATCTTGTCTGATTGTAATTTGCTGACGTGATTGAACCTAGCCTGGGAAACAGCAGACATTTGATTAACAATGTCAAACTAATTTGATATCCTTGCGGACATCACAAATTTGGTTGATAAAGCTCATGGTGTTGATGTAATATACTTGACCTCTGTAAGGCATCTGACTTGGTACCACACGACACTTTGATTAAAAAGCTAGAATAATGTAAAATCAACGAGGCACACATTACATGGATTAAAAGCTGGTAACTGACAGATCTCAAAATATTATTATAAATGGAGAATTGTCATTGAACAGGTGAGTTTCTAGAGGAATCCAGCAGGAATTGGTTCTCAGCCCTATGCTATCTAACATTTTTATCAGTGACATGGAAGAAAACATAAAATCATCACCGATAAAGTTTGCAGATGACACACAAATTGAGGAGAGCGGTAAATAAGGAAGAGGACAGGTCCCTGATACACAGCGATCTGGATTGCATGGTAAGCTGGGCACAAGCAAATAATGTGTGTTGTAATATGGCTCAGTGTAAACGCATACGTGTAGGAACGAAGAATGTCGGCCATGCTTACAGGTTGGAGGATGCTATCCAGGGAAGCCGTGACTCTAAAAAAGATTTGGGGGTCCTGGTGGATAATCAGCTGAACTTGAGCTCCCAGTGTAATGCTGGGGCCAAAAAGCTAAAGTGATGCTGTGATGAAAAAATGGGAATCTCAAGTAGGAGCAGAGAGGCTATTTTACCTCTGTCTGTGGCACTGGGGCGACCACTGCTGGAATGCTGCATCCAGTTCTGGTCCCCACAATTCAAGAATGAGGTTGATAAATGGGTGAGGGTTCAGAGAAGAGCCACAAGCATGATTAAAAGATCAGAAACTTGCCGTATGATGATAAGCCACAGAGCTTGAGCGTCTTGAGTCTCAGAAAGAGAAGGTTAATGGGTGACTTGATGAGAATCTATCAGCACCTACTGGAGGAACAGATATTTGAATCCAGCAGAGAATGGTGTAAATCACTCCAATGGCTGAAAGTTGAAGCTAGACAAATTCAGACCGGAAATAAGGCTTAGCTATTTAACAGTGATGGGAATTAAACAAAGGAACATTTACCAAAGGTTTGGGTGGATTCCTCATCCCTGGAAGTTTTTAAATCAAGACAGGTGGTTTTTCTAACAGACCTGCTCTAGGAATGATTTGGGGGCCGGTCTCTGGCCGGTGTTATACAGGAGGTCAGACTTGATGATCACAGTGTCCCTTCTGGCCTGGGCATCTCTGAATGTTGTGCTCGGAGTCAGCAAACGTGGGCAGGGTTGGATGCTATCCAGAAGATGCGGTCCTTCTATTAACATCTGCCTGACAATGAGCAATATAACGAGAAGCACTCCATTTGAGAAAAGGCTCTTAATGAGAGGAGGCAGAAGAATGAGCCACTCTGAGGGAATATTGGGTTCTCTCTCTTTAATGCACGGTCTAGGGCTGAGGGAGGGTGTCTTGAGATGAAAAAACAAAACCCAGCCCCCCACACTTGCATCTGCAAGATAATTTACCCCCAAGTCTATGTGATGCTCAGAAGAACGGCATCTGTGGAGTTCTGCTTTGGTGGGAAAACACCTGGCTTCACATGATGACTTCCAATCCCATCTATCTTTTGCTTTTTGGAATCAAAAAGAATCTTTATTTTTGCTCAAATCCCCCTCAAAGCACATGATTCACATGCACTAAGTGCGCTCTCCCCTCTCCCGTTCTGCGTCATTCCCTCCACTTTGTCTGCGGGGGCTGTGAACAGTGGGGCAGAGAGCTGAGTGCTAGGTGCTGTACAGTACAGATGGCAGAACTGAGGAACAGATAAATGAATACATCCTTTACCCAGAGGTCAGATTGTCCCAGGAGATGGTAAGACAGACTGCTGTCAAGAAAACCTAGCAAAAATATTATCTAACCTCTTGTAGGTGCTAGGCTACAGACAGACTTTAAAAAAAAAAAAAAAGAAGTGCTACAAGAATGATTCAAGGTCATCAGAACATAAGAATGGCCATACTGGGTCGGACCAGTCTGCTCCATCTAGCCCAGTATCCTGTCTTCCGACAGTGGCCAATGCTGGATGCTTCAGAGGGAATGAAAAGAGCAGAGCGATTATTGAGTGATCCATCATGTCCTCCAGCCCCAGCATCTGGAGAGCACACCATCCTGGAGGCCTTTAAAAGCTGAAGTTGCTCAGTCTTATTAGCATAACGAAGAGAAGCTTCAGAGGTGACTTGATCATGGTCTACAAGTACCTACAAGAGGAGGAACTTCTGATTCTAGCGGGTTTTGTAATCTCTCAGGCAGAGGCAGAAAAGGATCCACAGGTCAGATGTGGAAGTTAAGAAATTTCACGTTTGTCCAGTTTGAATTTTTCCAACAGTGAAGACAAAGAACCATTGGAGCATCTTACCAAGGGAAGTGGTAAACTTCTCACTTGGGATCTTTGAGCTGAGATGGCGTATCTTTTGAAAAGATAATCTCAATTCATTGGATTTAAAACTGCCACAGAGCTGGGTGAAAATGTTATCAGTGAATAGTAAATTTGCCCCCCCAAAATGCTTTTTTCGGGGCAGTGAAACTATTCTCAAATTTAGGTCAAATTCAGCCAATAGCTTCAGGGGAAAGAAAAATCCTGATTTTGTTTCGGAAATGCCAACAGGTTTGTTTTGACATTTTCTAACAAACCATTTTGACATTTCCTGGAGGGTGCTTCCCTGGCTGAGTGCGTGGTCTCTGAACCCTGGAGTCCAGCTGTTAGGGTGGGCGATGGTGCCAGTGAATTCCCTGTATGGTTCTCCTGCTCTCCCAACCTGCTAGGAAAAAGCGGCCATTTTTCTACCGAATCCTCCCTCCCCCGTCCAACATACGTTTTCCTGAATCCGAATGTTCATGGACAGCCCAGCACATACCGTGCACGGAACCGGCACAGGGAGCCCCCAAAGGGCCGGGGGCAAGGTACAGGGTGTAAGTAATGTGCAGAGTGAGAGGTCGGCGTGAAGGTGGTGGGACTGAGGTGTCATAACATGGGAATAATGGTACTGATCTGTGTTAATTCATGAACCATGTATGTGAGTGGGTCACGGCACGTTGAAAGGACTGAAACAGTCAAGCCGTGACGGTGGAGAGAGGAGGAAGCAGTTGTCAGGGCCTGTTTGTGGAGAAACAGACTGACACAGACAGGCCCCGAGGGATGGCTCTGACGCAATTGACCCTTCCTGAGCTGGCAGGGCTGACAGACAAGCGTAAAGACGTATTGTTTAAAATCCCCTCTCGTGCTGCGCTGCGTCCCTACTGCTAAAATCACAGAGTCGTGGACGATTAGGGTCGAAGGGACCTCAAAGGGCATCTAGTCCGACACTCTGATAAAACATGACTTTGTTTTAAGAAGGCTGTTTGGTCACCAGCTGTGCTACCCTCTGGTTACCTCCTAAACCCACTGGGACCTGCTGAGCAATCATGGGGCGTTGCAGCCAAGACCGGGAGAATCATGGGACTCCACCCAGGGCAGGTGAAGGTCTGACACCGGGAGTGGGGTACACATGGGGAGACTAGAGACGGGCCACGGGGGCAGCTGGGCCTGACTCACGACAGCCACACACATAACGTGAGGCGTGATGACAGGGATGAGTACATCAGAAAAGGAAAAGCAAACTGCACAGCAGAAGCAATGTACGATTCGCTGATTCTCCACCCCCTCACCCACTAGTTTTACGCTGAAATAGACTGGACAATAGAAATGGACAATCGACGGAGCTACAGCAGTGTAATACTGGTACAATGGAGAAGGGAATGGAAATGGAAGAGCATCCCGATTAGATTCAGAGGGGTAGCCGTGTTAGTCTGTGTGCAGCAAAAACAGCAAGAGTCCTGTAGCACCTTAAAGACTAACACATTTCTGTGGGCTAAGATTCTAGACGGTTCATGTTACAGACAGAGTTTGGCTAAGGTTTGGAAATCAATTTTATGTTTTGGGACAGTGGGAACTCTACATAGTTTTATGGAATCATAGGGGGCGTGTGTCAGGAAAGCCAGCCTTGGTTTAAAGGGGGAAAGTCACACCCATTAGATTTGTTAAAGTCCATCCATGTTACAGTTCTGCTGGATACATGACCCCCATGTGAAAAGGACATTGCAACATTCACAAATATAGAAACCTATTCATGTCTGAGATGAGAGCAGACAGAGTCAGCCAGAAATCAGCAGCAATGCACGCTTTCCAAGCTGTAACAGGTTGTTTTAGAGACTCTTTAGAGGAAAATCATGGGCTTGGAGGCTTCTTATATAGACCTACATGTCGTGGAGAAGAGTAATTCAAGGAGGACTGAATGGTGAACTGTGCCTGCTACAGAGAGAGAAACAATTATCTCTTTCTTATGGCAAGTCAGTCGCTGCATATCAGACTGGCTAGGATTTTTGCTGCTTTTTACAATAGTAAAACAAAAAAAAGCAACATCCCCTTCACAAACATCTATTTACAGGTGCAGATTCGCAACAGACATGGGGACCGCCTCTTAGCTAGTGTAGATCAGTACAACTCCATTGAAGTCAATGGAGCTACTCCAGTTGACATCAGCCAACGATCTGCCCCTGGAACTTTAACCCTGACAAGACTCAAATTTGGGTCAGCCCTTCTGAGAAGAAATGGTCATCTAGCTTATGCAAATTAATACGGCATCGAAAGAATCCTAAAAGCAGAATTACCTTTTTTCCTATGGTGAAATATCGCCAGGATTGAGCTTGGTAGGTGGGGATGTTTTGGTAAGACAGGAATTTCCCATCAGTCCATTTGTAGATTGCTGACCCAGGCGGCGTGTACCGATTGGCTGTGGCTGCAAAAAGCCCCACCTTTGGAATGACGAATATCTCAATGCCCATGGTCTCAGAGTTGGTCATCAAGTTCTGATATTCTTCTACATAGTCCAGCCTCTCTTTGACTAGAAAATAACAAACAAGGGGGGGACATGAAAAATAGACACCTCCTTTGTTCAACTGTGTTCCAAAAGTCAATGGAGGGCTATATTTTTATTGTTTAGTGTGCCTGGCACTTAGTAGCCAAATTAAAAGCATCAGGGTCCCTGTGCTGAAGGGTTTAAAAATCAATGGGCAAGTTAATTTGCTCTTGGGCTCTCCCACCACAGTCTAGACTCAGGGTGCAGAATAGTTTCCTCTGTACCTCCCCATGCATAATACATACTGATCATTGGCCAATGCATTTGCCTCCAGAGCTGCACTCTCTAAGCCTGGTCTCTGCCAGGAGGTGAATTGTTCTAGGAAGCTGGCACAAACTCCCATCAGCCGTTTTCCCATTAGGAGAGGGTTAGAAAAAAGCCCAGATCTATCCCTGTTACAGAAGAGTTTTCATATTTTTTGTAGTTAAAAATAGGGCGAGGGAGGAGCCCAGAGCCTTGAATCTCATTGAGGAGCCATCAGAGGAGCCAGCTGGAGTGGAGAAAAGACCCAACAGCAGGTATCGCTGTACCCTGGAGGGGAGAGCTGAGAGCAGCTGGGGTTAAAACCCTCTCCCCAGTACCCCAGGCCCAGAACTGTGCAGGGGATTCCCCCCTTTGGGGACACTGGAACCTCCACCCTCCTCCCAGCCATAGATGGAAGAAACTAGTGGGAGGAGCCAGCCAGAAACTCAGCCGGCTAGAGCGGAGCCTGGCCAAAAAATAATTGTGGCACTATCACGCCGTTTCTCACCATCATATCATTCACTCCGCTTGTACGTTCTGCTCCTTCCCCTCCCCGCCTTGCCTATCTAGCTTGTAAGCTCCTCAAGTAAATGCCCAGTTCTGGTGTCCCCAGTTCAAGAAGGATGTTGAGAAACTGGAGAGGATTCAGAGAAGAGCCATGAGAGTGATTAAAGGCTTGGAAAACATGTCTGATAGCCATAGCTATCTAGTGCCCTATGCAGAGCAGATTGACAGGTGAATTTTCCTAGTACCAAGCAGTTTTCAACCAGATACTAAATAGGTGTGAAAGCCTGACCTTTGGTCATGTAATATTCAGGTTGTCAAATAAAGACGAAGGCTATATTTTCCCAGTTTCTTAGCAACTGGCAATGAATGGCAGCCGCCTTCAGGAGGTGTCAAGGCAAATCATGCCAGACATGGAATTTTCAAGCTCTTTTTATACTTAAGCATTTTGTGTTTTTTGAAAAACAAAAAACCACCAACGCTAGTGCTCTGCACCTTAAGGGTGAGAAATCAGAAGTCAGGAAGTACAGAATCAGAATGAAAGCCCGGCCTTAGTCCTGACAACTTGTGCATATGCCATAAAACAGGATCACTCTTTTTTATCATTAGATATTATTTATCAATGAATATAAAATGGAATGGAATGCAAACTGGGATTTCTGGTAGGTCTTGATTTACAATAAATAACAGTGCATAACTCTTTAAACTTGGATTGATTTTTAAATCTCTCTGCAATCTACAAAACAAACCAAGTTTGAAATTGGTTCAGTTGTTTAAAAATTATTCAAGTTTAAAACTGAATGATTCAAAATTCCAAACAGTTTCCTACCTGTACAAAGCTTTCTTAGCAACTAATCCACAGACCTGTACTAGTTTTTGCCTCATAACCAGCTTCTCACTCCACACTTCAAACTGAGTGATTATCAATTTCTAAAGGGAAGATTCAGGAGTAGAGCTGAGTGAAAATCAGAATTTACATCCAGGGGGAAATTCCACAATTTCAACTTTTATCTTTACACTTTTTGCAGAACAAAAAGTTCAGAAGAATTTTGATTCAGAAGTATCAAAATATCTTGCGAATATAGATGCAGTCATGTGATGCGCCATGCTGCTCAGGGTCAGTTTTCCCTGCAGAGTTGACTTGAATGATCTACACTTCAGTTACTCTCTTGAGTTAGCCTAGCTTGAGTGAGAGTGGCCATCGTGTAAAATAATACTTTAGCTGCTGGGTCCACATTGGCACTGCACTCACTTGTGTGTGGTGCTAAGACTTCTCAGGGCATATCCTGTGTTCTTTGCACCACACTAAGGTCAGCTGCTGTATGAATCTTCCCAATGAATTGTGGAGACTTTGTCTGCCCTTTTGGGGCACATAGGGACAACTGTGGGAAGTCTTTAGAGGACGAGCAGCACTCAAGTGGCGTTAGCCTGTATCCACGCTACAGAGTAGTCATGTTAGCAGCTGACGAGTTATGTTAACTCAAATTTTAGTCTATACCCCCGACAGGCTAGCCAACTTGAGTTAAAAGCACCAACACATTTGAGTTAAGGGGTTTTGTGTGTGGATGGGACTCAGGGCAACACCTGAGTTAGAATTCAAGTTAACTCTGTAGTGAAGACAAGCACTAAGTCAAGAGGTGACCATGTTGCATCATAGGAGATGTAGTCCAGTCAGGGAGCCTGGAAAACAGGGAAGAATGGGAACAAGGCGGCACCCAAACTACAACTCCCATGGAGCAGTGCAGCAACCGTAGGGAGATGCAACGTCATGTTGAATTGTTCAGTTCATGTTCAGTTCAGCAAATCAAACTATTTTGAACAAGGTTGAACAATCCTGAAACAAAATCATCTGTTTCAATTTTCCATGAGGAAAAACAAAAACATTTCAGCCAGTAGTGGAAACTGCATTGTCTGTCAAAAAACCATTTGAATGGAAAACTTCCGACCAGCTCCAATCGGGACAAAAAGGAGTGACCCACAGATTGATAGGATTATTAGTGCCATCAAGAATGATGTTAAGGGAAGAAAGCAACCCCATGTGCAGACATTTGAAGGGTATCACCCCATGCCAGTAAAGGTCTGTATAAGCGGGGAAAGAGGCTGGGTGGTGCAATGAGATAATTCACTGGCTATTGCTTCCTGGAGATGCAGGCAATCTAGAAAAGGACCAGAGCCACAAAGCAGTGCCAGAGAAAGGGCTTACATCCACACAATGAAAAATGAGGGTAGGAGAGCAAGGAAAAGGTCTTTCTGTAAGTCTGCTGAGCTCTCACACATCCACTAGCAAAGAAAGCAAAGAACAACCCTGCCCCAGAATCAGCTGTGCGATGATAAAATCACCACACAGCCAAAAGAAAAAATGCCTCCTCCTGCCATGCCTTACACGCTTCATTACTATTCTTCTTCATATAGCATCAAATATGTGCCAGATGCTGTCACAGTTTAGGGCAGCTGTGCCTGCGTTTCCTCTCAGTGGTTCAGCAGGGCACCCGCTCTCTGGCCCCCAGCTCCCAGACCATCGCCTCTCTTGGGCAGAGACCTGCGTCTCTCTCACTCCTGCACCGGGTTATTCCCAGGAAAAGACTGTCTGCCTAAGCACACCTGTTTGCTTTCTCTTCAGAGACTATGTTAAGCTACCGTACAGCTCTTCCTAAGCAAGCACATTTATTCTTTGGGGAAAAGCACCCCAGAGAAAATATATTAAAAATAATGAAAGAACCTGCATGCACACAGATAAGCGTACCAGAGGTCACCCCAACTCCAGCATCGGCTCTGACAAGAGCAGTCCTTCAGCACCCCACAAAGTGGTCTCTTTTATGGTCACACGTTCATACACCTCAGCTCGGAACCAACATCCAGTCTCATGGGGTCACAGCAGATCAAATCCTTCCAACCCGTCCCTAAAGATTGGGGGGCTCTGTGGACCAGAGGTCCTGTCCATTTGCCTTAAGAAGGCCCTAAGTCATCTTAAATTGAGGCTATTTATTCACAAGTCATTTTTTGTCAGTCCCTGGAGAATCCAGATTGGGTCTTTGAACTGTCCTCATGTGACAGGTGATCAGCAGACAAAAGATGCCCTCCTCAGGGAGACGCTTCAAAGGCTGTGTTTGTAGGTGGGAGTTTGCAATGCTCTGACCCCAAGTATTTCCTGGGAACGCCGCTTCACACTTATGTCCCCCAAAGAGTCCTCTGAAGTTCCTCACCCTTCCCAGAGATTGCACTAGTCAGTCTTCTGTAGGAGTTCCACAATAACACATACACACCTGCACTTTAATACAACAGCGCCCCGGGTATTAAACTTCATTCCATAACGTTTCTCTTCATCCCATAAGGTTTGTCCAGGCTAGAGTTGTACCTGCCACAGGAGCTCCCCATATCGGAAGCCCAGGTCTCTGCCCCACAAAGCTTGCAATCTACATTTCTTTCGCTAGGAGCAAGACAGTGAGCCATAACTGAAGAGCCATCCATCAGTCACACATGGCTTACCTTCTAGCATGACGATCCAGGCACTCCCATTACACAGATAGAGGCCTTTCCAAGCCGTGTTAAACCAGAACTGGGCCTTTTCATGCTTGGTGCAGGGAGGTTGGGATCCCAGAGTCACTTTCATGTCAGCTTCTGGACACAAAACAAAAGCAAACAGGTCCCTTTAAGGTCCTCAATACAATACAGCATGGAGACTCCTACGGATCAGTTACATGGTTTAGGGTCCACATCCCGCAAAACACCCATGCACACCTTAGTTTTAAGCACAGCAGCGTAGCCCCACTCATGTCCATTAGAGTTCTGCTGTGCTTCAAGTTAAGCATGCACTTAAGCATTGGGCTGAAAGGGGCCTTCCCTCATGAGAAAGAGACTATTTCCACTTTGCAGGAGAAAAGGGCACTGTTAAAGCCTAAGGTCCAGAAATTTGGAGATATGCAAATGTACAAGACCTTAATTTGCATATCGATAACTATGCATTAATGCTTAATTTCCATATGATTTTTAAGTGGAAAAAAGCATTTTTTATTTCTTAAATTTTCTCCCCAGGGCATCTGTTATTCTGTTATGGGGACAAGCAGGCTGTCCGGGTCAGCGGGAGAGCAGAAGACCATACATCTGTAAGTCCCAGGGTGTTTCTACACTTGGAGCAGAGATCCGCAGCTCAGGCAGACATACCCACGCTAGGCAAGATCGAGCTAGTGCACAGCGGGTGGCTGTGCTGGCGTGAGCAGCAGGGGGACCCAGCTGCCTCGAGTCCATGCCGATGGTCTTGGGCAGGTCTGCCATCGAGGCGCTAGCCCGTATCGCTGCTTGCGCGGCCACGGCTGGCCTATGCTTTTAGCACACTAGATGGGTCGGCGCTAGCGCGGGTCTGTCACCTAGAGCCGGGATCTGCCCCAGCGTACGTCTGCTGAGCAGGAAAGGAGGCAAACGCTCTGCCCACCTGCCTGCCTCGTCACATGGTCTCAGCGAGGTGCTCCTGCCCAACCTGAGCGCAGGTAGGAAAACGTGTCACCTCCTCCTGCTGAATCTCTCTATTTGCCCATGAGTGTGGCTGAGCGGGGGAGTCTGCTGGGGCAAACGGGACCTGCTCTGGCTTCAGCTGCTAGTTCAGTTTCTCTGACCCACCTGCCGCGTAACTCCCCAGAGCCCAGAGTCATCTCGTTCTCATTGGGGCTGGTGGGACAGAACCGCTTTCTCTCTCTGCCCCCACTTCCGGCTCACGTCACCAGCTGCTACAGGCACCCTGTGGGCCAGAGAGCTCCCCGCTCCCATTGCCCAGCTCTCCTTCACTCCGCAGCGATTTCTGAAACCCGGGGCCTGATCCTCCTCACACTTACACCGGTGTAAATCAGGAGTAACTCACTGACATCCAAGGGGGTCTCACTCGTGGGAGCCAGAGGAGAAATGGGCATGGAGACGTATTAGTGGATTCCTCCTAGGCTTCCAGGCTGAGCTCCCAGCTGTATCCCCTTTGGGGACCCTACTGTCCTTGTGGGTGCTGGAAGAGGCTGCGCTATGCTTACAACGATAGTAAATAGCCTGGAGGTGACCTAGACACACGATACTGCTTAAAATAACCACACATGGAGTAACATGGGGATGTTTTCTGAGAGAGAGACCAGCCGAGACCCATTTCCACAGATCTCCACAAAGCTCAGCTGTAATGAGAATATTACTGGCTGTTACAGGCATTACATCCCCGGGACAACTCTCACCAGCTGATCCATGGTTCTGAGGGCAGGGCATTGTTCCCTAGCAACTCCTCAGAAGCGGCCTTTCCAAACAGACATGTTAGTACCACAAGGGTCAGAGTCAGGAACCCAGCTTCTCTCGCTATTTCCAAGGGATAAAACCCGCTTCCTTATTGACAGGGCTCTGCAGAGTTTTATCACCCAATCCACCCCTTGCTGAAGAACTGGACGCTAGACTAAGCTTTCATGTTAAAAAACAAAAATTAAGGTCGTAGCTATCATGGGACCGAAGACGACCTTCCAAACGGGAATAGAATGTGCAATGACCGTGCTGTCTGCCAGCGTCTGCTGGCAGTGACACACTAGATATGAATGGCCTGAATTGTTCCCATTTAATGAGCTGTTCACTCTGAAGCCTAATGAAGAATGAATGGTGAATTTATTTCAGGAGTGTGTCCCTAGACTGCTGCATGGGCCAACTCTTCTCCCTACATCATCCTGCCAGGCCTCATCAAAACATGCTTGGGAGCCATGTTTGAAAGCTAGCTACCAAAAGCTAGCAGCCCCCTCCGCATATGCCCCATCCTAAAACTATTCACTAGCATCAATACTTACCCAGACCAAGAGATTAGACCAAATCAGTCATTTTTGGGCCAAGCCATTTTGGAGTTATGACAAGCCAAAACATCCCTTCACAAGGGGAGAAAACCTTTGTTTTTAACCCTCATCTGTCTCAAAACCTTTGTGCGACATGCCATACACTTTCCTGAAAGACATCCAGCCTAAAGTTATCCAGGAAGCTTCTGCTGCCCAGGCCCCTACCTTCTTAGCCACATGCTACTGTTTTAAGATAACGTTCTTCCTATACCGTACTGGTAGGAAATTGCTTAGGGAAATACATTATCTTCCATATTGCTGTGAACCAAGTGTTGTTCTGAGAAAGGAGACGAGCTACAGCTTATTCCTTCAAAGCTTGGCACAGAAATGTTTATGAGATACATCATGGGAAATGCCCTCAAGACTGCTCTGTTCCATTACTGATTCTGCAAGTTTCCAAGGAACGCAACAGGGTAAAACCAAATGGAAGATAAAAATTCCTTTCCTGAGATGCTAAACACCTTGAAACTCTTGCCTTCTTGCTATACATGCCACACACCATGGTCGGCTTTCCCGTCAGGCTACGTACAGTTAGAAAGCAGCCAGAAGGTTGGCGCTAAAGCTCTGCTAATGCAAGATGGTGACGCACCTCATGAACGATCTGTTGCATGTTACTGACCGTAAGGGTATTTCGCTGGTTTCACTGGGAGATCCTGCAGAACTGGGGGGACGGAGAGCACTGCTAGCTTAAAGTTCATGTTAGTGCACATCCTTGAGGTAGCATCAGATCCTGGCAACAGGACTAGCTGTCTTAACAAGCCCTGAAAAGAGAGGAAGAAAAACTAGGGAGATCAAATCCACCAAGACTGCATGGCATGAGGGTGGTCTGCGGTTTGAATTTCCCTTAAACTTGTACAATCCGAGTGGGCGTGAGTCACAAAGAAGAGTCAGAGTTTAATGACACCTTTTTAGCTTTCCAAGATGTCCATCCTCAAATTAATGTCGATGATGAGATCATTAGCTTTAACGAGGCCTCGTTGCCAAATTAGGGACCAAGAATGACCACAGGCAACTGTCCCCTTGCCTTATTTGCTTAAGGCCTTTTGACATTTTAACAAACTGCCCTAGTCACTTTCTAAGTGTCGGGCAAGTCTGGAAAAAGAAGATGAAATGTTGGGTCAGATTCCGCTGCATGTGGCTAGCCTCCTCCTGTGTGTCCTTCAGCGATTTCCTCCCGCGGCGCTGCCCCAGCACTTCACTCCTTATCAGCCCACAATGCAGCCTGCCATGAGTGGAGCATATGGCAGGTGTAGCTGACGAGCAGCCATTGAATTTTGGTGTACTGTGCCTTTACATTTCCAACGCCCAGAGACCGCACCAAAGCCCACTGAAGTCAATGGGAGTTGCTTTGGGTCAGGGAAGTAAAGCCAGGTTTTCAAAGACGTTTAGGGGCCTAAAGATGCACATAGCCATC
>ML675649.1:43575743-43589555 GCA_007922155.1 Mesoclemmys tuberculata | reverse complement strand
CCAGGTTTTCAAAGACGTTTAGGGGCCTAAAGATGCACATAGCCATCAAACACACCTAAGCAAGTCAGAGACCTAATTTCCATGGTTCCAATGAGAGTTGGGTGCCTAAATTGCTTGGGCATCTTTAGGCATCTAAATAATCTGTCCCTTAGGGCACAGATATGACAGTGCTCAGTTCGGCATAAAACACTTCAGCTAGACAGGTGGATGCATGCAGAGTTCATCAGCCATTTTGTTCTCAGAGCTGCTTCTAGTCTAGACCGGAGGAACACGCACTAGATGTGGGTCTGGGAGAGGAAAGATCTCCAGAGACAGAGTTGTATTTGTTGTGTGCTGTTCCAGTGAAGTTTCAGAAAAACCCATTTATCTAACTAGCAACAAGAGATAGGAGACCAGGGAAAAATCTACTGCCTAATGATCTCACATCTCGCCTGGCTGGATAGCTGCCTCTGGAAAAGAGCTGTGAGATATTGCCACTCATTTTCCAACAATATTCATGCCCCCACATTTAAATGAACTCCCTTTGGCCATGTTTGCTTCCTGATGTGCTTGTTTTGTGCAAACACTCAACCGATCATTCAGAAAAAGCCAATTCCAAAGTCAAGTGTTTGTGGGGAAACTAACTTTGAATCCCCACCCACACATCTTTGGAGATCCTTGCAAGCTCATCCAGCCAGGGGACAGAAACAATACCTTGTGACTCTTTGGCCAACACAACTCAGATTTTCACTGGCGAGTACTGAAAGTCTCACAGGGACCTGCCCTCGATCAATTCAGAAAGTAAAAAATTAATTCAATTCAATATTTGCTGAATAAATGTGTACAAGTAAACATTCAAGGAAAATCCCCAGGGGTCACAGATATTCACCCATTGGAAGAGAGACTAAATTTGGTTACATTTGTTGTGAATTATTTGCTCTGCTGTTAATATACTGAAATAAACCCCCTCCCCGGTGGTCTAGGCCATGCATGTAGTGCCCAGCTGCTAGACTGAATCCGTCCCACCACACTTGGATCTTACACCTGCATGTATAAAGAGCTCCGCAGGATTCCACACGCTCCCCATGCCCCCAGGATTTCACAGCTGCATGAAAATGAGATTTCCCCCCAGCAGTGGTTAGATGCAGACCTAGCAAGACCTGACTCGTTATTTCTCTGCACAGCTCTGTCAATGCATCTGAAGCCGGCCCTGCAGCCCACCCCCTTATTCTTGCCGTGACGTCCTGGGCGCGAGAGTCATGCTGGACTGCTGGCGGTTCTGTGATGAGCACAAATGAGCAGGGGGTTTCCTCTTAGTTGCCTGGAAATTCCCTGTGTCATACCCTAGGTCTTGGAAGCACGTCGCCCACAGAGGCTGGATCATGCAGGTACCCATGGGGCACACGTGAAGGCTGAGATTTTCCAAATTGCCTAATTCTGCTCCCGTTGGCCCTCAGTGGGTGTGTCTATGCTGCAGTGTAAGCCCAGGGTAAGCCCCGCAGACCCTGGGTTTGTTAGCCTAGGGCTTCAGCATCAACAACTATTTGTAACCCCAGGTTAGGAATTGTTGAACCCTGGCTCCCAACCTGGGGCTACAGCGTCTACCCTGCATTATGTGGGCTCGAGTCCAACCACCCATCTCCTACACTTCCTAGCACGTCGCAAAATGTTGTTGCTCTAGCCCTTTGTTCATGGTGCAGGGTGGGAAAACTTGACTGTCCACCAAATGTGATTCTCTAGAGCAGGGGTCACCAACCTACGGCATGCATGCAAAAGGTGGTACGGGCAATGAGTCTGAGTGGCATTTGCTGCTTCCCCCTTCCATGTGGGCCCAGTGGCACCCTGGCCAGAGCTGCGCTGCTCCCAGTCCCAAGTTGCGCCATGTGGTGGCTGCTCCCCTATCCTGGCCTCGCCCCTCTCCCACATAACATCATGTGAGTCCAGTGCTGGGAGAGGGGCAGGGCCTGGAGGGCAGAGCGGCCACTTCACAGCGCTGCTTGGGGCCGGGAATGGCTCCTGGCCAGGGCGCTGGGCCCACAGCATGAGAGAGAGGGGGAAAGACGTGGCACGCCATGCCCAAAAGGTTGCCAACCTTTGCTCTAGAGGACAAAGAAAATTGCACTGTGGGATCATGGAATACTTTTGGTGAACTCCCAGAGCACGATTCCATTGTGGGGCTGCGTCTACACTACAAAGCACCCGGGCTTGAACCCTGGGTCCTGGTGTGGCTTAGGCTCAGCATCTCCACCCCTGTAGGATCCTGGGACCCTGGGCTCAAACCTGGGCTAGTGCAATTTGCGAATAGACAGAAGGGGGGTGAGGCTTGAGCCTGAGTTCAACCCCCGGGCTTCCATTGCAGTGTGGACATACCCAGTTGGAGCAGAGTTGCTGACACATGACATTACAAAGGTCATAGAGGAGTTTTTAAATTAAGGGCGGGGGGAAACTGACAGGTGCAGAAGAGCACACGGTTCAGACAGAGACACCCCTTAGGGGAGGATTTATTAAAGGAGATACTCAATATCCTACTGAAGAAGAGTGGATGGAAGTTGATAAAGTACAGGCAGGATCTGAAGAGAAACAGTCAATCAAACAGCAACAAAAGAGAGTCCCACTCAATTACCTGAAAGCAGAGAACTAACTTGTGCTTTGTGCCGGGGTGCTCCCCCCACCCCGCCCCGCCCCTGAAAGGGCCAAGGAAGCTCAGAAAGGGCCAGTTAGGGCGATAGGCCCCAGGTGAGGGGACTAAGGTGGAGGCACACCCCCTGACAGGACGATGAAGCTCACCAGGTGTGGGCCAGGCTAGGGTAAAGCCAGGAAGCTGGCAACAGAAAGAGCTGCAGTGAAGAAGTCTGCAGCCCCCTTCTGTGCATTAGAGAGGGAAGACGGGAACCCAGGGAAAGAGTAGGACCCTGAGAGCCTGGCCCTGAGGGAAGGGCATGCCCCGAAGAGAGAAGGGTGGAGAAGAAAGACGGTGGGAGGTGAGGCGGAAGCAGCCAGCAAGTGAGCAACAAGGTTGGGAACTGAACAGACCTCAGCTGCATGGAAGAGAGCTAATCCCCAGAGCAGCCAAGAGGAGTGGCCCGCTCAGGGAGTGAGAACCCTGTAACATGCTTTTATACAAATGCTAGAGGGCTAAATACTAAGATGGGCAAACTTGGTGCCCGACATTAAATGAGGATTTTGCTATAAACAGCCATGACAGAAACGTGATAGAACGCTGATAATCCATGGGCCATGGTAATACCAGGGCACAAAAAAACCTGCAGGAATGACAGAGTACATCCTGCAGGTGGGGGAGTGGCACCATATGTGAAAGGAAGCACAGAGTCAAGCAAAGTAAAAATCTTAAATGAATCCAGCTATATCACAGGATCTCTCTGGATAGAAATTCCATGCTTGAACAATAAGAGTGTAGCCCAGGAATATGATACTGACCATCTGACCAAGATGGTGATGGTGACTGAAATACTCAGAGGGATTTGAGAGGCTACGAAAACAGAAAACACAATAATAATGGGAGATTTCAACCATCCCCATATTCATACATGTCATCTCAGGATGGGATACAGAGATAAAATTTCTAGACACCACTAATGACTTCGTGGAGCAGCTAGTCCTGGAAACCACAAAGGGAGAAGCAATTTTTGATTTAGTTCTAAGTGGAGCACAGGATCTGGTCCAAGAGGTGGATACAGCTGAACCACTCAGTACAAGTAGGGCGGAAAATACCAGAGAAGCCCACCACAGCAGCATGTAACTTCAAAAAGGGGAACTACACAAAAATGAGGAAGTTAGTTAAAGGGAAATTAAAAGGAAAGGTCACGAGAGTGAAATGCCTACAAACTGCATGGAAACTATTTAAAAACACCATCACAGAGGCTCAAACTAAATGTATATGCCAAATAAAAAAACACAGTAAGAGAACCAAAAAATCCCACCAACATGGCTAAACAAAGAGTAAGAGGCAAAAAGACAGCCTTTAAAAATTGGAAGTCAAATCGGACTAAGGAAAATAGAAAGGAACAAACTCTGAAAAGCTAAGTGTAAACATGAATAAGGCAAGCCAAAAAAGAATTGGAAGAGCAACTAGCAAACGACACAAAAACTAAACAGCAAAACAAAAACAACCCAAAAACGTGTAAGCACATCAGAAGCAGAACACCTGCCAAACCATCAGCTGGGCCACCGGATGATCGACGTGCTAAAGGAGCACTCAAGAAAGACAAGGCCTTTGCGGAGGAGCTAATGAATCCTTTGCATCGATCTTCACTGCAGAGAATGCGAGGGAGATTCCCACACTTGAGCCATTCTTTTTAAGCGGCAAATCGGAGGAACTGAACTAAGATTGAGGAAAGCAATTATCGCGAGAGGAGCAAGGAAATTGTGAGAACTGGCACCGCTGCACGTGTTTGGGTTTAAACTGGTCACACAGAGTCTGTAGGGGAAAGAAGACCTGTGCAGGAAAGCCAAAGTGTGAAACTGACTAGCTGCTCTTCACAGCCCAAGCCGAGAGAAACGCAGAGACTGAACAAACTGCATAAATGGAGAAAGATCAATTCGATTTGAAAACTTCCTTTAGTTTGAGGCTATTGAGCCATGCCGTGGGTGCGTTTTTGTGCAGTAGAAAGCCAGCCAAAGCCACATATCCCAGCAGGACTGGGGGATCAGTACTGCATGGCCACTCAACCCACGCCCTGCTCAGCGATGTGCCCCATGATGAGAGCCCACCCTGGCAGTGGGAGAGGCGAGCAAGATGGCACAGCCCATGCAGTGTTTCCTCAGCTCTAGAGGGGACACTTTCCCTCCGTGGTTCAGTGGAGACAGGGATCTCCTGCTCAATAGCCACAGCTGTTGACCTGGGGATTCTTTGCTCTCTGGCCCAATCACGCACAGAACCGGGTGAGCTGCTGCAGAGCCAGCAAATTTGTTTTTTCCGGCTCCAGCCTGTCGGGTAACATGGGCCCCCGGATATACCTCCTCCCACTTTCCTTCTAATCCAAGCAAGGGAATGGTCTTGAAAAAGCAACAACGTTCTTACTCACCCCGTCATTTATTAAACCTGAGCTCTCAAAGGCCAGGGAACGGCAGCTCAGGACTCCAGAAATCTTACACCGACCACGTAACAAATACAAACCCTCCACTGGTGTGAACCAGCACAGTTCCGCTGACATCACTAGAGCTACGCCGGTTTGTATCAGCTGGGAACCAGGTCCGTTGTTCTTGATTTGTATAAAGAAATGTCTGTTTCGTTACAACGCAACAACCTCCACATTGACCCAAAATAAATATCGCAGTAGCCCCAAAACACAAAAGCCTTTAGAAAAAGAAACAAAAGCTATATATGACACACACAATGATCAGCCTCAAATACACGACGGCATGCACACGGCATTTCACTATTAATCAATGGCGTTATACCCTGCGTGTGTTAAACTACATATCAAATATTATTCTCAAAGAAATGATAAGTACTTCGACAAAACAAAATTCAGTAGCCAGTTAATAAATATATTTAATGGATGGATGGATCACTTGATGATCACCTGTTCTGTTCAATCCCTCTGACACACCTGGCATTGTCCCCTATCGGAAGACAGGACTCTGAGCTAGATGCACCATTGGTCTGGCCCCGTACGGCCGTTCTTATGTTCTTACATTATTTCCCTATTTGCCAGCACCGTTTAAAAGAAAATATTTTGGATGCCAAAGTAGAGACAACAAAACAATAATACCCACCCCACCACTGCTCAGAGCGAAAGCTGTTCTCTTATGACGAAATTGGCCTTATATTCTATAAAACGAATGTGTTTTTTGATTAGATGGGCAGTGCAAGGTTTATTATTGTAATTATTGGTGTTACTAACAGAGATTTGTATTGTGGTAACACACAAAAGCCTCATTCCTAACGGGGGCCTCTTGGTGCAAAGCAGATAAGTAATACACGTGTATTGGTGCTCCATTGTACTGGGTGCTGTTTAAAAACAGAATAAAAAGTCAGTCCCTGCCCCAAAGAACTTCCAATCTAAGTATAAGAGGAGAGGCAAAAGGTAGATACAGAGAGATTCCCCTAACTAGTCATTTAATTGATTTTAAGTGCTTGCATCTGGAAAATAACGAGAGGTGACCTACACTATTTTCAGCAACCGCACACCATACAACAAGAGCACTCACCCAGGAACCTCTCCCTGAAACAAACCCCACTGCCAGCTCTGCCCACACATCGACTCTAGTGACACATCACAGGTCCTAACCACATCAGCCACGTCACAAGGAGCTCATTCACCCACACATCTACTAATGTAATATAGGCCAGCATGTGCCAGCAATGCCCCTCTGCCATGTTCATTGGCCAAACCGGACTGTCACCACGCAAAAGAATAAATGGACACAAATCAGACATAAAAAATGGGAACATCCGTAAGCCAGCACTTCAATCTCCCAGGACACTCTGTAGCTGACTTGACAGTTGCCTACAAAAAACCTTCAAAAACAGACTTCAGCGAGAAACTGCAGAGCTGGAACTCATCTGCAAACTTGACACAATCAGACTGGGTCTGAAAAGGGACTTGGAATGGTTCTCTTATTACAAGAAGTAATTGCCACTGTTCACACACCCTCACCTTCTAATCTACGGTTATTAATAGGCCTCATTTGCCCTAAATTGACTTTATTAGCACTTGCCCTCCGCACTGATGTTTCTTACCCTTGGATGTATATATACACCTCCTATCTGTGATTTCTATTTCATGCATCTGACGAAGTGGGTTGCAGCCACGAAAGCTTATGCCCACAGAAATTTGTTACTCTTTAAGGTGCTCCCGGACTCTCATTGTTTTTGCTGTACACAGACTAACACAGCTACCTCTGGATATTTTCATTCAGCAACTGTAACTCGCTGTGAAACACAGTAACAGGCAACCAAACAATGCTTGAATTTTGGTTGGCCTTGCCCTTCCAAAAATAAAGGTGCCATTGTCTTTAAGGGAAGAGCTGAGTGCAACATCCAAAAATAGCTAAAAGGAGTCAGGCCCCTGTCTTGCAGGAAGAACCACATGGGAAAATCCATGTGCCCAGTGCCCATAACAGTATCAATGGACCTCCACAGTCTGCCTGCATGTTGTCACTTGCAGGACAGGGTCCACCCTCTTAAGAAATGACCCCAGCTTTTCCTGGTTTGTTCTGCAGCATTGGCCAGGGCTGAGTCCCAGCTGAATTCTGTACCAGGGGCAAGGACTGCATAGGAAGAAGCACACGGCCTCGGCTCAGAAATGCGGGTGGGTTTGCAGCGGTAATTCAGCAGGAAACAGAAGCAGCTATGTGAATATCTATCAAAATGCTGTAACTCCACAGTGGTGAATGGAGAAGACACAACCATCCTGGCAGATCAGGCCTGTCAGGGTTTGCTCACGTTGGCAGAGCCAATCAGAGACGTTTGGAGAAGGCCTTTCCCCCGCAGAGGAGTCCAAAGAACTCTGCAATGCACTAAGGGGTGTCATTAAAAATCCATCAGTGGCTGCTCTGCCATGGTCCCGGCATCCCTGTTCTGAGTGTGGTGCAAGCAGGGGCTGTGGTCTCTGGATGGATGCCTGGGGTAGTGAATGAAACCCATCACAGATACCATCGGGACGGTGGCCGGAAGCCCACATGGCTGAGAGCCAACATGTGCTCAAGAGGAGCTCCGGAACTGCCATGAGCTCCCATTTAAGGGAGAGAGACAAGAAAGGCCAGGAGATCAGGGCTCTCCCAATCCTTTTGCACATTGGGGGGGTTTAAACCAAGGTCTCCTCCCGCGCCCTTGGGAGCTCGGCTGAGAAATGCGCTCGGATGTGCAGCCATCTTCCCCACTGGACAGCCCGGCACCCTGTGATGCCTGGGGGCAGCCTTCCCTAGAGGGTGGTGTGCCTCAAGCCCATGATGCTTCTGGCCTTGGGAGGGGGGCAACGCTGCCCTGCCCTCGCTAAGTGATAACGCCAGAGCTCACGTGAGCCACAGCCTGCCCCGTCACTGACGACTGTGTTCCCGGAGCGCGCTAACCAATCCACGCCACGGGTGACACTTACCATGAATAACCCTTTCCTTCTCCTCCTGCTCCCCACATAAAAACTGGATCCCGTCACGGCCAAGGACGTGGGGAATGGCGTATCCACCACTCTGGAAAGGTTACGAGAGGAGACACATGAGCACAGAGCAGGGGCATACACTGGTGACTGGAGAGACCAGCCCTGGGCCTGGCCGGCCTAAAGAGATTCATACAATCCCGGCTCTCTGCTGCTAGGAAGACAAATGGGAACCCAGACATTGCCAGCCTAGTTCTAACCAATGCTCCTTTAGCTTGGTGTCCTGTCTCTTAAAGTGGCTGGGTTGGCTCTTCATATTTGGACTCCCACAAAAAGATTTTTGCCTCAACGATGACCTCTTGTGGCAATGAGTTCCACAGGCTAATTCTGTGATTAGGCACTCAAGTATTTCCTTTTCTCAGTTACCCTCATACTGCCTTTGGATTTCAGGGACGACCCAGGTCTCACAGGATGCTTTGACGCTGACCTGGCCAGAACATCCAGTTGCTTTTGAGATGACAGGTCCCCACTGTCAGTGATCAGAGAGATCACTTAAGCCGGGACTGTCTCTGCTCCCCCTCACATCTGCTCACCAAATCTTCCCTCCCCATTTGTAACACTAGGGATGCCCCAGATTATCCCCTTTCCTCCAGGGAAGGCACCTGCTCCCCCAGACCTTCCACCTGGTCAGTATCTCCCTCCTGAGCTAAGCTGCAGCTGAAACTTGAACCCCAGCCAGCGGAGCCTAGCTGCCTGCAGCGTGGTTTGGTGATTATTATTTAGCATTTATACTGCGGTACCACCCAGAGGCCCTTCTCCCCAGCAGACCCACCTTGTCCTGGGCACTGCACAGGCATTTGCACACTGGAGCAGGGCAAAAACCATTTTGTAGGGGTTGCAAAAATATTGGAAAGAAAATCAACGGCTTTTGTTTTGTCCAAAGTGTCACTTTGTTTTTCTATGAGAAATTTCAACGTGAAAACAAACCCGAAAAAATCATTTTATTTAGAAAAAATGTCATTTTGATTTAAAAAAAAGTTTCCGTTTAGGGAGGTTCCCCACACCTCCTGCACACACTTTTACTCTCCTCTTTTTTTCAGTTGGGGGGGGCAACTAAGAGCAAGAGGGGATTTCCTCCCTATTTCCAAATGAAACATTTAGATTTTTTTTTTCAAATAAATCCTTGAAAATCAGCATTTGGGGCCCCAAAAAAGAGCCATTTTTCAATGAAATCCCATTTTTATTGGCTTTTTGGTGACATTTTCCCATCCAACTCCAACACAGCTAAGAGCACCAGATCCCTGGCCCAAAACACAGGCTAAACAGATGAGATAGAGAGCAACAGAGAAGAGGAGAGTTTGGGGGGCAGGGGATGAGCTGTCTCCCTACTCCCAAAACTTCTCCCCCCCGCCAGCATACCCTGCCATTGCTGCCCCTGTGCACACTCCTGACACTGTGCCCCCCGTGGCAGATTGAAGGGGTCCCTCCCTCTCCAGGGTGACCAACGGGCTCTAGCCCTGCGTAATGGGAGGCCAGCCAGCTCTATTCTTTGGAGCTCCATGGCAGAATGCCATGGAGAAGGGGAGACCGTGAATCCGGATTGTCTCAATGCCCCCATCCTGGAGGACACTTTGGTGGCAAGGAGCCTGGCTCCAAACTTGGGGAAGGGGGCAGAGTCCTCAGGAAAGTGGCTGACTCTGGGAACGCCAAGCCAGCAAGAGCTGGAGCAAGACCCTGCTTTCCGCAGAGACAGAGCAACAGCGAAACCTTCAGAGCATCCACATCTGAAGAGTTTCACCCCCTTCCCCCCCACAGCCAGCCCTACATCCAGGAGGTCCCCCTGAATTGCACTTACTGTACATACATGTCAATGGGGATGCTGCAGTCCACAGTCAGGGAGAAGGATTGCCCAGACACGGCCAAGACAAGCGTGTGCCACTGATTGTCAGCCAAGGCGATGCCTTGGAAGGTGACGCGGGTCTGCCAGCCGGTGGAGAGTCCTCGGCTCCAGAAGAGGAAGTGGAGTTTGTTCAGCGAGTACCTCAGCCCAACCAGCACCGTGTTGCTCTCCTCCTTCATCACAGTGAAGATGTACTCGTTCTTCTGAAAGAGTAGGGAAGGAGCTAGCTCGGAGGTCAGTGTTTGGGGCACGGATACGGGCTTGGGTCCCAACCATTCACCAAAGGCGAGGGGGGTCCACACCCAGGGCTCTGCGCAGGCCCTTCTCCAAGGCCTGGCTGGTGTTTTACCTTTGGTGGAACACGGAGGACCTTCAAGGTAATGATGATGGAAAATTCCTCTGGGAAGAGGTCACAGTAGAGGAAAATCTGGGAAGCCGGGAAGCTCAGGGCACGACGGGTTGACGCAGAGAATTGAAACCCACGGGCCCCTTGCACTTGGAGCATCCGAATTCCACTTTTTACACCACTAGCCGGAACCACCTCCGAGAGAATATCTAGCGGGCGCAGGTCTGTGTCAGAGAAAACACAGCATCATGTCACTAAGGTTTCCCATGATCCCAACGGCATGAAGATCAACACTACGGCTGAGTGGATAACAGATTTTTCCATTTGGTACCGAACTGGAAAAATAAATCTGGTTGTTTTTTCTTTTTCTTTTTCATTTTGTCTAATCAAAAAACTTGGAACAAAATTTATGTTGAATTGACTGAAACATTGTGGGTTGCTTCAAAATGATTTGAGTTTTTCATTTCAAATTGGCTGGTTTTCAGGTGTTTTTCACTAGTGTGTGCATTTTTAATTGACCTAATTTGAATTCAAAACACTGCTTCAAAATGAAAAGGCCAAACAAGATGTTTCGAAATAGTCCAAATGAAACGTGGCCACTTTTTCCAAAAGAAAGTTCCTCCCCCAACCCCTCTCCCCCAGCCAAAAACAATTCTCTGAATTTGACCCAAGTTCACAAATAGTTTGCAGCACTTAAAAAATGCCTTTAAAAAAAAAAAAAAAAAAGAAAATCTATTCAGCTAAATAAGTAAATAAAGCACCCGGCTGGAATCATCAACCAATGCAGTGCGGGGAGGGAACATTCAGAAACTTCCAATAGCCACGCCATGTGCACGTCTTGTACTGCAGTCACGCCCAGAATGCTCGCCTGCTGCCCACCCGCCTGGTCTATTTAGAACCCTCAATTTGCCGTTGCCATTTTGAACGCAGGCTGCGCCTGCCTCTGGCCTGGGTTGCAGCTTTTGGGACATGCCTCCCACACTGTGGGCGCTTAGGAATAACACTGGCCGCAATCATTCAGGATGCAAACAGGTGGCTCACCCACACATCATGCTGACACCCATTCACGCTTCCACAGCTCGGGAAGGGAGTCGTTGGATGCCTGTATTCTGCAGAGTCCAAGCACATTGTCCTGTATAGCCCAGGCCACCAAGCACCCACCCAACCACAGCGCTTCAACTGGGGAGAGGGGGCACCAGGGGTCGCAGACCTGGCGAAACAAAAAGTTTCAGTTGAGCTGGGAGGCTAAGGGGGACGTTTCAAGCCCTGTCTCGCCAAAGCGGCTGCTCCCAGATTCTCAGAGGGCCCCCACGCTTTTTTCAGACCACTCCTGGCACTTCTCAGCCACCCGCACACTGAGACCCGCAACCAGAATGAAACCAAAAGCTTGCAGTCCAATGGAGACCGGGCCGTCATGTGCCAGGCAGAGAACGGAGAGACCTGAGACCTGGGAACCGATTCAGTGAGATGCATCCAGATAAGCCTGGCAAGTGACCTGCTTTCATGGGCTGCAAAGGAAGGTGAAAACCCTCGAGGTCGCTGCCAATCTGACCCGGGGGAAATTCCTTCCTGACCCCGCACATGGCAACCAGTCAGACTCTGAGCGTGTGAGCAAGAACCAGGCAGCCAAGCCACTGAGAGAGAGACTGCCGACTGCCATTTCAGAGCCTGGCCCATCCCATGGCCCATCTTTAGCCATGGCCAGCCCTGATGCTTCAGAAAAAAGAGACACCCTCCTCCGCACCAAAATATCTTGGGGGTGGAAATTTCCTTCCTGACCACAAAGGATTAAGAATCCTTTTTAACCTGTGGGGCTGGTCAATGGAGCAGCACCAGTTCACTCTCTATGGTAAACAAGAGCTGTGTCCCTCTGCCTGTAAAGCCACCCCGGCTTTGAACCCACAGGTCAGCTGTGCTGGAAGGGAGAGACAAGTCACTGTTTATGCACTTCCGATAACGCTACAGATCATCTCCCCTCCAAACACCAACGCTCATAATCACTCTGGGTCTCCGTCAGCTTTTAGCAGCACGGACGCTCCGATGACAGAGTCCACCATGGGGAGGGGTGTTGATGGGACATGGCCACTTCCTCCCCTCTGCTGTGGGACCAGAAGACGACCTGCTTGGAGTGGCCAGGGCAAGCTTTGATCTAGCTTGTCCTTTCCTGTGGATCCCTGGCCATAAACCAACATGGCCCACATCACGCAGAACGCCCAGGAGCGAATGCCGGGCTCAGCTCCACCCCGGACAGCATGTCAGGGACAACCACGTACAATCGCAGGCACGGCCAATGAACTGTATTCATCATGCAGCTTTGAGCATCTACCCTGCACTCTGCCCATCTTCCCTGGGACTTACTCGGACACCCCAAACCTGAGAGATGCTTCTGGTCATTTTTTAAAAAAAAGCAGGTTTCTTTCACTCTTCAGCCCTCTACCTCGGCCGTCAGACAGGGATTTCCTTCCCCTGGCCATGCCAAGGAAGCAATGACCCTGCACTGAGCTGCAGAGCAGTTACTGCTCGGTCCTGTGCCGGGGCAGGTTTAAGAACTAGCAGCTCTGGAGCTGTCAGGCCAGCTTCTTTCTGAGACACAGCACTTGAGGGCTAGCCCTGGCATGGTCCAGGATTTAGGGATTGCTCGGGGTGCAGCACCGAATCTGCATGCTGCAGACAACATACATGCAGACTAGACCAATCGAGCATGCCTCCTGGGGGAGCCGGAACTAGAATCCGGCTCTTCTCTTCCAGAAATACCGGTCATTATTATTTGAGCTAAAAGCCACCTCCCTTCAGTGGGTCTCATATCCCCTCTGCCACTGGGGGGCAATGCACACACACCGAATAGAACACAGTCTCCCAAGTGTATTAGTTACAATTCTCTCTCTTGCGCCCTGCACAGGTGTACTCATGGTGATATGGAGGTGCCTGGCTTTACGGGCCCTGGGACACAAGGAACAGTGTCAGCAAAGCTTTCGAAAGACTCCTGGAAGCAGAGAGCACACGGGGAGCAATGTGGCCAGCCCAAACTCCTGCTGATAAACGCTTTGTACAGCACCACCCCACCTGCTACGCGGCTGAGTGTGTCTAGACAGGCAGAGTGCTCAGAAGTGGATCTGGATACAGTTTTCGGCTAGAAATCGTCCTTAACCAGAACCTGCGCCGGCATCTGGAAAAGTTCGGGTCTGGATTTACACCAAGGTTCAGGCTGGAGGCTCATGCAGCACTGGGGTTTGGGTGCAGAATCCAGATCGTTAAAGCCCCGGGAGCCCTTCCCACAGCAATTCAGTCCAAAGGTGAAAAGCCCTGGGAGCGCCGCTTCTTTCGGGGAGTTTCAGAGACCCAGAATCCCACAGCGGGCTCTGAAAGTTCCTGCCTCTGAACTGAGACCAGCTTGGTAGGGGCAGGTTTAGATTAGAAGGTCCTGGAATTTGAAACAGCTTGCTCTGGAGTTCCAGGTTTTTTGGCTCATCTCTAATTATGAGTGCATGCGCGCACACGCACACACAAGCGCGCACACACGCGCACGC
>ML675649.1:43469166-43575733 GCA_007922155.1 Mesoclemmys tuberculata | reverse complement strand
GGATACATCTGGGAAGTGCAGAGATCAGATCAGCACCCCTAAGACACACACAACCTGTCCGCAGCGCTTCAACCCTTTGCCCGCAACGCCGAATTACAGCCAGTTCAGAGCAGCGGCCACACCTGCCCTTTGATCTCTTCATAAACATTGTGCAGCATGGCGACGGCGGAGGAGCAAACTTTGCCTGGTGCATCTCCTATTAACCAGAACTAAAAGCACTCCCATCCTATTCTTCTTAATTGCAGCTGCCGGTCCTGACAGCATTCTTGGTATAACAAAGGCAGCCCAGCCCAGAGCGTGCTTGCACTGTTTGTGCCCTTGAGTCACGATCGGGGAGTTGCACGGAATTTGATTCCTTCCACCCGGCACCCAGCAGCTTTTAAAGTGACGATACCTTCCAGCAGAACTGTGTTGCACAGGTCCTTGGGCTGGCTTTGGTAGCTACTGGCTCCTGCTTGTGGGAGAAGATAGTAGGAGTAGTCTTACCGTAGGAGCCCCCATCATGGCCAAGGACTCCATTGCGCTAGGCCCTGTACAAATACAGAGCAAAGAGATGGTCTCTGCCCCAAAGAGGTTACCAGTGGAGATGTACACAGACCTGCAACGGAGACTCCCAGCATCCCAGTGTGAGATTCGCCATGTGTCTGTGGCAAGTTGAATATCTTTCTGCCTGCAATGGACCAGATTGCAATCCCCTTACTCACGCGGAGTAGCACCTTTCTCAGAGAGCAGGTTCACTGAAAGCAATAGAGTATGATGCCACTGAGTGTGAGTGAGAGGATGGAATCTGGCCCCAAGTTTGTATGAGGCAAATGATGTCCCCTTGGAGGGCAGAGGAAATGAGACCCAGCCTCTTGTGTCATGGGAGCCACGGCCCAACATTGTGTCTCACCCACTGCAGATGGCATTACTAATGCAGGGAGGCACCATCTAAAACAAGAACCAGGAGTCATAAAGGTACAGAGGCCAAACCAACCTGCCCCAAGCAGCCAGGACAAAAACCATCACATTTTCCAACAGCCATGCATTTCTAATGGGCCAGGGTGAAATAAAACTCACCAGCCACTCAGGAAACCTAACTGTCATCTGTACAGCTGATGAGTGGGCTGGCCTAACAGCGCTCTGCTGTACCAAGGAAATGATCCTGGTTACAATTTCGGGTACAATTGCTCACCATTCTGGGACACAGCCAGTCTCGTGGTTTTGGGTTATGTCAGATCTGTGTTTCAGCCTCTCTTTGAATTTGTTACGTTTTAGGAAATGAAATTAACACATTTTTCATAAAAAAAATTTGTACTGGTTTCCATAATCTGGTTAAACAAGGAAATTCCCAGCTTCCTCATGGGGTGGCCAATCATTTATTTTGGTGACTACATTATTTGTTAAAACAACAAGAGTCCTGTAGCACCTTAACACATTTCTGAAGGCATAAGCTTTTGTGGGCTGCAACCCACTTCGTCAGATGCATGAAGTGGAAACCACAGATAGGAGGTGTATATATTGTGGCAAATGGCCGGCTTCTCCCTAGTGGGTCTCGCACTTTTGCCTCTCGTAGTGGGCCAGGGCATTGCCAGTTACCCCATCTTCCCAGGTAGGGGGGTAGGGACCTGGGCCCACCCGCCCCTCCAGGTCCCAGCCCAGGGGCCCTCTGAGTAGCAGCTATGTGCTGCTGGCACCATACTTGTAGCTGCAGACTTTTCCCCTGGGCTATTCTCCCCCCTCTGTTCTTCTGGCTTCTTGAGCCCAGTACCTTCTTCAGGACTCCACCTCTCTTCCATACACCGCTGTACTCCGTTCTGCTCCTCTTCATGACTCCACACACCACTGTACTCTGTTCTGCTCCTCTTCACAACTCCACACACTTCTCTGCTCACCACACACCTACTCCTTCAACTCCCACACTGTTTCTCAGGAGTAGAGGGTTTTTATAGGCACCTGGGTGGGGCCTTAATTGGTGTCAGCTGACCCTAATTACCCTCTAATGACTCTGGCTAGTCTATAGGGAATAAAGCCCAGATCATTCTAGAATTTACATGCCGCCCTTTCAGAACTTTCCTACTGCCCTCTGCCCTTGATATACCACAATGTACATCCAAGGGTGAGAAACATAACAATGGGGAGGGCAAATGCTAACAAAGTCAGTTCAGTTAGGGTAGATGAGGCCGCTATGGGACTTTTTACGTTATTTGTTGAATTTCACCTCTTCTTCTGCTGGTAAAAGGTTAGCAAACAAACTGCAGAATTTTGTATTGCAGTCATGATACCACACTACTTGCTAATTTCTTCCTTGCTGTTTTCCTTATATGAAGAGTGAACATTTGGTTGGAAATAACCTGCATTTGAACTTGGAATAGGGCATTTATGATGGCTCATAAATAAGTCACAATCTATTATTTCCACCCCCTAATTTATGGAATGAGCCAAGAGTGACCACATGTACAATTCAAACCTATTACTATTCAAAATTCCCTTTTAGCTAATGTGAGGGCATTCAAGCTTAACGTTTGCTTTTAGTGGCTATTTGTGCGAGGAAACCCTGACTGCTTAAATGTCCATGGAAAGCCAGATGTGAAAGGTTACGAACAGGGCTGAAATTGAACTGGGCTTTGAATTTAAATCAATGATTGTGGGAAAGTTTCCTCCCTCCCCATTTACTCGCTACCATCAAATTCCAGCCCTCCCTCGCAGTCTCTGGCCTGGGGGGCTCACCAGTTAGGAAGACCACTTTGTACGCTTTTCTTCCAGAGAACAACGGCTGTCTATCTAAGGGCAGGTCTGTGTCAAAGTGACATGGTGTGATGCAGCGGCAGTTGACATTGTTGAGCTAGCATAGGTGCTGGAACTAGGGACTGTGGGTGAGGGGGGCACTGCCACACCTCCGGCTTGAAGTGGTTTCCATCCTATGCAGGGTTTACAGTTTGGTTCAATGGCTCTCAGCGGCCCCATTATACAAATGGTTCCATCCCCTCTGGCTTGCAGTGCAGAGAGCCGTCTTCAGCACGGGCTGTGCCAACCCACCCAGACCCCTGGCAAGTTACTTGGATGGCTAGCCCATACAGAATCCCATGCACCACTGCTCCAGGACCCGCGCTAGCTGACTGTCTATGGTGCTGTAGTCACACCTCTGGCTGGCTGCAGTGCAGGCATACCCTAAGAAAAGGGTGACGCTCTCTGGCTGTGTTATGCAGGAGGTCGGACCGGATGATCTGATGGTCCCTTCTGACCTTAACACCTGCGTATCTCTGAATCGCAGTCCCTGGGCTTGTTCGCCACTGCTTGGCAACTTGTTTAGTTATTGACACCTGGGCAAGTAAAATGCTGTCAAATCGGATCTCTCTGCTGCTCTGGGGGTAGCCTTTTGTGACCCATGCACAGCCACTTACCCCAAAAGTGAGCTGACAGTAACTTGCCTGGCTACTGAACAGAACCCAGAGACTTCAGCAGGGCCAGCAGCCTCTTACAACAGATCTGGATTTGCTCCGTTTCCTTGGGCACCCGTGGACTGCGGCAGAATGACTAGCAAAGAAGCCCCCCCAGTGAAATGACTCTGCAGGCAAGAAATGAATGGGGCAGAAAAAGGAGGTTTTAGAGCAACAGATCAGGAGCTACACTAGTTGGAGCTGCACAGAATCATGCCAGAGCCCAGCACCACAAGGATGGGAGGGTGGGGCAGGGCAGCACCACATCCTTCTCAAGCCTTGTCAACAGGAGGATGTCTGCCTATCAGCTCACCCACGGCCGGCGCCAAGATCCTGGAGGGTCCTGATGCTTGCTTGGATCCAATAACTGGCCATCCAGGCTGCAATGGCATCTCACGCGTGGCTGCTTCATGCCCAAAGTGTTTCCCAGCTTGCTGCATGAGTAGTGAGGCAGCTTTGACTTTGCTGCACCGTCTGACCTTGACCTAACTCAACTCCTGTTGAAGCCAATAGTAAGCCAGCTGCTGCCTTCCAATGGAGCGGAGCTGGGCCAACACTGAGCACGTCTGAAAAGCTTTGCTGGATGCACGTGCCAACTTTGTACGTGGCTCTGAGGCTGTGATTTTCTCCTGTGGCTGGCCAACTCTCAGCCAAGGGTAATCATCTTCGGCTTATGTGGGAGACCCCTGTGCTTCTGAAGATGAAGAACGAGGGACCTAGTATTAGGCTCCCAGCTCCAGGGGGGATTCATTGTGCAGCCAGCTGATTGCAGCACACGGATCCTTTTCCTAATCACAGTGGCAGTGAGTAGACGGGACACCCACAATTCATTTCCCCCATGGCTATGCATGGGGAATGAGGTGTTTCAGAAGTTGTATGACCAGGAGCCGTTCATGCACCAAAGCTTTCCATTGCTTGCTGCCAGACTGTAAGTAGATGAAGAAGAACCACAATCCCTCCAAGTCAATTTTCAAGTAAAACCCAAGACGGGGATTTGTGTTTTGGTTCAACTCCAACTGTTAATGATTAAAGCACAGCTGGGGATTACGCAAACCCTCGTTAATTATTAGAGCAGCGGTTGGACTGGTTTAGAGCAGCTTGGCCAGGTTGAAGATCTTGCCTTCGGCTGCTTTCATGTCTTGGAAGCTGGAGAGATATCTCTGACCTTTAGCAAAAACGGATGATATTTTTTCCATGGAGGGAGCTTTGGACAGTGTGGATACCCTTACAAGGAAATAGGTGCCTTTCAGTGTAGAAGGGGTTGGCTAAATATGTTATTGTATCCATGGTTGCCAATTCAGTCAGCAAATATTGCCAGCATTCAAACCCGTCTGATCATTTGTGTGAGACATGGTGGGGGAGTTGGGATCTTTTACTGAACTTTTTTTATGAAAGTTTGTGTCTCTCATCCACAGAAGTTGTTCCAATAAAAGATATGACCTCACCCTGTCTTCCCCTTGTCTCTCTAAAATCCTGGGACCGACATGGCTGCAACCATGGACATTTTTGTGATTCGAATAGAACTACAAGTCACTAGAAGAGGTTGCAGTGACACCTGGTGGCCTCAGTTCTGGATCTGGGCCCCATTGTGCGAGGCGCTGCATGAACACACAACCATGAGATGGTCCCTGCCCTAAAGAGCTTACACTCTAAGGGTTAGAACTGCCCAGAAAATCAAATTTCTGTGCCAGGGGTCATTCAGAACTTTCAAAACCAGAAGAAAAAGTTGAAATTTGGAAATTTTTACAGAATGGAAATTTCCCAAACATTTTGCTTTGGAAAGATTGAAATAACCTTATGGAAAGGTTTCATTTTTATCAAATTAAATATATTACACACAAAATAACTACATGAAAAGAACATTCTTAAGGCTGCAAATACTCAAAAGTTAGAAAATGCCAGAATTAATGTCTATGCAACCTTAATTTAGTGTGTGCATTATGATATAGTCTTTAATGACATAATCACGTACTTTTTTTTTCTCCACAGGACCCCTGCCTCATTCAGTGCCCAGGATGGGTGGTCCTCACTTAATAAACAGCTATTCAATCTTTTGTATTCTCCTCATTGCAATAAATAAGTCCTGCGGTCATACCCTGAACAAACTATTCAAACCCTTCTCTAATGACAGAATTATTAATTTCCCCGTGATCTTTTTTATGGCCCTCATCACTATACTATCCAAGTGGTTCATATCTTATTATAACAACACCCCTGTGAAATGATGGGGGTGGCATTATCATCACTTTACAGAGGAGAAACTGAGGCATGGAGCGATTAAGGTAAAAAAGTCCACTAATTTTGGGTGCTCAGTTAGAGATGCCTAGGACCTGGGTTGTTGTTTTTTGGTTTTTTTCAGAATACTGAGCATTATATAGCACTGAACATGGAAAACGTTTGGTTGAAGTGACTTGACCAGCATCCCACAGGAGCTCTGTGGCAGAGGCAGGGATACAATCCAATTGAGGTCCTCCTTTCTCTACCTGCCACCCCATCTCATTCACTAATCACATTTCAATTTCGGCAAAAAAATGAGACAGGGCCTACAGACAAAAGCTTCATTCACTACACAATCATTTCATTCCCAGAACAGCTCCATCCTGTCCTCTCAATGAGGTTCTGTGGAAAAAATAGGATGTGATTCCTGTAATTAAAAACTGTCTCTTCATGCACACACACCAGAGGGCCGAATTCAGTTTGCACAGGCAAACTTGAAGTTGACTTAGCAACCTTATTAGAGTTCTTTTACCAGAGTTTTTTGTGTGTCATTTCCTAGGTTTTTAAAAAAGCAATTCCATCTTGTGGCATCCTATTGGCACCGCACAATTAATCAGCAGGGTTGGAACTGATATGCCCACCACACAGACCTCTGCTATTCAAGCTACCAGGGTGCTGGAGATACGTAATATGTTGTCGTCTTCTGTGGGGACCAGCACTAAAGAGGGGACAAGACACACATTTTGCCAGGGGTTTCCCAGCTCATTGCTGACAGCAGAGGAAAGAATCTTGGGTTTCATTTCATGCTCGCTATGCCCTCGCAGACCCTTTGGCCCTGTCCCCTCCTATTCCTCTCCTGTCTCCTCCCCATCACTGGCTCCTCGTTTCAGTCCCATTATCCCTGCCTAGTCAAGCCCAGTCTCGACGCTCGGGCTTCTCATCACAGTCCCAGTCTCCTGGCCCAGCCACTCCCAGGCATCCCTCCATCTCCTTGTCAAATGCCAGTTCGTCAAAACAATCTTTTGGCAAGAATGTGCCGGTTTGGATACAATTTGCATCAGGCGATGGTTTCTCAGAGCCAGGGAGGCATCCGTGGCAGAGAAAGAGCCGGGGGCTGGAGCAGGCAGCTGAGGTACGGAAGAGGCAGGTTCAAGCACCTGGTCTGAATGTGGCAGCACAGGGTCAAGTCCCTGGGTCCACCCCAGCGCAGACGAGTGCCCAAATCGCAGGGCTCGGAGCTAGTCTGGGCCCGCACTTTGTTGGAGGCTCTCGGTTCCCTCCCAACGAAGAACAAGAAAATGGTGAAGATCGCAGAAGGGTTCACAGGGCCAGAACCCCGTCCCCGCCCGCCCGGCGTGCCCCAGAACTGCCAACTCAAGCGCTCAGACACCCCGGGAGGCAGAACAAAGAGACAGAGGCTGGCTTAGCATTTCGGAGGGGCCCATCTACGAAACCCTTTGGGCTCTGATTTGTACACTCTTAGTAAGTGACGCCCTGTTCCTTTCCTGCCCTTCCCCAGTCTGGGCATTTCAGACCAAAAATGCAACACAAGCTGGGTGCAGAATCGGCCTCCAGGCAGGGCAACCCCTGGAGCCCTCGGATGCCAGCCTCCTGCCGCGCTCCAAGTTGTGTCCCTCACCTCCCCCAGGCATCGTTCCTGCTCATTTCTGAGCCCCACGCCTCAGCCATCCCAAGCCCTTCCCTTGGCCTGGGCACCAACCCCAGCTCCGCTGCAGCAGGAGGGCCCAAACAGCTGGTCCTGCTGGGCGGGGGCAGCCCTCGGGGGATCCCTGTAGCAGCCCTGTGCCAGGGCCGCAGCGGGGAGGGCTGTTTGGTGCCTCCAAGGCTCTTAGAGATAATAAAAGCTCCGCACGGTTATTTCACACAGCAGGCTCAGGCCTGTGGGCTCCCTTGGCAGAGATGACTAGCTCCAGCCATGCCACACCAGGCGCAGCCTGTCCAGAAATGCACCTTCCTCTGAAAGGGGTTCAAGCTTCTGCCCGGTGTCTGGACGTGAGCCAGCACCTACAGCCTCAATGGCCCGGGCCAGCTGTGGGCACACAGCTCAGGGCCCGCCTCGTTTAGGACCCACAGTGCATGGCAGACCAGGATCCACGCTGGGCTTCGGCGTTTACACGGGGCGTTGCCGCTAACCCTTTGGGCCCCAGTGGGGTCTTGCAGGGCTGCGCGTGCTCTGAAGAGCAAGAGCTGCCATCCTGCAGGGCTACGCTCACCTAACGTACCAGCAAGACACAAGCTGCTGCTCCCCCTCCCTCTGGAGCCCAGCACCCCAACATCAGCGACGCTGTAAACCCAGCAGGCACGGGAAGCCAGGCGGTGATGGGGTTTGGTGCCGACCTGCTGGCGGACCCCTGCAGTGGCATGGCGCTAGGCAGACGTCATCACCTTCTCTGCCCCACAGCCAGCTCACGGGGTGCTGTCACCTGGCTGGATGAGGGCTCTGCTACGAGCCCCGCTGGCCAATCGGCTGGGCAGCAGCAATGCTCAGCGTTCCTTCTGCCCATAGCGCATCTCCTGCCCAGGGGGGTTAGGGACCGTCTTCACTGCAAAGCACTGCCAGTTCTGCTCCCACCCCACTGCCCATCTTCCACCCTTGTAGCCAGCCCCCATCACCCACTCACCTCCCCAAGCCCCCGCTCCACTCACCGATCTTCCCTTTCCCCAGCTCATCCCAGCTGCAAGCCTCATTTCAGTTCCAGCAAGTGTTGGTTCAGATCCCCCTTCCCCTCCCCACACTTCGCCCCACTGCATGCCGCCCCCCACAGCATCCAGCCAGAGCCCCAGTGCTGCCGTGCACACCTCTCCCCACCTGCCAGAGTCCTGATTCCCCCCAGCCCTCAGCTCTCCTCCTGCACATGGGCAGAGAGTCTGTGCGACCTTGCCAAGCAATTTCATCTGCCCTGTGTCCTAGTTCCCTGTCTACTAAATGGGGATGACACAACTCTCTGGGGACCCGGGACTACGAGGGTCAAGTCCATTAACGGTAGCGAGTAGCTCAGAGGGTCAGATAAGCACATAGATAGATTGACAGGACAACAGTGAAGGACGGAGTCAATTTTGGCTGGGTTATGAAATGGCCCAAAAGAAGCTCGCATCAATGTCAAGAGCTTCACAGGCTTTTTACAACAGTGCGTCCAGGAGGCTGGCAGTTTCTGCCTTCCCAGGTACGCAACCCTCACACACACCCAGACAGTAACAGTCCAGAGAGCTAACAGCATTTCTTGGCAGATTAAATTCACGTTACCATGGGCCTCGTCTCCTGCAATCCCATCCAAGGGGAGCTCTAATTCTCCAGGCCCTGACTGCCCGATTGCCTCGTTTCCTTTCAGCGGAGGTAGCTGGATGAATGGCAGGGCACATGCTATTCATCACAATATTTGGTATACGGCCAAAGCCAGCTCATTAGCAGAGAGCTCATGTCATCTTTAATAAATTACAGACCCCTAAGTCCACATGCAGAGCCAGTGGTTAGCTTAACTCTGGCTAAGCCCGACACACCCACAATTTTCCAAATTTCCATCCACACGTAACGTTGGGGGATTTTTTGATTTTTTTCCCCCAAGAACTCCGAGTTCCATTTAATTTGTGTTTCTGATCCTTGTGAGTGAGAGCTGAGCTAAAGCACAGCAAACCAGTCAGAGGAAGCAGCACAAGATCCCCGAGGAAGAAGGAAACAAACAGCTGCGCCTCTGAGCGGTGGATTAGGCCATTCTGCCAGATCAGAGCCCCAGGCGAGCTCCACTCAGGGGTCTCACGGCAAACCCAAAATAGCATATTGGCCCGCTTCATTTGGTCCCGTGCTGGAGCCAGTGCTGCAGGGTGGGGGCAGAGGACATTTTCAATGGCTGCGCCATGCTGTGTTTAGCGCTACACCGGGGTCCCTGGTCCCCAGCTGTAATTCTCCCAGAAGATTTGCTCTGTTTAGGTTCATCTATCAGATTTAGACAGGACTGAGTCAGGGCGGTGTTGAGCACAGATTTTGGAGGGTGGGGTGCAGCCCCTTCCTCGCCCTGTCCCCCAGCCCCCCTCCCCACCAGCAAGACGGCTAATTGTTACTTATTAAACAACATGCACTGCTCCCCGGACAAGCAGCTCCTACCTGTGCAATGTCGCCTTGCCGTCTCTCTGCTGGCCAGGTAGCTGCTGATCCCCGAGTGCAGGAGCACAGCCCAGACCAGCAGCAAAGCAGACATCGGGGACCTGCTTCAGCGGGTCCATGCACAGGAACGCTCCTGCCTTCCCTTCTTCAGAGCCCGGCCGGGGCACGCTGCTTAGGAAATGGCTCCAATCTCTCATAGTCTGCTCATATGCGACCACTTCTGGGGACCTTCTGGATGCAGACCTCACCCCAGGGCAGCCCAAGAGCCTCAAGGAAACATCCTGGGGCTTTCTGCAGACTCACGGCCGCCCAGCTTCCACTGCTTCTCAGAGAGTGGGTGGCGCAACCTGCCTTTCCACTGCACTTTCCTCAGATGCTCTCCTGCTGGTGTCACGGGCCAGCTGATCCCAGTCTCCACCTGGCCTCCTAGCCGGCATTAGGGAAGAGGACGCACCAAACTCAGCACAGCAGTGGGAGGCTAAGAAAAGAAGACGTGGAGGAGCTGCCTTCTGCAGCTGGCTGGTGTGGCCCGTTAGCCAGCGGCCCGACCCGAAGGAGAACAGGCTTCCCCCAGCAGCCAAGAAGCAGCTCTAGCTAGAGGCTGGGTAATCACAGACATTTAAAGGCGAGGACGTCCGTTGTCAAGAGGAGGAGTCCCATTGACTTGGAGAGCTTTGTATCACTTGCCCAGCCCTCTTGAGGGTGGGTTGTTTTGGGGAGGTTTTTTCGGTTTGTTTTTGGCTGGGGGGGAATCTTAGCTAGAGGAATTTCCCTCTCCAGAGAAATCAGAGAGGAAATCAAATGGGAACAAGGCGGAGACGCAGCTTTGTGCACCTAAGTGCAGCAAGCCCGGATTTTAGCACACAGCGGTGTGGGTGTGGGTGGGTGTGAGCCCGTCTCTTTAATTACACCCCTGTTTTGTGCAAAAAGGTTTTGTTTTAATGATTCTTGGCGAGGCAGTGCTGCACAGCTGCTCGTGGGATCCTCTTTGAATATTATCATCGCTCAAGGAAATAACTGCGTGCCTAAATGCCAGACAGCAAAACCTGATCTGCCAGAAGGGAAGCACTTGGAGAGAGAACTGCTCAAGAGTGTCACTTTAGAAACCCTGGAGGCAAAAAATACTCAGACAGGAGACTGAGCAGTGGAAAAATCTCCCTCAAAGCAGCAAACTCCGTTTGGTTTCCATAGCCACAAAAAAGGGACTGATAGTCTTTGAACAATGCAATTACGCATCCTTCCAATCCCCCCACAGAATGGAAAGCCGCTGTCCTGGAAGAACGGCCAAGAAGCTTCATTTCAAACTTGGGCTTTGGGAGTGTGTTTTTTTAATAAAGAACTCAAGATGACAACTTAATGATGTGCTCCTTGGGGCGGCCTAATCCAGCCATGCGCTCTGCATGAGGGCCCAGACCCCTCCGGGGGCACTCACGCAGTATCAGGACCACAGAGGGCTTAATGTCGACTGTTTTAGGTCATGCCACAGCTCAGCCAGCCCTTCCTCCTCCTCCTCAGTTCTTGCCCCGTGTATCATTTAACTCGTGTTCGTTTCTTTGATTACATGAAGATAGAAGATTAACCATAGACCCTCGCTCCCAACTAGCGCTTGTCAGTGGTAGATTTCAAAGGGCTTTACGAAGGCGGGCAGGGGCATTAGCTTGATTTTAGAGTGGGGAAACTAAGGCAGAAAGTGGTGACATGACTTGCCCAAGTTCACCCAGCAGGCCAGTAGCGGAGTTAAATCTAGAACCCAGATCTACTGCATCCGTGGCCAGTGCGCTATCCCGTAGACACCACTGCCTCAAGCCGATAGCATTAAACACAGGGACCTAAAATTTGGTGCCGCACACAAAAACACAAACACACACTCATGCTCTTTGGCCTTATTCCTATTTACACTAAGGCTGCTCAGTGGGTGTAAATATAACATACTCTCATTCTAAGGCCTTTTCTACTGCCAGAAAGAGGCCTTCATATAAATGAGGATCTGGCCCAGTGAGTTCCATGGGGGCTGCCCATGTGTGTAAAACTAAGTGTGTGGGTTCGTGTTTGAAGGATCAGCGCCTTGACCTTTAGGCAGAACTTACGTGGCCGGATTTTCAGACGGGCCAGCATTTAGCATCTTCCATTGACGCCACGGGCTGGTTTAAACTGGCGCTGACAATCTTCTGGAAAGACAGAGATTAGCCAAATTTACCTATTGATCTACCCGGGGCCTGCGCCAGTCACTTGGGTTGCTTAATGCCTGCAGTCAAATACAATGGTCAGGAAATGAACCAGGGCATTATCCTTTTTACTCCGATGGTGTGACTGGAGGACATGAATTCACAGGGGCTGGATCACAGCTGGATTCCCTCTAGCACAGGTGCCGGTCTCTGACCGTGACTAGCACCCACTGCTTCAGAGGAAGGGGGGAAAAAAAAAACCAACTGAGCAATTCTGGAATGACCAGCTGCTCTTCCTCCCTACCTCCAGTTAAAGCTTGGCATATGCCCTGAAACAGGCAGGTTTCTATTCTCCCCTCATTTTTTTAAAAATCTGTCTAATGTAACTATGGACATCCCCTTACCCATATAAACAGCTGGTCCTTTTTTTGAATCCTGCTTAACTCTTGAGATCTTGTGGCAATGAGTTCCACAGGCTACTTGCAGGGTAAAAAAGTCTTTCCTTTTCTCTGCCATGCAGTTTGACCGAGTGTTTCTTTCTCCAGCCACCTCTGCAAAGGCCTAGTGAGACTACGGGAGTTCTGCAGCGTGTCATTGCCTGATTGATCCAATTTATCCTAGCTGGACAAGAACACGCACAGGAGGATCCTTCTGCATACAAAATACAGGCGAGGAAGTACGTTTCCTTATTCATATTGAAGGCCGACAGCAGTCCGTGGCACAGGAAAGTCAATCTAACCCACACACTTCATTGCTCTCCTGCTTGTGTTTTTCTGGGAAAACGGCTGATATTTGTCAAGGCTGCTGCATGCGTCCCAGCAGGGAGCCCGGGCGAGAGGAGTCAGCTGGGAAATAGGGAATAATATGTGGTCAGTTATTAATCCGTCTGGCATTCTGGAAGCACCTCACTCAGCCAGGAGGAAATCCTGGCGTGTTTGTCAATGTGGTGGCCACCTGCATTTCCCATTGTCTCTGTGACTCCGGATTACAAACCCTCTCCTGCAGACACAGGCCTAGGGCAGGAGCAGACGTCTGCGGCACACTTGACTGACTCGGTCTCTTCCGTCCACCACGTCGCAAAGCTGGTCACTGAGGCTTGGGGGGAATGCGCACAGACTGGAAAGCAGCACGTGGACCAATGCTGCAGACGCCTGCGCGGCAAAGCAGTCGAAAAGCAGCCTCCGTTTTATGAATAAGGGAAGAGCAATTGCATGACCTCAGCTGATGCAGAAGTGGGAACGGAGCCCAGAACAGCAAAGGCCCAAGTCTCATGCACACCCCACTGTGCATCTCAGATGCCACATGTTTGCAAAGCACATTCCCCTCCAGAGCCAGGATGAAAATCCCGGTCCCCCAGCTCCTATTGTCAGCTAACCAATAGCTCACACCCCTGGCAACGTGTGTGCCATGTCCTCCCTGCGGGGCTGCTCCCGGTGGATTCTACCACTGGCTCTTTAGCTCAGGGTACCACTCTGGGGCTGGGGCAGGTGGTCCTGGGGAGGACTGGCTGTTGATCCTGAGATGTGTCCCTTGGACAAGGCTGGGGAAGCAGCAGGTACGCTGCTCTCCCTGCAGAAAGCCCAGCTCAGACCCCGCGTGTCCATACCCTGAAGAGCACACCCTCCGCACAGACAAGACAGACCGAGTCCCGTGGGGAGAAGCTAGCACGCACAAGCCGAGCGAACAGTGTGCTGGCATGCTGACGTCACCTTCATGGCAGAGGTTCTTTTATGGGCAAGGTAGTAAAAATGTCTCTGCACTGACGCAAAGCGAAGGATCTACCACGCCCGCGTCCTGACTGTATTGATATATGGGTCGGACCCCTGGACCCTCTTCCAGTCAGGCTTGGCACAGCTGGTGCACATGGAATGCCTCTGGCAGCACCAAATCCTGAGCATGAAGTCTGAGACATCACAATCTCGCAGCCATCTGGCTTTCTTTCAGCCGCAACTTAGGTTCAGAAGCTGTACTGCCTCTCTCCAGCCACATCGCCAACCTAGATGAAATGCTCTAGCACACATGGCTCTCCGGCTCCATCCACGCCCCCAGGACTGCATGGCCCGGTGCCGCCCACAGCACCACCCCACACAATGAAGCCAGATCTGGGAACTTCGCTACACAATTCCAGGGGCAACGCCATCAACTGTGGCCACTCTGGCTGGGGCAACGGTCCTCAGCAAGCTGCACACATTTGATGGTGTAGTAACAGTCTCGTGCTTCCACAGGAGGAAAACAATGGGCATCAGACATCACCCGCCCCACATGCCAGCTGGGGTGAGTGGGAAATGCACATTCCAGGAGGAAAGGGAGCTGATGGCTAGCACAGCAGTGGGCTAAGAAGATGCCAAGCTCCGTTTAGGAGCGTAAAGGATAATAAAAGAGGTGGTTAACAGCGCGGTGTGATTTCTGACTGCTTGTCATTATCGAGGAGTCCGGGCCTTTCGCATTAGAAGCTTCAGTTGTGTTGCCAAAACAGGCAAACCAAACTGATAATTAAGAAAGGGTGGGACTTGCAAAGGCACCTCAGGGTGTTTGATGAGAAACGAGTGGAAACGGTGTATTCAAACCTCTGGGGAAAACTTGGCCTGGTGCCATTAGCAAGCCTGACCCGGACGACTGTTTGTGCTTGTTGCTCCAGCCTCCATGGCATTGTTCATTCTGGCTGGGGCCCGTGATGATGGTGCTAAATAAGAAACTGGGACCCATATTTTTACATGATGTTGAAGCAATAACGTGCTCCGTACAATACATTTCTGGGGAAGGCTTTGAGCGATCGCTTCTGATCAGGAACGATTGCTGATATTTGAAAGAGTTCCTTCCCCATGGAGGGTATCACTTTGGCCCCACAGCCTTCTGACATCTCCTCTGTCAGTGCATTGGCTCCATCACTCCATCCCACCGACACACGGGGGCAAATTCTGCCCTCGCTTGCTGTCTGCAAAGCCCATGGACTTCAGCAGTCGGTGCTGGTGGGTCCACCCAAATCTGGTCCACAGACGTTCTAGTCAGGCCTCCCACTAGAAGCACAGCAATCTATTTACTGTCCATGGTCTCGGAGGCTTGGCCTCCCTGCAGCTCGGTGAGGGAGGGAAGGATTTCTAGCTCCATTTTACCTACTGGGAACTCAGGAACAGAGAGGTCCGCTCACTGGCCCAACGTCACGCAGCTGCCCAGAAGCAAAGCTGGGGATAGTCGAAGCCAGATCTCCCGAGACCCAGACCCCACCGTTCTCCTGCAGAAATCTGCATCAGGATGACGTGCCCTGCTTCAGAGATAACGGCTCCTGCGACGCGTCTGTGCCAGCCAGCCCTGGGGTTGGCCGCATCGTGTCCTGTCCGCCTCCATGTTCTCAGAACAGCCTGCCCCGAGTTGCTGGGGAAGCCCAGGAGCAAGAAGAGGGCACATCTGTGCATGGCCAGCCCTGCTCTTGCGCAGCTGACTGAACATCTGCTGCCCCACCGCGCAGACACTTCACGTGGCCAGGGCTGTCAAAGCGCTGGAGCCAGGCATGGAGGGAATGCTCCAGGAGAGAATCTCCCGGGGGGGGGCTGCACCTGCTTTTCTCTGCTTCTCTCCCATGGGAGCCTCGCAGACGAGACCCTCCAGCATTTTACAGGTGGAGCAGGGCAGAACAGGCAGTGATCGCGCTCCCATAGGAGGCTGGGAAAGGAGCCATGCAGAGGGCCAATGCTGTCTGTACAGACTGGGCCGCTGCACGCTCTCTGCAACGCTGTGCCGTGAGAACCCTCCTGATCGCACCACGCCCGCCACATCGCCGAGGGGAGCCAACAGGAAAGGCCAGAGGCCATCACTCAGCCAAAGAGGGAAGTGCTTGGGAATGTCAAACCTGCTGTGCGCCGCTCAACAGCAGATGAGAGCCAGTCAAGCACTGACAGTCGCGGTGTCATTTCCAAAGCAGACATCGGGCAGCTGCCACGCCGGCTGGGAAACCTCAGGTGAAGAAAGAAACCTTGACAAAGCAAGGTTCGTTTTCAGCTCCAAATCCTTCCTTGCAGCTGCGAGCCCAGCTCCTCAGAAGGACCAGAGGCAAGAACCCAACCAGGGAAAGTTGACAAATAACAGAAGCTTCCTACTTCGCTCTGCAAGGACAACATTTTAGATAAACTCCGGGCACGTGATTCTCAGGAGCACTAAGACCCTCCTGAATTGCTCCAGGCGTGCAACAGGCCTTATAAGGGGTGTGAGGTCCCATTCCAGGCGGCATGGTGCAAAGGGGCAGGCATGAAAATGAGAATCAGGTCCTAAGTCTTTTACATTAAATTCAAAGTGTGCCCCATTCTCCCTAAACCACTCACCCCTGGTGTTGGACAGTTTTGTTCAAAAAGACTATATTTCCCTCCCCCGTACAGCATGCCAGATCTGCAATGCTCATTCAAGGGCCTGGAGATTGCAGTCACATGGCCTGGTCTATTGCATCGCAATATCCCCCTAGGGACGGATTCTCTGCTCACACTGGTCTAAATCAGGCGTCACTCCACTGATGTCACAGGGACCCTGTGGTCACGGAAAAGAAGAACCAACGAAGTCTGCAAGCTGCTTGTTCGAAGGGGAGGGGTTAAAATGCCCTTCCCCAGGGCCGAGATCTGCCCTAAGCCTTGCGTAGCTAGATAGAAGTCAGGATGTAATTACTCTAATGGAGCGAGCCAAACTTGGGGAATCACCAGCTAGTGCGATTGACTTGCATGGCACCTCCGCTTGTTCATGAGCTTTCCTGGAGTCACTGATCGATAGATCAGCGCCCAGCCCAGCTCCTTAGCAACCAGGCAAAAAGGCCCAGCGTTTGCACCAGAAACAGCCTTCCACCGGCAGCTCTCCAGCAGGGCTAAGGTCGTCAAAATAATGTGCGGATTTAATACCCACAATCTGTGCTTGTTCTCGGCTGGGCCTGCGTGGGCGATCATGGGACCAGCAGCCGCGGGATCTGCTTGGCTGAGGTCAGAATTACGTAGGCTAGACTCGGTCATTCCTCTAGACCTGAGTGTTACCACGGCGCTGGATGTCCCAACCTGGCCCTGGCCCCATGACCTGGATCCCTTATCCGTGCGAGGAGAAGGGGCAGCCACAGAGGTAGGCCAGGGGCAGGCACTGTTTCAGGCTAACATTGTACGGGAGCCCCCCGTGCACCAGGGAACCCCAGTCGTCAGAGGGAGCCCATGGGGCACTGCTCTCTGAGCTAAGCCTGGGAGAGCAGCAGAGGGCACAGGATGTGGCCCAGAGGCTTCTCTGCAGCAGATCAGGCAGGCTGGTGTGGGGCCTGGCACTGGGCATGGTTTATGGGGCTCAGCCCCAGGCTGCTTCAATGGGGCACAAACCCAGCTTGGCCCAGACTGAGATGTCCGGGTCCTGGTGCTGTTATTTCTGTAGCAGCCAGTGTCACCTCGACAGCCGTCGGCACTTGTCATTTGAAAGAAAGATGATTTGCTTTTGACTTCCTTTAAAAAAAAAATCTGTCTCGTCAAAGCCGTCGGCCGAGCTCCTGAGGCCAAAGCATAAGGCTGCTGTGGTTTGGTTCCCCATTTCTCACTCCCTGGCTGCCTGAAGAGCAGCCCACACATGCTTCTGGCTCTTTCCCTGCACGCTGACAGACTTGCTAATGGTTTCTAAAACACAGCGTGGGAGGAGGCCGAGGGCTGCCCGAGAAGGTGGTGCAATCAGCGGTGAGAGACAGGGAAGTAATACAGATGTATAAACCGTCCCACGGCAAGAGCCAAGATTAGAATTCACATGCAAAGCCGAGGGCTCCCGGTACTGAAATCTAACAAAAAGGGCTGGGTGAACGGCCAAGCTCGGACTACTGTGCACAACCAAGCTGATGATCTTGGGTTAAAACCTGCCCTGGGGCTTTTGTTAGCTCCTGCCTTGGGAGCTGGGGTTATGAAGCCAGGGAGCTCCCCTCTGAAAGGCTTGCAGGGCACACCTTGCTTGAAGGCGGCACAGTTTACCCTTCTGTACTGGACTTGGGTGGTGGCTGATTCTTGCATTGCAGTGGGGTGTTATTAAATATTAGCACAAAGTCCCGAAGGCTAGTAAGGGGGAAAAGGCATCTGAGTGGTTCTGTTTTTCTTGACCTCAGGTCCTAGCCCTGTACTGAAGTAAGAGAAGGGGGGACACTGCAAGCCCGGGTGTAGACGCAGTCTAGCCAACACCTGGAGGGGACGGGTGGGGGGAAATCAGTCACAATATGCACAAAAGGCAAATATTCTGGGGCGTCACGTGTAAGAGGGAGCGGTAATTGCTCCACTCTACGAGGCACTGGAGAGGCTTCAGCAGGTATACTGCGTCCAATTCCGGGCTCCGCTGTTCAAGGAAGATGTGGACAATTGGATAGAGTCCTAAGCAGAGCAACAACTGCTCCGAGAGTTAGATAAACCTGACTGGGGAGGAAAAGATAAAAACTGGATGGTGAATCTTGAGAAAAGGCGGCGGGGGGTGGTCTCGCCCTGGAACAGGCTTCCAAGGGAGGTTGTGGAATCCCTGTCCTTGAAGGTTTAAGAGCCGTTTGTGCAAACACCTGGAAGGGACGATCTAGGTTTACTTGGTCCTGTCTCAGTGCAGGGGGCTGGCCTTGATGACCTCTCGAGCTCCCTTCCAGCCTGACATTTCTGCTTCTCTGAGACGGTCATAAAAAATGTGATTTTTAAAGGTAACAAAAGCTAATTCTTTCCCTTTGCCCTCCGACCTGAGACTTCAGGTTACGCTCAGGTTGTGGTTTTAAGCTTTTCTTTGCAACCCCAAGAGCCTTGTCTTTGCAATGGAAGTGGAGAGTCTCCCCCCTTGACAGCAGCTTTAAAGGAAAACCCACAGACAATCACCAGATTTGCAACAAATCATGAGTTTGCAATACTGCAGCCATGCATATTAGCACCTCCCACAGCCCCCACACTTCACCATTCTAACATTAACATTTACGTTTTACTGCTACAGGCTCTGTGGGCCCTTATTACCGCTTTTCTCATTTAATAACCTCCACACTGCTTGCACCAGAGCAATGGCCTGGCTGCCAGGTCCAATCCAATAACGTACAGTGTGTGTCTCCTCCCTGTATCTTCGGACAGAGCCTCTCTTACCTCATCACCAGCATCTAGACGTCCACGGCCCCACAAGAGAATAGATTCGCCCGCATTTTGGAAGTGTCCGAGGCTATCCTCTCTCACAACAAGTGAGTCATGGTAGCCACTTCATTTCCACAAGTCTTTTTTAAGTTCCCTGAGGCAACCACTGAATATATTGGTTACATTACAGAAGCCCCAGGCGTCCCACTGAAGTTCAGTGCACTCTTCCAACCAGTATGGGCTCAAACAGCTGCTGCTGTTACAATCGGAGTAGACGAGACAGAGAAATGGTGGTACGGGAAAATGGAGGCCTGGGGAACAGAAGCGACTTGCTCAAGGTCACAGAACAAGACGGTGCTGGAGCTGGGAACGCAACCCAGCTTTCCTGATGCAGCTCAGCGCTCTACCCACTAGGCAACCCTTCCCTTCAGAAGTATGCTAATTTAAACCTCAACCGGCTCATGAAACAAACCTTAGCTGCAGACAGTCTACAGTGACCGTAGACTACTGGCGATCATGTTGTTCATGTCAGACCTGTGAAAAGATCTAGAGAGAGAAACCTCCTCTTCCTTCTGCCTCTAGCACTGGAATGAAGGGGAACGCTCTCCTCGGAGGGCTGTCCAAGCTTGCAGAGACCCTTGTCCGGGTAACAGGCTAATTTTCTCTTCTCCAGAAGGGACAGTTTGTTCGTTACAATGCTGGGTCATGCCATGTAGGAGAGCTTGATGACAAGGCATCCTCTTGTCTTAAGCTACAGCAATAGACTGAAATGACAATTCTCTTTGTCTCGCTCCTAGACACGTCCTGGGCCCCACTCGGGTTTCCCCACTGACAGCAAATCAGAATTTGGCCCACAGATTCTCAGCTAGCGTGGATTTTCCTCAGTAATTCATTGCCTTTATAGGGGCTGTCCCACTTTCCCCAGATGGGGCTCTGCCCTACTGTTGTGCTACACAAGCAAATGCTGTCCGAGCTTCTTGCACTCCCAGAATTCTCCCTGACTCTCTCAACTCTTGCTAACCTCGCTCCCTACAAAGCAGAGAGGATTTCTCAAATCTCCTAAGCAAACAGGAGCCTCTGCCGAGTTTCCAGCGAGCTCTCTTTGCCCAGAGGGCATTTAACACCTTCCAAGGAATAGCTCCATTGACATGCAAATGAACAATTCCCTCTGAGAGCAGCGGGCTGCAGGTGCGCTGAGGAGCACAGATGGTAGTGCAAAGGCTGGAAGAGACGAATATTTCTAGGTAGACACAACACCTGCCTGTAAATGTGAGGAGCCTTTTTGTCACAAATACATGAAACCACTTCAGTGGATGTATTTGGTCCAGGAGCCTTACTCTGGCCTGGCTATTGTATCCAGCACAGGGCTCATTTCGTTGTGCTGCTCCGGTCCCAAGTGATAAATGCAGAGAACACCATGAACTCACGTCATCAACCTAGCCAAGGTGTTTACCTGGCTCCCACCATCAGAGCACCTGAGAATTTAACACACTCCCACCTCACTCGCTCCGGGGCAGTGCCACTATCCCCGTTGTACAGAAGGGGAAACGGAGGCACAGAAAGGCTAAGGCCACAGGCAAGAGCAGTCTGTGGCAAAGAACAGACGTGAACCTGGGTCCCACAAGTCCTAGGCTATTGCCCTCATTACTGGGCCAGCCTTTGTCTGCCGCTCACCTAAATGGCATTCCCTGCATCTGACGAAGTGGGTTACAGCCCACGAAAGCGTATGCCTGCAAAAATTAAATCCGTTAGCCTTTAAAGTGCTACAGATCTCTCGTTTTTTCTAGGTGGCAGGGCTCTCATTTACATTAAGGGCCCTCTGCACCCCCCGGCAGAATCAGAGGGCTGCGGCACGGATGTAACTTACATTGCGCTGTCAGAGCGGTGCCATGAAGAATCGGGGTCCGTAGCTCCCAGGGATTGAGCTACTAACAGAGTTGAGCCCACCCTGCTGCCTCTTTCCACAACAGATCTAGGCTGGCCCCAGCAGAGGGTGAGAGCCTGCCATCTCTCAGCGATGTCCTGCCCCCTGGGTCATGTGAAGTGGGGAGAGGCAAAAGGTGCTTGTGCTTCGTGCGGGTCCTGGCTGTGGAAGCCTGGTGAGGTTCACCCCAGGGGCCCAGTGAGGCATTCACCAGACACGGCTTTCACTAGGAAACAAGGACTTCGCCATCCCCACCGGTCCAAAGGGACTCACCTGATACTGGCTCCTTCCCCCAAGGCTTATTTAAACTGGTTCCAAGCAGTGTTTGGTTTTTTAAAAGGTCACCTCTGATGGACACTTCTAGCCCTGGGGTTGTGCCGCCAGGCGCCAGCTGAGCTCAGGGCCCCATGCCTGGCACTGACACGGCCCCTGCCCTGGCAGAGCTTACCCACTCCGTGGGCAGGAGGGGCAAAGGGTGGGAAGGGAAACAGCTTGCGTACAGTCGCACCACTCTGATCGACAGCAGGCCCTTTGGGGGAGGCGCTCGCGCTCCCTGCCCCTTAGCATGGAGACGGCAGTTCTTCCTACAGCCCACCCGGTGCAGCACAAGTGCGCTCTTTTTCTTACTCGCAGATTCCTGATCATTTAGGACCTGACACTTATTCCTCTTCCTCTACGGCCTGCCACGTCACTTACTCCCTGGAGTAATCTTCCCTCCAGCAGGTAACGCCTACCCCCTCCCATCCCCCCATGTCCATTAGGGTCCCCGTTATAGATCAGGAGCCCCGTGTGCTAGGTGCTGTACAAGCTGAACAGAGCCATGCTCTCTGCCCCAAAGAGCCGACAATCTAAAGAGAATCTAAGTTACAAATACGTGTGAGACAGACACCGTGGTGCTGAGGGCCACAGGAGCCAAGATAAAATAAGATTGAGAGATGTGGGGAAAAGGTTGTATTACAAGCAACACCTTGTTTCTTACCAGTTTGTACCAATGAAAGCCCCACTGGGCTCCTAAATCACTCGGTGCTTATGAAACTTGCACTCTTAGAGATTATCATGGAATGACATCAGATCCGCCAGGCATTTTGGTGCTTCTGCCAATTCGTTCATGATACCCACGATCTAGGATCGGCATCAGTCTCAGTTGTCCCAGCTGTTTCATTTTTGCTCCCAACTTGGTCAACATTCTCTTAAGAAAACGCACACCTGCTGGGAAGTGGCACGCAGCTCACTCTAGGCCAGAGTCAACCCGTCCGTCAGCACAAATCCTGGGAGAAACCTCTCCAAAAGATGGAATCAATCAACTGGGATTGTCAGGTGACGGCTATTGTTCAGCAGCATTTGAGGTTCAGGAATCAGATTCTTTGCTTTGAGGGGAGGGGAGAAGCTTATTGCCAAGGGGGGCACATTCCATGCCCGTGGATGTCCCTGGGCTACACCAGATCCGTTTTCTCACAGTGACAAGGGGAAACAGATTATTTTTGTTTCCACAATTTAAACACGGAAGTGGAGCCTTCCCAACATTTATGGTTAGTGCCTTTTCCTCCTACCCTTCCCCCTAAAGATGGTTGCCCTGAATATTAAACTTCAATATGTCCAGAAACTGATATTGCAAATATCATACGCCAGTTTTCTGGAGATTATCGAAGTGGTCATAAATATTGTGCAATGATGTGCCAATATGGCATAGATATTAAATAGCTAGCTGTGGAAATATTGGTTTAAGAGTCTAAAGTCTAGTCAATGAATAAAGGGAAGAACATTTATTTAAGACTCCACAATGGGGGGGGGGACATCCATTCTTGAATTTGGCCCCGTACATTATAACAGGGATTGCAGGAGACTCGGGGTTAGTTATGTGTTGGGGAGATGCCAGGGTACATTTGCGCCATCTAAAGAGAGCTGGAGAGCCCAGAAACGTCTTTCTCCAGTTTCCCTTTGCGTGTGGCATGGCCTGATTCCAGCACAAAAGGGGTAAGAGCAAAGCCACCCACATTATCAGAGAGCAAGTGAAGGAAAAGAAAAGAAGAAGGTTATCCAAGGGGAACCTAGCATTTTCCCTCCCTTTTATAGACTGTATTTAATTCACATCAAACAGAACGTGGTCTTTGTTCCTCATGGAGCCCCACATCAGTAAACAGAGGCCTTGCCTCACAAAGAGTAGGAGATAAATAGACAGAGGGACTGTGCGTGAGGATGATGAGCAATCCCTTGATCACGCCCTGAGCCCAGCTGTAATTATACCCCATCCTCTGGGAGACACAGCAAAGAAAAGCCTCCTTCCCCTTTTAAAGCCTTTGAAGTCAGGCCTTTCAGGAAGAACTGGGAGGCACTCAGGCATCGTTGTGCCATTAATTGCAGTGTGCATTGCAGCGGGGAGAAGGCTCCAGCCAGTCCTTTTTTGCTTCTGGAGTGAGTGGTGCTGTAAATGACTACGCAGATCTCCATCAGACTGTCTGCTGGACTGCCCTGAACATGTGCTAATCTCTGTAGAATTCGAGCAATGCTCGCTGGCTGCAAGACGGTGCTAAGGGCAGGTTATGTGCCTTCCCCCCCGCAGAGTTAACCATTTATCTGGCGTGGACTGGTTGGCCCCCCCAGGGACCTCTCGGGTCACTGCACCTGGGCTCACTGATGCATTTCATTTTCCCATTCCCAGGGCTCGAAGCATGTCGCTGAAGTCAGTGGGGTGTTCTGCTTGGGAGGAAATGGGCCTGTATAACCCCATGAAACCTCTTGCTGTTGTCAGTCAGTGTGGGTCCTTTAAGGGCTCACAGCTAAATCCTGTAGGTCCCTCTGGACATCACCGCGACAGCCCTTTGCAAGGCTTTGCCTTGCTGCCTCTCATTTGTCCTCGGAGTTTCGAAGTGGCTGGTTTGTACTGCAGGCAGCAAGGCAGAACCAAACAGCAATCCATGCCCCGTCATGGACACAGGTGAGGGGCGCAACTCGCCAAAGTTCACAGTGAGCAGCAGAGAAATGGGATCCAGGCTTGTGATGGCCAAGGACAAATGGGAAGCCAACGGCTTTGATTCCTTCCTGAACGTGTGATCATATCTGAAGGGGGCCCTGGAGGTCACAACAACACGTACAACGTTCAGCACTGAAGTTAGAGCTAGCAAGAACTCAAGCACGGAGCCGATTAGATCTGGTTGGTACCAGCTGGGAGAGGCTGCTGCTCAAAGCCAGAAAGACTCCTGGGGCTGGGAGCTACCTTCCCGGTTAGTCTGCAGTAAGCCCTCCCTGAATGCTAGGCATCTGTCGGGATCCCCACCATAAAGACTTCGGGATGGAAGCAGTGCTTGTGCTGCAAAAAAACCCCAAACCAAATGCATTTGTTCCACGGCGTACCCTAATGGCATCTCTTTGGGGAATAGATTAGCCCAGGAAAATCCTGCTCAGAACAATCACGCTGGAACCAGGAAGGCGCCTGCTTTTGATGCAGCTGAAATAAAAGGAGGAGTTGATCTGACCAATGGCACACACTAGACACATCTACCCTTGACGCTTTAGTTGTGTTTAACTGTGTTCATTCCCACAATTGCGAAGTCTAGTGTAATGGAATGCTGGAACACTGCTGTAAGAGGATGCTCAAGTGTTTTGTATGTTCAGCCACGAGGTGGCCAAGTGTGTAAAATAATTTACACTTCAGCCACACCTGGCAGAGCACTAAAGCAATAGTTCACAAGGGGTATGCGGACCCCTGCAGGCACGCAGAGGCCTTCCAGGGCGTGCTCAACTCATCTAGATCAGTGTTTCTGAAGCTGGGGGGTTGTGATCCGCAGAAGGGTCAAGGGGTGAGTTTGGGGAGGGGGGATCACAAGTGCAGGGCCAGCATTAGGGGGTGGCAAAGCAGGGCAATTGTCCCACGTGACAGGGGGCTCCACGAAGCTCAGGGACATGTTTCAGCCCTGGGTGGCGAGGCGTGGGCTTTAGACAAGGCTCATGAGTGAAAAACGGGCTCGAGTATCACACTGAAATGTAAGTACAATATTTGTATTCCAATTGATTTTATAATTAGATGGTAAAAATGAGAAAGTCAGCCATTTTTCAGTAGTGCTGTGCTGTGAGAATTTTGTATATTTAGGTCTGATTTTGTAAGCAAACAGTTTAACTGAAGTGAAACTGGGGTATGCAAGACAAATCAGAGGTCCACTCTGCCCTGCAATGCAGATGGTCTCTCAAAGCTGCCTTTACCAGTTAAACATCAAGATATTGGCCAGAAAGAAATCTACTTTGAACAGGTAGAGAACACGCCCATCAGTGCTACCTAAGTAAAGAAGGCAACTCACGTTGACCCAGGGTGCAGGATGGACTTTCCAGCCACGCCAGCAGAATCCAAAGAGCTCAGCGAGTGAGGTGCCACTCTCACCAAGTCATGTGGCATTCCACACTCCCACACAGATAGGGAAAAAATGCTTTGCTACCTATCCGAGCCCTCCCAAAGGCCCGAAAACGGTGCCTCTTCCCTGAACGCAGCACTCCCAGATAATTGTCTCCGAGCGGTGGTGGAAATGGACAGGGTCAGTTCTGCCAGGGAAGAGCCTGACGGCTCAAAGTGGACATTAACCAATTAGCAAGATCCTCGCCCCCAGACAGCGGAGTCACTAAATGTTACTCTTTGCATATCTTACCAACAGAAGCTACTCCTTCCTCCACCTGTTGAGCTAGAGATTCAGGTAAAATGTGATCTGTTTCACTGACCCTGCAGACCCACATGTTTATTGCAGACAGTCAAAACAACCCCAGCGCCACAGGAAGTTTCTGAAGTCATAAAATGAGGTAAAGGAAGCTTAGCCCCACAGAGATCTAGAAAGATGAACATGTCAGTTTGGGACTTTAAGCTCTATAAATTAAAGCACCCACAACATCCTCAAAACACAAGGTGCAGCATGCATAAAATCAGTACCAGCCCTCAGGATTTTTTCATGAGTCTCACGATAATTATTATTTTCCTTAAAGCCTCATCTCCTGGAGTCAAGATGATATGTGATGATTTCAGCCTTCATTCTTAGGCTATGTCTACACAGTGCAGGATTGACTCCACGGGATCGATTGAGCAGCAGTGGAGACCCACTCAATCGATCCCAGAAGTGACCGCCATTAATCCACCCCCGCGAGAAGAGTAACGCTGTGTCGACCGGAAGGCATCTCCCGTCAACGCAGAACGGTGGGGATGCCGCGGTAAGCAGAAGTCAGTAAATTGATGGGAGGCACGCAAGCTACAAAATCTGCCGGCAGCGTAGAGCAGGCCTTAAAGAAAAAGTGAGTTTCTAGCCCTCATGGCTGTGGAGAAAGCTTCAAAATGTGACTTCAACGCACCCTAAAGGTTCAAAAAGCTGACGGCAAATAAACACCAAATCTATTACATTTACATAATCTCATGATTTTAAAGCTAATCTCATGACTTTTGGTGAGCCTGACTCATGGTTTTTGAGCATTTAGGGTTGGCAATACCACTAAATACAGGAGCCCTGTCTGACGGCACAGAAAGCAGCTTATGGGTTGGTGGCTGCTTCCAGTGATTGACCTGTAATTTCTGAAGTCAATTTGATGCCTGGCTGATCTGTGCTAGAGGAAAAAAACAGGGATTTTCGCTCAATCTCACCCAAAGAGCAGCAACTGAGATTCAAATATCCAGGCAAGACCCAGGTCCGCAAGATGTGCATCACCACACCAACCTTTACTGAACGTACCCTGGGCGCACAGCCGCTCTGGGCCCATCTTCACTGCATCTCTTCTGAATTTGGATTGTAAACTCTTCAAGGCAGGTCACGTGCCATGTGTCAGGGATGGGAGCCCAGGGCATGGTTGGGGGGCAGGGTCTGAAACACACACTGGAGTCAGAGAAATGCATTCACCATGTGAGATGCCTCATTGCTGGGGGCGGAGAAGAGCCAGCGCAAACTCGGACAGGCTGGGAATAGCAGTTTGGTAACTGCTCGTCTGTGTCGAGAAGGAGCCTGTGCTGGAAAGTCGGTGGCAGGATGAAGAGACACCAAGAGCTATGGTAAGTGGCAATGCCACACAGGGTATGACTGAGGGCAGAATCTGAACCAGGGGTGAACCAACGGGGGCAAGGGCGCCATGGCTCCCGGGCAAGGGCTTGGGGGGACCCCAGCTGGGCCCTTCGCAGTTCTATGGGAGGCACTCACAGCGTCCTTCATGCAAACTCTAGCCGCCGTCAGACCTGCAGAGCACTCCGTCAGGGGGAGGGGAGCGCCTCACTCCTGGTTCAAGTCCTGGGGGGGCTCCCCAACAGGTCAGCTCAGTGCCTGGCTACCAGCTCCGGATGGGGGTCACAAATGCAAGCATTGGCCCCTGCGTGCCGGAGACCTACGGTAAGCCTCTGGTCTGAACTCAGGTTATCCCTTCATTCTTCTCTGCCTTTACTTTCTAATGGTTTTGTCTCATTGTGGCCCTCGTTATTTCCTAGATTTCATTTCTCCAGTGATATTTGCCCTTAGGCTTTTCAATCTTTTTTTTTTTTAAACCAAGCCTATCTTGCAAAGCAGGATTTCCCCATGGTCAAAATGATGTCACTCACTGCTGCTTAGGCCAGTTTTGCTCACACAGCTTATGGAGAGAGACTGATTTATTGGCTGAACCAGCAAATATAGTGAGAAGAAGGACACCTGGAACAGCAGCAAGAAAGGAAAGCATCCTGCCTGATGAAGCCGTGAAAGACATTACCAGTCACTAAGAAAATTATTTAGCCACTCGATAGACACATGCTTGAAGCAGCCAAGTAGCTGTCACTGTAACTACCTCCAGGGCATGCTGAACCATATATCAAAGGGCTCTAATTGACTTGTCTCTGATCAGCTGCATAATCCTTGTTTACACCAGGGAATTTTCTGCGACATCCCTGGCTTCCCCAGGCTTCACTGCCCTGCAGAACTGGCAAGCAGCAAGGAACTCTCGCCCTGCAGAACTTCGGAGCTGTACGACTGCCCCGCCCTAGAGTTGAACCACCATCCACAGCGCTCTGATTTCACCCTCCATTTCTCCTTGCCTGGCAAAGCAGCTATGGTAAAGCCAACCCTCAAGCCCACTGAGGAATGTTACCAAAAAAGGCCACTTCTGCAGCGATGACACCAGAATTCTTTTTTTAAACCAATTTTCATCTTAATTGCACAAAGATATTCCTAAAGCACCGACATAGTCATCACATAAATCTAAAGCACTGCTCTAGATCACCCTGAAACCAGCCACGAGTCTAGAGCACAGAACTAGAATGCCCTGAAAGGAATCAGACCCGCGTTTTCCCTGTGCAACGTTACAAGGAAATCCTGGTTGCCACTCAAACACACCTTCACCAGTTTTCTATCTACTGTTCTGATGGGTGGCAGGGGAAACCACACTGGAGCTGGTGGGCATGAAGCATTTACTCTAAAGAGGAGCTTAAGAACACTGGGCCAATATTAGCCACAGCCCACATCACAGGTCACATGCAAGGCCAGTCAGAAACCGAGCTACGTGGGCAGAGGTTTTGCAGGATACTGTTTGAGGAAGCGTGTATGTGGGAGCAGGAGCTGCCAGAGAAAACAGCCAGAAAGCTGAAAAGACAGCAAACGAGGCACAGGAAACAGGGCCCTGAGAGAAGTGACAAGGGGGAGCTTTTGGGGCGGAGTGCTGGCTGGAAAGAGGCTTGAAGCGATGAGCAAACAAAGCTGTTTCCTGTTCAGTTCCTACCGTGTTCAGGGGAACGGGACTTTATGTGCAAACAGGACTGCACGAGAGACGTATCTGACTCCTGCATCAGTTTCTCCTCCTAATGGACACAACCCACGAGACCCAAATACTGCCTAGCCACATGGGTCACGAGAAGTGACCATACCGTGCAGATTTTTATCTTGCAGAGTTAGGAAGGAAGGGGGAGGCCACCGCCCGTGATTTTAGGGTAACCCTGATGTTCCCTGCCCCTGGCCACGACTCTGGGGGTACCTCTGCCAAAAGGGCTCATCTACTACAATCAGGAGCATGTCTAAGGCTAATAGTTTTATAGCCCCTTGGAATAGTGTCAGCCACCTCCCGGGCACCCCCAGCGGGGCCTCTGCAACTCCCCCTTCAGCGCCCTCCCACCAGACAGTCTCCAGCCCCTTCTGGCCAGGTGTCAATTCCGGCGTCTTCAACCTAGCGCAGCAAATCAGAACGGAGACCCAGGCCAGTCCCCTGCTGGCCGTGGGCTCTGTCCATGGGTCTCTGCCCCGGGTCCCAGCCGGGTTGCCCGCCTTGGAGGCGCTGTGCTGCCAGTTGCCCCCTGCGCTGCCCCGTCCTGCTGCTCTTACAGTGGAACCACCTGATCCAACCCCGGGGTGGCTCTTTTGTAGCCAGGCTGGCTGGGCCAAGCCACCTGCTACGCTCCCCCCCAAAACTTGCCCATCCCAGGGCAAGTTCTACCCCTCCCTTGGGTCTGACGTTCCAACTAACCCAACAGCCCATCAGCTTCAGCATCCCTGTGGGAGTCTCTTCCTCCAGACTGCTAGACAGGACACGGGGCTAGCCCCCAGCCCACAAGGGAAACGAGTCCCCACTGGGTCTTTCTATGCCCGCCCCAAAGCCTTGTCCAAGCTTCATTTGTAACTGCCCCCATTAGCAGCCTCTCTGGCCGCAAAGCCTCCAGCCAATGATCTCAGCAATTGCTCTGCCCCCCAGACAGCCTCCTTCACAGCCAACACGGACGCAACGGCCAGTCCTCTGCTCCGCCAGCACGTCTGTCGCGAACACCAGTGCCGCTCATCCGGCCCGGCCTGCGGCTTGGCGCCTAGCCCAGCCGCCAGCTGCAGGGTTGTTTCCTGGCCCAGGAGAGCAGAGATCTCACTCCCCACCCGCGCACACACCCAGGGCTGGGTAAATGGCCGTCATTCCCTGGCGAGCTGTAATCGATGCAGCCAGAACCGCACAATCCACCTCCGCTGCAGCCGCTTGTGAGCACTGGCCTTGCCCGGCTGCTTGCCGGCCTCTGCCCAGCCTTAGCCAGTGGAGGGCCATGGTACCTCACAGCGGGGCATAGCACATTCCTGCTCCTGGGGGAGCCGGGGCTGCAGACTGTCTCTTGGCTGCTGCCTCCCTGGCCTCCATGCTAGGGCCGGTGGCACCCTCTCCCACCAGGGGATGGTGTCCCTTCCTCTGCGGCGCTCTCCCCCAAATGCCAACCCCCACCCCCCACATTCATTGCTCTCCACGGGGCAGGCCTGCCTGAAACCTCCCACCTTCCCACCCAACACAGGCAGGCCGGCCCCTGCCCCGCCAGGTCTCCCAAGCAGACTGCCCCTAAAGACCCTGGGCCGAGCCCCTTCTTGAGCTGTAGCAGCGGGGGGAATTCCAGCCAGGCCCTGCCGCTCTGCACCGCACGCCCAAGTCATCGTTCAGTGGGGGGCAAAGTGCCCTGAGGTACCCCATTCACCTACAAGCCAAACGCGTCCCGGGGCCTCTGCCCTTTCCTGCCACAGGGTCCGCCCGCGGTACCACTGCCGCTCCACCGGCCTCGCCGCCAGCAGAGACTCCCGCCGTCGTTGCCAGCCCCCCTGCGCCAGCTTGGGAGGCCAAGTGCCTCTGCCCAAGGGAGGCTTCGAGCCGTGCAGCGCCAGCAGCCCTCCTTGGCAGGACGGCACACGAGAGCTGCGCCGCTCTGCAGCGCCCTTCGAACCATTCCTCCCCCATCACACCGAACAGGCTTTCCACTCCGGTCTCCGCTTCCCCACTCAGCCAGCCAAACCCACGGCAGAAGTTACCTGGGGGTCACAGGCGCCAGCCTCGGGGGTCTCCTTCCTCGCTCACTGCCTCTGCCAGGCCCACCAACTCTCCCCACAAGCCTTGGGCTGCCCCATCCTGCTGCTCTTACAGAGGAACCACCTGATTCTACCCAGGTGCGGCTCCTTTGTAATCAGGGTTGGCTGGGCCAAGGCACCCCTGCCCTTCAGGGCACGCCACTGGGTGACACTCCCACAGCTCTGCTGATGCTGCCTATCAAACACGGCTCCCTGCCATGAAGAGGTTGTAATATAAAGTCCCGATTCTGCAGTAGGATCTGCACGGGGGCAGCCTGACATCTGCCCGGACTCCCAGTAAAGTTAATGGGGCCAGCTGGCTGTAAGGGTTCGCCCACACGGAGCTAGTAGCAGCACCAGGCCCTAAGCAATCGCGGGGATCCCCTCGGGAAGAGCTGCTCTGGCGATGGCTCGTTACCACTGGGCTGTGCCGTGCGGAGCTCAGCGGCTACGCGCCGGGTGGTTTTGTGCGCAGTCAGATGGCTTGTGCGCTGGCTGGCGGTAACGTTAGGGAGCTCTCTGCCTTTTGTGTTGGGGATGACAAGCCCAACGCTCGCTTCCAAGGCTGCAAGACAACCAGCTCGGCTTCTCCGCAGTCTTCCCTCGGCTGCCCGGAGACACGTGGCCCTCGCAGCTGTCCCGAACCCAAAGCCGCGATTCCTTGGGCGGGGGCGGTGTTTCTCCACGGCTAGGACTTCGCAGAGTGTGTAAGAAACGGGGTCGCCTGCAGCCCCAAGTCAGAGCGCTCCAAGTGCTTGGTTCCCTTCCGGGAGGAGGCAGGACTTCAGCCTAAAAACAACAGCTGCACTCGGCTATGACCCAGCGCAGCCACGGGGGCAGGGACAAGCCCTTGGGTCTGGGGGTGTCCCTCTAACCCGAGCAGCTCCTCCTCCCAAAGGAGGGTCCTGGCGCGTGAGCAGGGAGAGGTGAGCTCGTCTCTGTAGCGCACGGATGCCCTGCTGGCCAGGTCTCCCTGGTGTGCTGCAGCTAGCTGCAATGTGTCCCAGCCAAGGGCCGGATTAAGCCACCCGTGGGCCCTGGGCCAACCCCCTTGTGACTGCCCCGTGTGGGCCCTCAACGCAGCTCCCAGACTTGTCGCAGCTGCGAGAGGGCCCAGGCTGCTGGAAGCGGGCAAGCCTGGGAAGGCTCCTGGGGGGAGGCGCAGCACCGAAGCCAGCTTCGGTAGCAAGGAGGTGGCGCAGCGCTGGCCACCCCACTGCCCCCTCAGGTTTGCCCCATGGTGCCTCCATCCAACGGGGGGCAGGAGGCCAAGTCTGAGGGAGCAACGCTGTGATGTGGTGCCCGGGGGCCGCCACTCAGGGCGGGCCCCCACCCCGGCTCGGTTGTGTAAAGGAAGCTAATGTGAATTGTGCATCCCAGCCCGTAGGCGGCACTGGGCGGCGCACACCGAATGCAAGCCAACCACCGCCACACCTGGCAGAGCATCAGAGCGTCGTATGAGAACCGCTCCTGGCACCCACCCTGCCAGGCCTTGTGCGGGAGGTCAGACTAGATGATCATATTGGTCCCTTCTGACCTATGAGTCTATGAGTCTATGAGATCTATGACTACAACCTTCGTCCGCCCAGCCTCAGCTTGTGCCCCAGGCCGATCCCTTGGCCTCGCCTTCTGCCCTGTCCTCTAGCCAGCCAGCTCCCCTCTCTAGCCAGCCCTGAGTCAATGGGGCGTGTTGGGAGCAGGGGGCCATGGGGGATGTGCAGCACTGATATTGGCAGGCCCACATTATTTGTTAGCAGGGAGTATTTGGGCAGCTATCCACTATTTGATTACAATGTGACCCGCTGCCCTGCCTTTCCAGGCATGAATGTTAGTTCAGCTGAACCTGGACCATGTGCCTCAGGGAAGGCACATAACAGTAATAACAGTCTTGCTGCTATAGCCAGGAAAGCATACGCACCTATAGGTCAAATAGAGTCCTGTGCACGGGATACAGCAAAACACCTGTGCTAGTCCCAGCTAGCCAGGTGATTTATAGAGTAATTCCAGCTGTTGTTGTTTTAAAATATTCTTTCACGAGCTGGCGGGGTAAAAATGGGGACAGACACAGATTAATTACAGCCCCTGTGAGTCCATCTCCTCCAGCCTATTTCTACCCCCCAATAAGTATTGAAATAGCGAAGATAGAGGATAGTAAAACAGCCCAGCAAGATCTAGTCACCCCCTGCTGCCCCTCCCCTTTGCCTTGCCTTGCCTTCGCTTGGCACCTGCAAGCTTTGATGCAAGCTTTGCACGGCAGAGACCCTGGATGAAGAGGAAATCCAGTGATGTGACAAATAGAGATCATCAAACCTTGTCTGGCAAAGTCTGTTTTTGACAGGAAACAGTTTTTCAATGAAGTGGAAATTTTTGCCAAAAAACCAAACAGTTTCCTTCAAAAATGTTCCCATTTTCGTTGAAAACAGTTTATTGGAGACCTGAACAACTTCAGATCCATAGATTTTAAGGCAGACGCTCATTAGATCATCTAGTCTAACCTCCTGTACAGCACAGGCCAGCGAATTTCACCAGAGACTCCTTCACTGAACCAAATAACATGTGTTTGGCTAACACAGTATGAGCTGAGAGGCTCGTTGACAGCGCAGCCTGGGACCCGCAGTCTGTTGTCTGGGGCTGTCAAATGCCAACAGGCATTGCTCAGAGTAAGCAACTGGGTGGAGAGCAGCCATCCATAATGAGAAAGGCCACGCAGAAGAGGCCCCTGGACAGCATCCAGGTATAACTAATGCTACCGTTTCTGGCCGGATCCTGCAATTGGTTCAGAAAAGGCAAAGGGCAAAAGACAATACTGTAACGTCAGCTCTGACAGATCAACGGCCCATAAAAGCTTTCTGCCAGCGCTATATTGTGCGGGAGTAAACACCGGGCTTCCCGGCTTCATATTGTTACACTGCCCTATCTTTCAGCACAGCCGGTATTGACATTTCTTGCAGGAGTTTTATAAAGGACACCTGCCAGGTTACTCCGTCATGTCGGGCTGTTACAGGGTGTTCCCTGATTTGAATTGTGGCATGAACAAAGGCTGGGAGTAGAGAGAGCGTTCCGTTTTCGGGAATGAATTCACATGGGGCTCAACTCCGTGGTTTCTCCCAGCTGTACTTGCAAGCCGCCCATGAGCTCAGCGCTGCCCAGCGTGACGAAGTAGGGATTTCTGGTAATATCTTTATGAACTGGGTGCGTGCCTCAGTTTCCCCCTGCTGTCTTACTGAGGTGGTAAGAAAGAGTGGTTTGCTCTCTGCAGAGGCTCAGAGATTAAGGTATGAATGGCTGCTAGTGGGCTGGGGTTTGGAGCTTTTATCAAGAGAGCTTTTGAGAAGACAGTGGCAATGCCAGCCGCCAGGACTCGGCAACCAATGGCCTCTCAGCAGTTGCACACATGCATAATGGGAAATGCCTCCCTAGGAAGGAGTACTGCAGAAACGGATCGGGGGGGCGGGGGCATAGCTGATCACAAGCTAAATATGAGTCAACAGTTTAACTCTACTGCAATTAAAGCAAACCTCATTCTGGGATGTATTAACCGGCGTGTTGTGAGCAAGATACGAGAAGTAACTCTGCTCTATTCCACACTGATTAGGCATCAACTGGAGTATTGTGTCCATTTCTGAGCACCACATATCAGGAAAGATGTGGACAAATTAGGGAAAGTCCAGAGAAGAGCAACAAAAAAGATTAAAGGTCTAGAAAACAGGACCTATGAGGGAAGATTGACAAAACTGGGTTTGTTTACTCTGGAGAAGAGAAGACGGGGGAAGACGATAACAGTTTTCAAGTACATTAAAAGGTTATTACTAGGAGGAGGGAGAAAAATTGTTCTCCTTAACCTCTGAGGATAGGTCAAGAAGAAATGGGCTTAAATTGCAGCAAGGGCGTTTTAGGTTGGACTTCCTACTATTAAGCACCGGAGTAAGTTGCCTAGGGAAATTGTGGAATCTTCATCACTGGAGATTTTTAAGAGCAGGTTAGACAAACATCTGTCAGGCTTGGTCCTGCCTCAGTACAGGGGACTGTCGTCCCTTCCAGTCCTACGATTCTGTGACATTTTGAGAAAGCTGCTAAAGTGGGAGAAAAACGTCACTGATATTCCTTTGACTCGCTAGCTGATTTGCAGTTTGACTTTATCCCCAACCATTTCATATTTGCTTTCAGAGGACAGTCAAGTGCCTGAAATATACAGCACAATCACTTGGGGAAAACTTCATTTAAGCTCAGACACTGGAATATTTGCCAGAAGGAAATTCCGAAGCATACATTCAACTGTAGTATTTGAAATTCACAATAATACAAGTCACCCAATCGAGCCCTCAGCTCTTCCACTGACTCTACGAAAAGATCGCGACCTCCAGATTCCAGAAGGTGTGGTACCTGAAATCTCCATCTGCTCCAAGGGGGAGCCAGCAGCATGAGACGAGGATGCTCAGCACCACAAAAAAATCAGGCCACTTGTTTAGGCGCCTCCCTTAAGGGCCAAGATGTCTAAACCTGGGCACTGAAACGAACAATGCCTGTGCTTTGATTCATGTTCAATGTAGTCTCTCGCCTCCAGCCTTCCTGAGAGACGGCGTTTTGGCAAGGGAAGAGGAAAATATGGTAAGTCACAAGAGAAACTCTGCAACTGATGTAGCTGTTACACAAGGAAACAAGCTAAAGCGAGCACATTTGTTTCATTTTAAAGGCATATGTCTTCAATTCACGACATCGATCATGAAATCGGAACTGGTCCAAGCCGAAGAAGCTGTTGAGAATCCCCCCAGCCCACCCTCGTCTACTCTGCCCTCCAGCTGAGTCTGTTTAATGTGGTTCCAACACCTTTAGTACAACAGTGTTTTCAAAGACTCATTTCCCACTGTGTGTGTTCTGACACAGGCATTTTTTGCCAAAAGGGGGGCGGGCGGAAGCTTTAAAAGGAATGCTGCTAGCATCCTTTTAAACTAATAAAGCCTAAAGCAAACAATCCACCAAAGGGACAGAGGTAAAATTAAAGATAACATGGTTATTTATCAGTAACTGTTGTTCTTCGAGATGTGTTGCTCACATCCATTCCAGTATAGGTGAGTGCACGCCACTGTGCACTGGTTCCTAGAACTTTTTTCCTCTTAGCAGACCCCGTAGGGTCGTCTCAGGCGCCCCCTAGAGTACTGCGCTCAAGCCGTGGTACATAAGGCACCGCCGACCCTACGGCCCCTCAGTCCCTTCTTTCTGCCAACTCCGACAGCGGGGACGGAGGGCGGGTGTGGAATGGATATGAGCAACACATCTCGGAGAACAGTTACTGGTAAGTAACTATGTTTTCTCCTTCGAGTGATTGTTCATATCCATTCCACTATAGGTTATTAAAAAGCCATACCATGGAGGTGGGTAGGAGTTACCACTAAACTGCCCTCAGCACGGCTCTGCCGAATCCCACAACCTCTCTCACCTGCTGAACGATGGCGTAGTGGGATGTAAAGGTGTGCACCGACGACCAGGTGGCAGCTTTACAGATGTCCTGCAGGGGCATTTTCTCCAGGAAGGCCATCGACGAGGCCTGGGCTCTGGTTGAGTGCGCTGTGACGATCCCTGGGAGTGGTACGCCTGCCAGCTCATAGCAGCACTTGATGCAGGAGGTGATCCACTTGGAGATGCGCTGAGTGGAGATTGGGGATCCTTTCACCCGGTCCACCATGGTGACAAAGAGCTGCGTCGTCTTCCGGAAAGGTCTCGTCATGTCGATGTAGTAGGCCAGGGCTCGCCTCACATCCAGGGAATGCCACCTCCGCTCCTCCTCTGAACCGTGTGGTTTGGGAAAAAACACAGGAGGAAGATATCCTGATTATAATGGAACTGGGAGACCACGTTGGACAGGAAAGCTGGGTGGGGTCTCAACTGCACGTTATCTCTAAAGAATACCGTGTAGGGGGGCTCCAAGGTCAAAGCTCTAATCTCGGAGACCCTCCTACCCAATTTAATAGCCACCAGGAAAGTTACCTTCCAAGAAAGGACGAGCAAAGGGCATGAAGCCCTGGGCTCAAAGGGGGCCCCCATTAGTATGGAGAGGACCAGGTTAAGATCCCAGGGAGGCACCGGTTCATGAACCTGCAAGGTATAGCCTCTCCAACCCCTTGAGGAACCTGTTAGACATGGGATGGGGAAACAGGGATTGCCCCTCTAGCAGCTGATGGAAGGCCGAGAAAAGGCCCACAGGTGGACATTCAGGGAGGCTAGGACCAGGCCTTGGAGTTTAAGCAGTAGCAGATATTCCAAGAGGTCCTGAATAGGAGAGAGGCTCGGTGGGAGACCCCGAGACTTCATCCAGCAGAAAAACCTTCTCCATTTGGCCCGATACATGACCTGTGTTGAAGGTTTTCTGCTGCTGAGGTTACACTGTCCTGTATGTGGGCCCTGGACTTGCCCCTTATTAACCAGCTGTCCAGGTAAGGGAAATCTGGACGCATCGCCACCTTAGGTGGGCTGCCACCACCGCCATGCACTTGGTGAACACCCTGGGGACAGAAGAGAGGCCAAAGGACAGGGCCGTAAATTGGTAGTGGGAACCAGCTACCACAAAACAGAGAAAGTGCCTGTGGCTGGGAAGGATCAACACATGGAAGTATGTGTCCTTCAAATCGAGGGCAGCAAACCAATCCCCTGGATCCGAGCTGGGATAATAGAAGCCAGGGAAACCATGTGGAACCGTAGTCGCTTTATGAACTTGTTTAGACGACATAGGTCCAGTATGGGCCTCAGGCACCCCTTTGCTTTAGGGATGAGGAAATACCGGGAATGAAACCCTCTCCCTATTTCATGCAGAGGGAACGATTCCACCACTCCCAGGTCGAGAAGGTTGTTCACCACCTGCAAGAGGAATTACTCGTGAGAGAGGTCCCTGAAGAGGGACCAGGGGGGAAAGGGGCGGGGGGGGGGTTGGAAGACAGGCTGCGAACTGTATGGTGTAACCTCGGCACACTATATCGAGAACCCAGCAGTCCAAGATAACACTTACCCATTCTGTGAAGAAAGGGTGCAGCCTGCCCAGGAAGGGATGGGACGGATCCAGAGAAACTGGGGGTAGGGGGCAGGGCAGGTGCCAACCTCGGGCACACCATCAAAAGTGGCCCTTTTTGTTACCAGAGCCCTTAGGGACCCTTGCTGGGGTCCAGAGGAGGAGCTAGGCCTGCTGCGCCTGCTGTACCCCCTACTCCTATCTCTACTCCTGTTGTGTTGATAGTGTCTAGGTGGTGGCCTAGACTGTTGACATGGCTGCTGAGGCAACTGATGTCTAGCATCCTGGGGCATATAGAGGCCCAAGGAACGCAGTGTGGCTCACAAGTCTTTGAGGGCATGCAGCTTCTCATCGGTTTTATCTGAGAAGGGGGCCAACCCATCAAACAGGAGGTCCTGTATAGACTGCTACACCTCCTGGGATAGCCCCAAGGACTGCAGCCACGAGCAACGCCTCATAGCCACTGCGGATGCTATAGCCCTGCTGGCAGTGTCCGCTGCATCACTGGCTGAACGAAGAGCCGCCCCTGCCACAATCCGCCCTTCCTCCAGCACCGTGGCAAAGTCTGCCCCTGCAAACCTCCTAAGTGAGTTCCAGAGGTTTAGGTTATATCTCCTCAACAGGGCTGGGTGATTGGCTATGCGTAGCTGAAGGGCCCCAGTGGTGTAGTCAAGTCAAGTTTCTTATTGTCCTTGTTCTTAGGCGTACTGCTCTGATACCCCTGCCTGTCCCGCTGGTTGGCCGCCTCCACCACCAGAGTTCCTGGGGCCGGGTGAGAGAACATAAACTCAAACCCTTCAGCAGGGACACAATATTTTTTCTCAGTGCCCTTGGATGTTGGGGCTACCGAGGCAGGGGTCTGCCATAGGGCCTTTGCCAGCTTCAGTAGCCTGTCGTACACTGGCAGGGCCACTCGAAAGGGACCTTGTACCCCATAATCACCAAACAGGGTGTCCTCCTCCTCCTCTGACAGCTCTTTGACCTTCAAGTTGAGGTTGGAGGCCACCCTCTTCAGCAGCTCTTAGTGTGCCTTGAAGTCTTTCAAGGGCACCCTATGGTCCCGGAAAGCTGCTTCATTCAGGGAAGAGGACGACGACTGTGGGTGCCTGCCACATTTGCAAGGCCCTGTGGAGGGTCCCTATCCTGGGTCCAATTCCTCCTCCAAGCAATGGCCCTCGCGCTCCTTATTGGGTGCAGGAGGCACCAAGTGGGCACCTGATGATGAGACCGACACTGTGCCTGGACGCATCTGAGCCTCACAAAGGGGCTTATCACCACCAACCTAATCGCAGGCCCCCTACTAACAATATCAAGCAACCACTGAGTTCTAGCATGATGCGGATTAGAAATCAGCACCCTATCTATTATCCCACTAATCGCCCAACAGCACCACCCACGAGCCATTGAAGCCTCAACCAAATATTTTCTAGTCCAAGCAGCAGCCTCTAGTATGGTGTTATTCTCAGCCATCGAAAACTCCTGAAACCTGGGCCAATGAGACACAACATTTATGCACAACAACATTTCATGCACCCTACTGACAATCTCCCTAGCAATAAAACTAGGGATCGCCCCATTCCACCTATGACTGCCCGAAGTACTCCAAGGCTCCACCACAACAACAGCACTCCTACTAACAACCTGGCAAAAACTAGCCCCACTATCCCTTCTAATAACAACCGCACAACATCTAAATTCTAACATGCTATTATTAATAGGCCTAATATCCGCCATTATCGGCGGATGAGGAGGATTAAACCAAACTCAGCTACGAAAAATCATAGCCTTCTCCTCAATCGCCCATCTAGGCTGAATAATTATTATCCTTACTATATTCCCCAAACTAACGCTTCTAACATTTTACCTATACTCAACAATAACAACCTCCATGTTCCTTATAATAAACTGCCTAAAAGCAAGCAAAATATCCACAATAATAACCTCCTGAACAAAATCCCCCTCAACAAATGCAATAATAATACTAACCCTTATGTCACTAGGCGGATTACCTCCACTAACCGGATTTAGCCAAAAATGACTAATCCTACAAGAATTAACCAAACAACACCTCTCCCTCATTGCCACACTGATAGCCCTGGCCTCACTTCTAAGCCTATTCTTTTATTTACGGATCTCCTATTATACAACAATCACCCTAGCCCCAAGCTCATTCAATTACGCTCAACAATGACGGCACAAAATATATAACGTAAAGCCACACTTAGCTCTAACCTCCTCATTATCAATGATACTCCTCCCCCTCCTACCCACCATACTATCCCTCATCTAAAAGAAACTTAGGATAAACACAAAACCGGAGGCCTTCAAAGCCTCAAACAAGAGATATAACCTCTTAGCTTCTGCTCTAAGGCCTATAAGACTATCCTATATCAATTGAATGCAACTCAAACACTTTAATTAAGCTAAGACCTTCCTAGATAAATGGGCTTTGATCCCATAAACATTTTAGTTAACAGCTAAACACCTAAATCCAACAGGCTTTTATCTACCATAGCCACAACTATAAAGCACCGATACCAGTTAAAGTATATCTTCAGATTTGCAATCTAACATGAACTTCACCACGGAGCTCTGATAAGAAGAGGAATTAAACCTCCGTACAATAGGTCTACAGCCTAACGCTAAGCACTCAGCTACCTTACCCATGACTTTAAACCGCTGATTGTTTTCTACTAATCACAAAGACATTGGCACCCTTTACCTAATCTTCGGGGCCTGAGCAGGAATGATCGGAACAGCTCTCAGCCTACTGATTCGAACAGAGCTAAGCCAACCTGGCCCGCTCATAGGAGACGACCAAGTATACAACGTTATCGTCACCGCCCATGCCTTCATCATAATTTTCTTTATGGTCATACCAGTGATAATCGGCGGATTTGGAAACTGATTGATCCCAATAATAATTGGAGCACCAGACATAGCATTCCCTCGAATAAATAACATGAGCTTCTGACTTCTCCCACCATCACTACTCCTACTCTTAGCCTCATCGGGGGTGGAGGCCGGAGCTGGGACAGGATGGACCGTCTATCCACCCTTAGCTGGAAACATAGCACATGCCGGTGCCTCTGTAGACTTAACTATTTTTTCCCTTCACCTAGCCGGAGCATCATCAATCTTGGGAGCTATTAACTTTATTACCACAGCAATCAACATAAAAACCCCATCTATATCACAATACCAAACCCCCCTATTCGTGTGATCTGTACTTATTACAGCCGTATTACTTCTCCTATCCCTCCCATGCTTGCAGCCGGAATCACTATGCTTCTAACAGATCGAAACCTAAATACAACCTTCTTCGACCCATCCGGGGGTGGAGACCCAATCCTTTACCAACACCTATTCTGATTTTTCGGACACCCTGAAGTCTATATCCTTATCTTACCAGGATTTGGAATAATTTCACACGTAGTTGCCTATTACACCGGGAAAAAAGAACCATTTGGCTACATAGGAATAGTCTGAGCTATAATATCAATTGGATTCCTAGGATTCATTGTCTGAGCACACCATATGTTTACTGTCGGAATAGATGTAGACACCCGAGCCTACTTTACATCTGCAACCATAATCATCGCCATCCCAACAGGTGTCAAAGTATTCAGCTGACTTGCCACACTTCACGGAGGAATAGTCAAATGAGACGCCCCCATACTATGAGCTCTTGGCTTCATCTTCCTATTCACAATCGGGGGATTAACTGGCATCGTACTAGCAAACTCATCATTAGACATCGTACTACACGATACCTACTATGTTGTAGCACACTTCCACTATGTACTCTCTATGGGGGCCGTATTTGCCATTATAGCCGGATTTACTCATTGATTCCCACTATTCTCTGGGTACTCATTAAACCAAACATGGGCAAAACTACAATTCACAGTAATATTTTTTGGGGTTAACATAACCTTCTTTCCTCAACACTTCCTCGGCCTAGCTGGAATGCCACGACGCTATTCAGACTACCCAGATGCCTACACCATGTGGAACTCAATCTCATCAATCGGGTCCATAATCTCGCTAGCAGCAGTTATCATAATACTCGTCATTATTTGAGAAGCCTTCTCATCCAAACGAAAAATTACACTAATTGAACCCCCATTAGTGAATGTAGAGTGACTAAATGGCTGTCCCCCACCCAATCACACCTACGAAGAATCTACACACATGCTATAGACCAAGAAAGAAGGGAATCGAACCCCTTTAAGTTGATTTCAAGTCAACCACATTGGGCCATTATGCTACTCTCTTTACCTCAGCCTAATAAGGTTGCCATGGCCCTTGAGGCCCTTGAGGCCACCCCAGTGCTGGCATCAGTGCCAGCTGGTGAGTGCCCTGGGAGCATCTTTGGGACTCCTGAGTCTCCTTCTGTCTCTGGGGACTCGAGTCCTTGGAGCGGTGACCTCTGCTCCGCCTCCATCTCCTGTTGCTCCGCACCAGGGAACGGCCCCTCAATGACTCAGAGGATGACAAGGAGTGCCGGAGCTGACAGGACCGGTGCCGCAAAGTGCTGAGCTCTGAAGAGCTGGATGCCAACCTGCGTCTCGGCACCAACAACTTCCGGTGCCGTTTGCCCTTGGGAGAGCGCGATCAGTGCCATCAGGATCCACCAGGTACCAAGCTTCACTCCGGCAAGCTGGATTTGTGGTGCAGTGCTGGGGAGACTGCCGGTGCTGGGTTCTGCATCGGTGAGTGGGACCAGTGCCATGACAAGTGGCTCAGTGCCAGGGACCGCGAGCCAGAGCTGACCGAGCGACTCTCGAATGGCATCGACGGGTGCTGGATGTCTCCAGTGCCAGGGACCGACCTTGATGTGCAGAGGAAGAGCTCAACGAGGTGGACTCGGAGCTAAAAGGGGAGCTTCCATGCTCTACCCTTGGTGATCATCCAGCGGGAGAGTCTCCCCTTAGCGGGGGTCTTGACCAGCCTCCTGGGGCACACAACACGGGTTCACCCCTAGACACTGGCCCCTTCACCCTCGGCTGAGGGGGCGGTGGAGGCGTGGGCAAGGCCATCAGAGCCCTTTCCGCCCTGGAGCCTCCGGTGTCGATGGCACCTACAGAAGCACTTCCCCGCTCCCAGGAGTCAAAGGAAGCTCCTTGCACGGAGATGCAGGCGCTGGAGCAAGCTCGATGGGCCATGGCTGGTGCAATTCCATACTTGACCCCGTGAGCATCAATTGCACAGGGGAGTGAGCGTGCACTGCATGCTGTCTTCTCCTCTTCTTCGGCACTGGAGATGTTGGACGTCTGGAAGGCTCCAGTGCCAGTGGGGCGCTCCAGACTAAGGAAACGCTTGGTGCCGACATGGAGCACAATGGCTCAGAAGTGGGACGGTGCACCTCTTCCATGAGGATAGCCTTTAGTCTAATGTCCCGCTCCTTTTGAGTCCAAGGCTTAAAAGCCTGACAAATCTTGCACTTTTCCCTGCGATGCTCCTCTCCCAGGCACTTGAGGCAGCGGTCATGAGGGTCACTCACAGGGAAAGCCTTGCTGCAGCTTGTGCAAGGCTTGAAGCTGGGTGACATGGGCATGGCCAGGTCACTGGTGAGCCCTTAAGGGCTCCAATCTAATTAAACTAACTACACTTAACACTTAAACTGCTAACAACTAACTTACTACGAATAATAAAGGGGAAGATTCTTACAGTAGCAACAGTCATTCCAGTAACCTTCATGGGTGGAAAAGAGGAACTGAGGGGCCGTAGGGTCAGCGGTGCCTTATGTACCGTGACATGAGTGCGGTATTCCAGGAGGCGCCTAAGCTGACCCTATGGGGTCTACTAAGGGAAAAAAGTTCCAGGAACCCCTCCACGGTGGCGTGCACTCACCTATACTGAAATGGATGAGAGCAATCATTTGAAGAATAAAGTTACCTGTGTGCATATATCATTGTATAACACCTGTAGTTCTGACACGCTCCCGAGAACTAGTTTTGATTTAATTGTCTCAGACGCTGAAAACGGCAAGTTGATCAAAACTGTTACTAGGGGGGCTAGTATTACAGAACTTTAGAACATGAATCTCTTTTTAAAAGGAAAAGAAAACATCTCCTCTCATTGAAGACCATGCAATATCACAGCAGCAGCTTCATGAAATTGAATTTGGTAAGCTGTTCCTAAACTGTAAGAAACTCGACAAGATGCAAAGTTGCTGGCACAGAATGGCTGCGGCATCACATGTGAGGCATTCAGGTAATGGGCAAATGACCTTTGTGTGCCTCCAGTGTGTGAAGTACTCTAATCTGTCAGGATGAAGTGTGTCAGCAATGGTTATTTGAATCAACATGTTTTATTTTTCATTTGCAACTAGTACAAAAATATTCTAACATGCTGACTGTTTTATGTTTAAATGAAGTTTAAACATTTGGAGGAATAAATTGTGTAGTACAGTAAATATAACACTCACCTATTTTGGGCATAGCATGAACATGAGAAATCAGAATAAACAGATGTTCAAGTAAAGAGACAAAGACCCGTTTCAGCTCTCCAACCACTGAGAATAACTTTTAAAAATCTCAATAAAAGTTATTAAAATTGGTGGCTTAAATCAAGTGTTTTTACTACTAATTTTATAAATGATTTAAGTCATTTTGAGTTAGATGCCCAATTCCCACTGAAAGTCAATGTGAGCTGGCATCTAAGTGCCCTTTTCCAGAGTCAGAATAGCTAATGCTCATACAAATTCTGGAAGGGATATTAAACCTCCTGCCTAAGCTGATCTGTAGTCATGAGAGATCAGGAAACCTTCATGCCCACTGCAGGATTCATGCATCTTCTTCTAAAGCAGCGAGTGCTGGCCACTGTCAGAGACAGGATACTGGATGGGATGGATCTTTGGTCTGATCCCTCCTGGCAATTCTTATGCCCCTTTGTGTCTTTGAAGGTCTCTTCTGTGGGCTTAATGACACTGGAACATACCTTTCCCACATGGGACCCAAATCAAAGCTGGGCTTTCCTGGCCATCTATCTTTTCACCTACAAAGAAACAGCCGTAAGAGAAATACATGCTTACACTTTTGGGAAAGGAGAAAATACCACTTTATTTTCAATATATAGATTAAGTTACACCATAAAATAAGGATAGTGAATCTTTGAATACACATGAATAAAAATACTTTGCTTTTAAAACAAGACCAATTCCGCCACGTCCCCTTCCTGATTGATGACAATGTCTGGAATCAGGCATGCAGCCCCTTCCTTTACAGAGCTGTTTCCTAATGTGGGTATGGCACTCCTCAAGCTATGCCACATCTACTTAATGCATAAAATGCCTTCACTCCACATACAAAAGCTACATCTTCATGTATGTTTTCAAACACTAGTTGGGTACAATACTACTCCATCATCTTCCTGTCCCCAAAACTAGTCATCTTCCAAACCTAGAGGAATTACTCCCCAGAATGGAGGTAAATCCAGCAAGTTATCCCAGCCCAGACTCTCCTCAATGATGGATAAAGACATCCTAGAGTGAAATGCAGCACACATGCATATGCAATATGAACTGCAAACCACCAGATACTGAGATGAGAGCAATAGACATATTTCACTTCAGCAGGGCTTTCTCAATAATGTAATTATTTCTATAATTTCATCTCTTGGTTCTTTTCATTAAAAAAAAAAAAGCAACTCCTATCCAAAACTCAGCCTGTTTAAGATAGTCAACAATATTTGATTCCACACACAATAGAGGCATGTGTTATTGCTTGCAGCATAAGCATATTTGCCGGAAATGCCTACAGAAGATTCAGGCCTAGACAAGAGGTCCAACTGTAAAGCATGAACACTACCAGCTTTACAGACTGGCACTACAAGGAGTAGAGTCTGCAGGTTCCACATTGTCCAGTGCCCGGGTGCGCACCACACAATGTTATAAGTGTACATCCTTCCATCCTCTACGCTAAAGGATGGCATCAGCTATAAAGATCTCCCCCAGCACTGCCTTAGTTATGCAAGAGCAGTTAGCATCTAGAAATAGCAACTTCCGCTAATGTCAGGGTTAAATTGGATCTCCATTAAAATTCCACATTCCCCTCCTGAAGGGTGGGTAATCTGAGCTGTAAAGATAAGGTTCAAGTCAGTGCTCCACTCTATCAAGGTGTTGGCAGAAAAGGGTTTCAGATCATCGCACAATATCTTGGAGAGGTTTTACTTTCCCAGCAGGACCAACTGAACCCAGGATTTTCAGAGCACAGATGGCCTACCTAGCATTTCGGGATGCAGGTACCTGACAAGACAGCTGACCAAAATGTTTAGGAAAGACTAAATTTCCAGCCGTCCACCTCTGATTGAAACTGGACGTTACAATGAATATTTTTAATGAGTAATTAGAGCAGTCCTTGGGATCTCTTCTTTACAAAATCAAATTCAAAGGCTAGATTCAGACTAACAGCATGATACAAAAAATACTTGGCTATTCCAGACAGCTGAGTCCAGAGACCAGCTATTGCTGAAACTTAGCTAAAAAAATTAAAATCGCTACCTACATTAAAACAACCTGAACGTATTCTTGTCCTATAACCTCTTTTACTGAGGTACCTGTTCGTGAACTCCAGCGTTAATCATCATTTCTGTTTCCAATTTCCCAATATCACAAAATTAAAAATGACTTGCTTTCTACAAACACTTTTGGGCATGATGTTAATGACACAGAAACATAAAGCTGGTTGTTGAAGCAAGTTACCCTAAAACTCCTTTTCTCAGGAATCAGTTCTGGTGGCAGATTGGCCAAAACAGGAATACCTACAAACTTGGATATCCTAACTACTTAGCTACTTAAGTATTCGTCTGCTAACCTTTGCTCTGAATCACTGACTCTGGGGAGAATAAGACGAATTCCACTGCTTGGCAATGCAAAATCACTTCTTCAGATGAGACCAGGGGTGGGATGCAGCAAATTTTATGAGACCTCACTAGGCTCAAGAAATTCATGCTTTGTAATATCTCCACGTTTTCAATACAACAGAATGAGGTAGCAATGAACAACCTTTGCAATAGGACTGACTCCATTTTTGAGTTCTAATAATGTATCCTCTTCCTACACATTTTAGTCTGTGAGCCAGCAGCCTATTTTTTGGGTGCGGGGGCAGGGGAAGAAATAATAAAGAGGAAAAATTAGGTCAATGATTTTGCAAAATCCACCTTTTTGGTACCAGCACAAAGCACTGCTCTCCATCAAATGGAGAGAAATACAAAACACTGCAGTTTCTTTTCTTCTTTTTGTTTTTAAAGCCCAAGGGACTTCTGCACAGTCTGCTTGGCAATTTTGTTAAACTGTTCTCTGTCCTCCCGCCACATTTTGGAAGCATCAACATTAGCTCCACTTTCATCATTTGGTTCTGAAAAGAGAAAGACACTACAGGTAGGTACGTAGGTTACTCACCAAGGACTTTGGTTCTTCAAGTGCAACCTCTGCACATTCCCCCTGTATGCCTGAGGTACCATCCACACCCGGGGGAATGTAAAGAGACCCCTGGAGAGGAAGTCATGCCCACGCCCACCCACACCCTTTGCTTGACATATCGCCCAGAACTCAGAGGAGAGTGTCAACAAGGGTTTTTCCAGTGAAAAGCTTCAGTGATTTGTACTGTTGGCGCTTTCTTAGTAGTTGAACCTCAGCCCTTATTTAAAAAGAGTATTTTGTCACCTGTGGAGGCATCTAACACTGCAGGCTGCCACCTGCAAACCCCTGTGTGGTTCTGGAGTTTCATGAACACCCAGACTACTCTCCAGCCTCACACTGCAGGTCACCTCATGCACTCATGGGAAGAGGTCTCCAAAACACACACAACTTTCACTTCTGGAGCCACCTCCGTCAAAGAATCTGAGAACTTTGCAAACAGTATTTAAGTCCCTCTGAGGCAGGCAACCCATTTTTCAATCAGCTAAACCAAGGCATTGAGGAGAAGTGGAGTGAGGTTACGTGCAAACCTGGAGCTACCAATTTGTTGATCCAGTCCAGGTATTTTTAGTTCTTTTTAGGGTACTGGTATATTAATACAGCAGTAAGTGGCTGTTATGGTACCAACAAATCTTACTGCTGCAGGACTGGGTCTGAGACCTTTGACTGCCCAACAGAAACAAACATTGAAGTAGAGACATTGATCATGCTTCAGAAATGCTACCCTACCTGAGCAACTCCAGACAAGGCACCAGTCCTTACCTGCTAACATGCTAACCACTGACAAGAGGATCTTCTCCACGCTCTGCACTGGGCTCCACCGCTCAGCGCTGCTCTCATACCCCATGGGGTCATCCCCTGGAGCGTGCAAAATGGAGATGCAGACTCTCCCATCTGGGTAAACTGCAGAGGAAGCAGAGGAGATGAAAAGCTTTTTATGAATGACTCCTCAGCACAGCAGTGATTGATGTGCACAGCTGGCCAGACTTGCACAGCCCTTGCCTCCACATGGCTGCTCCTGAATCCATGGGGACACTTGCCCGCCAGAAGGATGTTATGGATGTTCTGTTACCTTCCCCGAAATAGGAAGGAAGAAAGTAACCTTACCATCACTGGTGCCCAGGTCACAGAGGTGGGCTGTAAAAACCAAATCTCACACTTGGGAGGAAAAGTCAAACATTCTACAGTGAAAGCTGGTAGCCAAAAAGAACCAAACGATTTTCAGCATCACTTCTAACGAAGCTTCCCTCCCCCAGTGGCTCTGCAATATGGATTATTGTGCCTCCAGGGAATCATTATCCTGTCGTTTTCCAAAGTGAATCGCATTTCGTTATTTTCTGCCCATGTTTCTAGCCTCCCTAAAGCTTTTTGCATTATTGCCCTATCCTCACCACTCATTCCAAATTACTCTCACTGGCAGATTTCATTAACGTGCTCCTTCCAGACCAGAGATGGAGACATTAAGAGTGGACCTAACCCCAATCTCCACAATACTCTGCTATTCTCCACCCCACAACTGGACTCAAAATGCTCTGACACCCCAAAAACTCCATCCCCTGCTGGTCAGTGCTCCACTGACTTTCTGGATTTTCAAACTGGTCTAGAAATTTTAGCTCTATAAAGTTAATGTATGATAAACAGTTAATCACCCAGGCTTCTTGAAAACTTCTGTCGCTATAGAATTTTCCTTACATGAAAGGTGGATCTGCACAGGAATCGACTGGGAGATCATTTCCCATTGTGACAGGTGGAGTATAAGACCCTTGACAATCAGGAAGAGACAAGGCTAATGGGAGCTGGGGAGATGGGTGGATTAAACCACCCCTCTAGCTGACGGAGTAATATACCATAGTGTGCTCAGTGAGCATTTCAGGAAGGGCAGAGTAGGTGAAGGATAAGGAACTGCACAAATTCCACGGCTTGACATGAAATTTGGATTAAAGAGGTACCTAAAGCTCAGCCAGAATTTAAGTGGTTGACATTTCAGAGCTTGTATACCGGGCCTGGGGAGAACGTAGGGCATGGGCAGCCGGAGTTTTCCCTCTAGTGTTGTCAGACTTTAATGAATCAGAGGATGAGTCCAGGCATATAATCTGAGTCATAATAAAAGGTTCGCACATGTTTTCTGTGGTGCTTTAGTAAATTAATTAAATTTGTAATCAGCAGCTCTGTGCAGAAAATGAGAGTTGAGTGCTGAAATAGCGTTTGGTGTGGTTTTTTAAACATATGAGCTTTTGGACATAAGCGTTAGTATTACTTAGTAGAACATTTTTAAACCCATAGCTTCAGAGAGTAATTATGTAAAAACAGTTTGTTGGGATACTCCAATCTTTTAGTATTACAGTGAGAAGTTAAAGAGACTAAAAAAACTTCTGCTGAAGTTCATCTCCAAGAATCTGAGCTGTGCCACGTACTGAACAGAGGCACCTAGCCTCACAGCAAGGTCACATCGGGAATCTCATTAAACCTCCATCTTTAGCAGCAGATGCTACGCTAACTTTTTCTTTTCTTAAAAATATTCCTCAAATTAGCTACTTTAAGTTACAGAAGAGCACAAAAGAGTCTACCCCAGCTTCGTATTATTTTTCTAGACATGCACCACAAGGCATATACCATCAGAGAATTCAGACGGGGGTATAACTGCAAGAATTCCCAGAATTGTCCCCATGCAATATGTCCCTTAAAGTACCATGACCAGGAGATCATGGTTAAGAGAGAGTTAGTTTAGGAGAAAATGCAGCCCCAGAAAGACATGTAACTGTCTACTATCTAGAAGAACTCCCACCACATATGTCAGTGAGATCTGGGGTTAAATAAGAGAAAATAGCCTTGGTGGGAACACCTGGTGTCCAGCTACAGCAGTTGCACCTTTAAAAAATTATTTATTAAAATAAAGTTTTTTTTTTAAAAAAAACCTGTTGAATCAAACTTACTGTTTGGATGAAACATCTCACATGTGAACCTCATCTTCGGAGGACTTAGAGGATAGTCAAGAGGAAAGCTCAGGATAGCAGGGAAAACACCATACTCAAAACAGGTGTCCTCTGGGCCCCTAGAAAGAAATTAAGTACCTGACTGCAGTGTAAATGCCTCTTTCTACAGAAGTCATTTATTAACAGGACTAGCCTGAAAAATACAATTTAACCTGGATGATATGAGCATCGAAATCAGAAAAAAAAAACATATTGCCATCAGTACTCCAGTGATTATAGTCAAAATGTTAAGAAAAATGTTATGCGCACACCTGGAATTCACTAAAATTCAAATACTACAATTATGGTAGGGGACAGAAAAAAAAGATCCCAGCACTTGGGCATAACAAAATGATTATTTGTAAAGGACTGTAAGCAGTTTGGGGCAGGACTGTCTCTTACTGTGCAAACCATGCTTTGTATTTCACGATGGTGATGAAGGGACCCAACTTGGGTCCAGCCCTCACATCTTTGTATCGGAACATTGCAAGCCTGTGTTTCCGGCTCTGAGCAATGATTGATGCCCTGATTTAATGTAGCATCACCGTACTCCTGAAAAGTAAACTTGAAAACAAATATCATACTTCTTAAGAACAAGTTTAAACAAGATCTTAGTCATTAGCCACAATTGTAAAGGGGGGATATCGGTGGTAATGCTAGCCACACCAGGACAGAGAAATCTGTTGTTCAAATAGACGTTAGCATATGTCGCACAAGAATAGTGTCCTGCACATTATAAATACCAGCTTGATGCCAGTGATGTGCCATCTTCTGAAATGCTTTACTATTTGTATTGCTGTTGCAGCTGACGGTCCCATTCAGGTTTTGGATCCTGCTGTGCTGGGTGTCATAAATGCTATATGACCTGAATGCCAGGGTGGACAGCACTGCCACCTCTCGCAGAGGTGGGTTTATTATGCCGACGGGAGAGCTTTCTCCTGCCAGCGGTGCAGCTGCACACACCATTGTAGCACTTCCAGTGTAGACAAATCCTCAGTATCACATAAGCTGTCTGTAGCAACTCCAGCCATGAAAAAGTCACAATGGGAAATGGGTCGTTTCAGCTGTATATACACAGTCAGTGTTTTATTCTCCCCTACAGCTGCTTTGCAATGTGGCCGAAGCCCCCATGGACATGCCAGCCAGCTTCCTTGTTCCCTGGCCCCAGGGGGCACCCGTCTCCTACTGGCAGTTCCAGTCCTAGCTCTTCTGCGGACAATGACTTCAGTTTCAGCCAGAAGGAGGAATAAGCTGCTCTCACAATGTAGCAACAGCCTGAAGGCTGGCAGAAGCAGATGGGAACAAGTTCCAGCACCATACGCGTTACCAGACACCAGCTGTCCAACGTAGCAGTTCTCCTTCCTCTTACCCCTAACATGTCTCATCTAATCACAGGCCTGGTCTATACGTACCGGGAAATTTGGCAGCAGTCAATGAGAGTTATGCAAGCTACTTAGAGTAGCTTGTGTAACTTACATCGACTTCCTAAATTCTCTTATGCGTGCCATCGCCACTACACTGTGCCAATGGGAAATGCGTACCCGTCAACACAGCGCTACGCTTTTTTTGGAGGCGGTTTTATTGAAATGACTTCTAGATTGATTGAGCGGGTCTTCACTTCTGCTCAATTGATCCGGATAAATTGATCTGACGGCGGCAAATTTGCTGCCATCAGTAAAGACATACCCAGAGTCACAATCACTGATGCAATTGGTTTGAGAAGGAATCACTTTGCGATAACCATGCATCAACAGAAGCCTTTCACACTTAGCTAAGGTAACTGTCTGCTGCTATTACAATTATCATTAGTCACCCAAACCTTGTCTAGCAAGAAACCTCATATTTCGATTACATGTTTCCTGAGGTCTTCTAAAGAACAAACAGTTAACTTGCTCTTATCCCACTCCCCATCAATTGAAAACCAAATAGGGGGGTGAGAGGGAGGAGAATATCAAAGCTTGCACATTAAATTACTAGGAAGGTAGCAACACTCTGTTCAATTATACCCAAACACACCCTGCTAATTAAACAATCTGTCTCCAAGGCATGTTCCGGGATTTTAGTGTCTGCACGTCAACGGGAAATAGCTGGCAGGTGTGAAGCGTTAGTTTCTTTGAAGATACAGTTGTACTGCACGGATGGAGATGTCAAATACAGCAGCTCAAAAATCATTTTATAAAATAGGATTAGGTGGGGACTCATCTAATTGACCTATGAAGAGTTGAATTGTCAATATCAATTACAATCCACATGTCAGGACTTATTACCACTTGAGACAAAAAACTCAAGTAATATTTTATACAACAGTCCTCTCCTGTCCTCATCCCAGGACAGCCACCCCAGCCTTGTACTTGGAGTGCATCCCCACTCTTTCCAAGGGGAACCCCCACAGCCTCTGTGCCTGGGGATCATACTTACCAGGGGAATATCCCTGCAAAAGCATCCTTTACTCCGTCCACCCACTCACAGTTCCTCTGGGTCCAGCTCTCTGATCCTACAGATGCCAGTGGCTAAGCTTCTCCCCGCTGCTCCCTTCCCTTCAGATCTCTCCAACCCCTGGCTCCAGCTCTCTGGCCAATCTCTCTGCTGCTCTCTGGCCTTCAGCTCTCTGGCGTTGGCTCTCTGGCTTGGGGATGCCAGCCAGAAAACCTCTCTTCCTATCTTCAGCCTTCTCCCAGGAACCAACTCGTGCTTCCTTCTGGGACTCCTACAGTCCCATGGTCTCTGGCAGCTCTCACCTATCCTTCCTGCTTGAACCAGTCTGCGCTGCCTCACAGGAACTCCCTCTCACTAGTTGTCTTCCTGTCTCTGTTTCCCCTATCCTTTATAGCCCCCAGGTGCTTCCCTGCCCTCTTAGTTGGCCAAATGGCTAACTAAGCACATGGAGCTGGACCTAATTCATTTACTGGGGCCAACCAGCCTGTGACAAAAGCTATAAAAGTACTTCCCCACCCCCACTTTGAAAGGCATGGAAAAGACAATCCAATACCCATACAGGCATGGCTTATCCAAACCAGATGAACAAGCATGAAGTTATAAAAAAAAAACTTGGTCTCTTCCTCTGACCAGAAAGCTCTGGAAACCGGATTAAGAATTTTGGATGGTAAAGCAACTGACCTGGTTTCCATATTAGAAAGATTACCATGCAAGGGTTTTATGGTTCAGGGATGAAATGCAGGAACACATTTCTAATTCCACATAACTTTGTTGAAAGAACATTATGGTTGCACAGCTAAGTGCCCAGTCAAGAACCAACATGATGTGCAGCCTGTAGACAGAAGGCCAAGATCTACAAGCCACAAGAACTGAATAGGCTTGCACCTCAAAAGTGTGGGAATTTAGAGAGGCTGGATGGGAGGGTCAGTGAGACCTATGAACATAGAAACTAGGTCTGCATTCTCCACCCCTTACAGTACTATAAGATCAGAGAAATGCATTAGTATCCAGTGAGAATCAATATTATACTAGTCACGTTTGTCCTCCATGGTCTTCTTCATATTTAGCCAGAGTGATTCAGTCCTGTGCGTCAGCAATAAAATCCATGAGCTGACATTCATTCTCATTACAGTGTAAATACATTTATGTATTAGACTCCTGAAAGGGTGTGGTGATTTCTGGTGCCTTGCATTGCCTTTTAAAAGCAATAGGAAACCCTGGGGGCTTCTCTGCTCGGATATGCTAATACATGATCATATGCTCCATTTTTAGGAACTCTGTTAAATATACCAGTTGTTTTTGTTTTAGTCATTCACTGCTGCAGGGATAAAGTTCAAAGTGAAAGCATTAAGCGAAACTAAGATGGCATTGTCTACTATGAAATACATAAGATGGGTGTGAATCTTAGGCCTAAACAACTTGACAGCATCCTATTAAGTTCAAGTAGCAGGCCAAGAGCAGTAAAGTTAAGCAGCCATTTGGTTATCACATCATCTGTTACATAAGGATTGCAAAGTACTCCACAAAATTTGAAGCCTACATACCTTATGCTCTGATCTTGTCTGACTTCCCAATCTAATCAGAGTCAGGTATGTCGAGTAGTTGGACACTTCAAGGAAAAATCCAGATGATGTGGAAATTATTATGGCAACACAACGACTGATGCTTTTTCCATCTAGTCAGTACACTATGGATCCAATACTCGAGCATGGTGTTAGGGAGCTGCTTGAAGTGGCAATTTTCCAATGAAGTGCAAAACCAACAATCTAGATCATAATGCCCAGAACCAAATGCATGAGCACCAAGGACAAAGCATTCCTGCTTGAGGAGATCCAGCTACAGAACGAACAATTATATGGAGCAAATAATCAAGCAATCAATTTGCAAACACCTAGAAGATAAAAAGTTGATAAGTAACAGACAGCATGGATTTGTCAAGAATAAATCATGTCAAATTAACCTAATAGCTTTCTTTGACAGGGTAACAAGCCTTCTGGATGGGGGGAAGTGGTAAATGTGATATCTCTTGACTGTAGTAAGACTTTTGATACTGTCTTCCAGGACCTTCTCATAAACAAACTGGGGAAATACAACCTAGATGGAGCTACTATAAGGTGGGTGCATAACAGGTTGGAAAATCATTTCCAGACAGTAGTTATCAGTGGTTCATAGTCAAGCTAGAAGAACACCTCAAGTGGGGCTTTGTAGGGATCGGTCCTGGGTCTGATTCGTTTCAATATCTTCAATGATTTAGATAATGGCACAGAGAGTACACTTACGAAGTTTGTGGACAATATCAAGGCAGGAGGGGTTGCAAGTGCTTTGGAGGATAGGATTAAAATTCAAAATGATCTGGACAAACTGGAGAAATGGTCTGAAGTAAACAAATTCAATATGGACAAAGTTGAAGTACTCCACACAGGAAGGAACAATCAACTGCACACAGACAAAATGGGAAATGACTGCCTAGGCAGGGAAAGGGATTTGAGGATTATAGAGGATCGCAAGCTAAATATGAGTCAGCAGCGTAATGCTGTGGCATAAAAAGCAAACGTCATTCTGGGATGTATTAGGAGTAAGGTTCCCCATCCCATTGGTGGATAGGGACTTGGGAATAGAAGGGGGAGAGTGGTATGAACCTCACTTAAAGTGGACAGGTTCTCTCAAAGATGAAGAGCTTTGCAATGTTTCCTAAAGATGGCCAGACTCTGGATTCACCTGATCTCCTCTGGCAGATTCTTCTATTGCCAGAACCCCATCACCAGAGAATGCTTTGTTCCCAGCTCTTGTGTTTTCCATCCTGGGCTTTGTGATCTGCATTTTCCCAGAGGGGCACAGATGTCGTGTGGTTCACAGATCAAAATTTGGTCTTTGATGTAACTGGGGCATGATCCATTAATTACTTTGAAAATTAAGACCAAGGCCTTAAAGTGGCATCAGGAGCTGACCCATCCAGTGAAGGGATGTGAACATGGGCTTGATGTAATGGCAGCCTTAGTCACGGAGAAGGTGGGCAGATGCATTCTGTACTAGCTTGTGCATGGCGCTTACATTCAGCATCAGACAGAGGGAGTTACAGTAACCCAGCCTGACAGAGACGAATGCATGAAATATTGCATTCAACTCCTTGTCCAGCAGGAAAGGATGACATTTCCTAGCAAGCTGTAGGTCTATATGGACTTGATGGTACTTGGTTATCCAGACTTAGCAAGGAATCAGACCAGTCCCTGAGGCTACACCTCTTTGATAAATGGTGGCTGTGAGACTTCAAGGGAACACAGAGAATATCTTAGTCAGCTCTTCAAAGTGTTTCCCCCTTTGCAACCAGCATCACTTCAGTCTTGCCTGGCTTCAGCTTGCACCAGCTGCTCTTCATCCAAGAGCTAACTTCCCATAGGCATCCTCACATGCTAGTAGTGGCAGTAGATGCACCATTTGAGAATGAGATACAGAGTTGAGTACCATCACCACACTGTAGGCAGCTGAGCCCTTGGCATCGCGCTCTCTCCAAGTGGTCTCATACAGATCCTGGAGGAAGGGGGATAGTCTGGGTCCTAGGGTATCCCAAAGGTGAGGGCTTTCAAAGAGGAAGAGGAGAAGTTACCACCACTACTATTCTGCTGGACAGGAATAACTGGACCACTGTCAAGCTGGGTCATCTACTCTTCCTATGTCAGGTGGGGGTGTGAGTAGCACCGTGTGGTCCACTGGGTCAAAGACTGCAGAGAGGTCCAGCAGTGTGAGCATGGAGACCATACCTGTGTCCATAGTTATGAGGAGCTTGTTCTTTTGTGCTACCAGAGCCATCTCTGGGCTGTGCCCTAATCTGAACACTCATTGTGAGGCAGCCAGGATGTTGGTTGATACAAAATGTTGGTGGAGCACAGTGGTTAATTATTTTTCTCAGGAATGGTTGGCTGGTGATGGGACAGAAGTTAGTGTTGGCTTCTGGAGGACGCAGTAAATTGTTGCATTTTTCAAGGAGTTTTGTAGGTGTGCTTTTCTGAAGGAGGCAATGACTGGTTCCATTCCATTTAACAGTATTTTTCCCACTGTGCAGCACCTTTGTAATTAAAAGAAGCAGAGCTCTAGGTATAAAGTATTAGTAACCACAGTCCTCCTAAGATGGCCATCTCTGTAGCCAAACAGCAGAGATCATCTTCTGCCCAGCATAACTGGTGCCTATTTTAAAGCTTCCTAACAAAACGTGTGATATTTAGGACCCAGAGGACATTATGTCTGACTACAAACAGTTCCAAGAGAGGCTAACGTATCAGGCCACACACAGCTTTACATAATTTTCCAGAAGCTTTATTGATAAAGTAAAATGCTTGAATAGTTCAGCTCTTCTCTTTCAGAGTTGGGCAACTGCTCACAATATAAATTTAACAGATATGTTTATTTTAAAGCATTTTTAATCAACTTATAGCCTCACAGTTGCTAGAAATTATGTGAGGGTCAGATAATTATTTAATGACAGTAGATGGAGAGATTCAAAAGATTAAAGCTTTATAACCATTAAAAGGCAAACTGTCAACACCACGTGTCAAAATATACAAAGTAAATATCCTTAAATCAAGCTCTAAGTTCTCAAGTTGGCAAAATAAGAAAAATGCTATCTGTAAATTTTGATTAAATGCCCTGGAAAAAAATCCATCCTAGGTGTTATCTGAGGGTGATACGAGGGTTATGGCTCCAATGTCTAGATATATTTCTGTAACAGACATTCACTGGTATAGAGGAAGACTGAAGAGCGAGGAAGGGGAAATCTCTTGAAATTCTATAAGATACCCTTTTCTGTATGGCAGTAAGGCCCCAACCATGCAAATACTTACATACATGAGTAAGGTTAAGATTCTGTCATGAGTATTTTTAGTATAAGACAAGCACAGGTCATGGGCATTTAAAAAGAATTCACGGAACCTGTCCCTAACTTTTACTAAAAATACCCAAGGAGGTGTGGAGGGCGGGACTAAGTGGGAACGCTACTGGCGGGACACTGGAGGCTGCTGCTCTGGCCCCGGCTGCCACTCTGGCAGGCCCAGGGCTGACAGATGCTCCAGTCCTGCCACTGCGGATATCCTGGAAAGTCAAGGAATCCGTAACCTCCATGAGAGAATCATTCCCTTATACATAAGTAGCCCTTTGAACTCAATGGGAAAAGTTTCTCATGTACATGATGGCAAAATCAGGGCCTTTGAATTGGAGGTGGAATTGATCCAGAAGCAAACAAAAAAGCTCTATATTTTCCCCTTAAGATTAAGAATTCCTAAACCAGTAAATTGCACTATCTGTTGGTTAAGCTGAAGGAAGATCTGCATTGGTCTCTTTACTGTAAAGCTGTAAAAAATCCTTACTTGCTCCAAATAAATAGGATGGCTGGAAGAAATGCCTGTTATGCCAGAACATAAGAACAGCCATACTAGGTCAGACTAATGGTCCATCTAACCCAGTATCCTGTCTTTCAACAGTGGTCAATGCCAGGTGCTTCAGAGGGAATGAACAGAACAGGTAATCATCAAGTGATCCATCCTGTGAGCCGTTTCCAGCCTCTGGCAAACAGCTATCCCTGCCCATCCTGGCTAATAGCCAGTGATGAACCTATCCTCCAAGAACTTACCAAGTTTTTTTTTTAAATCCTGATATAGCCTTGGCCTTCGCAACAGCCTCTGGCAAGGAGGTCCACAGGTTGACTGTGTGGTGTGTGAAGGAATACTTCCTTTTGTTTGTTTTAAACCTTCAAGCAAGCACAAGCAAGCTCTCAGCCTAAGGTTGTTTTGATTATTTTTTTAAATCGCTGATGAGAGACCTGAGTTGTTCTATCTGGATGGATCTTTGAGAGCTTTTTTCAAGGGGTTCTCCTTGGAATCAGTTAGCTCTACTGAAAGAGTCATGATATTGCCATTATAAAGAGGTATGCATGACGGACCTTACATTTTCTCCCCCTCTTTTTTGGATGCAAACTTTGGACTGAGATAAAGTTGTCTGGCTGAGATTATGTAGAACCTTGTCACTTATAGCCTTTTTGAAGAAGAGCTCAATAATCTTATAACTATATAATAATTCATTTTTCCAAAGACATTGGTAGCACCTACTTGACATTCTGAAATTAACATATTTTGAGGTTGATAGCCCAGGCTAAGAAGGGATCATATCTGATAAAGGAAAAATTCCTACGATTTGAACATATCTGTCCCCTGGATCTTTTGAAAGATGGCCCAGAAAAAATGCAGCAGTAAAAATGCAGCTGTAAGAAGTACATTAACAACTCCCTCCACTCAGGGTTTACCATTCAGAAACCCCACGCTTTACTGGAAATAGCTTTCAGGTCTCTCTATTGGATGGTTTCTGCAGGAGAGGGATTGCAAGTTGCAAGGAAAAGATGGTGACAATCCTCCAGGCTCCCAACTGAGTCCAGCATTCTAACCAAGGGTCACATCAAGTTGAAGGAGGCTTTTACAGGGTGGAAAACGCTGTTACTCCTCCAGCTATCTGGTTCCTAACCTAAGTGGCAAGGGTGAGGCTTTGTGGCTACACTGCTGAAGTGTGCCAAAAAAAGGAACTATAGAATATTAGCGCTAGGCTGCATGGACCCTGAGGGAACTAGGATTGCAGGTTCAGCACACAGGATGATCAGAAGCTTCTGATTACTGAGAAGTCCAATGCTTGTGATGCTCACAGGAGCATGTCAGAGAAACTTCCCTACATACTCTATAGTCATTGCTTTCCTCAACAAAGAGCTTTAACGCTGCTCTCTCAGGTGGATGCGGAGTGCAATGCTGCTGCAGCTGTCCCACAGAGTGGGCCTGAATTCAAAAGGATCAGATTTCCAAAAGGCATTTAGGCTCCCAAAGAGTCAGTGGGAGTTAGGCACTAGGCACTTTAAAAAAATCTCACCAGGCATCTATCTGTATCTTTAGGCGCATAAATTAATAAAAACAAATCAAAATCTGGCCCTAAATGGCTTGATTGGTGGAGAAATTAGCTGATTTCATTCAAATAACGCCCAGATCCAACCACGCCTTGCCTTATGAGCAACCTGACTTGATACTGACAAGCGTGGCTTACAGCGGGTGTTAATGGAGGAAGTAATAGTAATAACAAAGAATATTTTCTGCAAAGCTGCTGAAAATGGTCTTGCCCTGCTAACAGCAGTGGTTGAACCATTTCCAGCACCAGGTCAATCTGCTAATGTGGACTGGCTTTGTGTCACTTGTTTCCATCAAAGTCAGGCCCATTTCTGTTAGCAGGGTTTTATCTGAGAATAGGCACCAAGGAGGTGGGATTCCTTTAGTGGCAATATTATCCACCAAGTTATTTTTATATTCTGTATAGTGGACTTAGGCTTTGGCATAGAACACTCATATGAATGTATTCAATTAAAAGAATTTCCTATGAAATTCATAATCCCAATGCTGTATATGGAGATGCCAAATTAGCAAGTGGAGAATGAAATCTCTCATGGAAGTGATGCACTGTTGGTTTAACAGACAACGTGAGCACAAGAAACTCTGGACTCCATCAATAAGATGCTATTTATGGTGGAAGGAGCAAAGCTATGAGTGAAAACCATCATCCAGGTGCCTGCCAAAACAGCAGGGTGAAACAAACTGATGAGAGGACAGTTAATTCTATAATCATTGTTTTATGTACATTCGTAAATGGCTTCTTCTGTATTTATGAAAGCTGGAAAATGACCAAAAACCACAATCTCATGAGAACCTGAAAAAGGGGAATTCCAGGCTAAAAAGTGCCCTGCTCCAAAGAAAAGTCCTAGGTCTAAACATAGATCTAATTACTTTTCAAGACAGGTTTTTGAAAAATTAGCGTAAATCTATCATTTATATTTTAAAAAAAACCCAATCTTTAGGCTAACAAAGTTCTTAACAATGAGTGCTTCCGTATCATTTTGGTGGGCTAAACTGTTTCTTTAACACCAGCATAAGCTGCCATGGCAAACTACATTTGAAGTTCACAAGGTAGAATACTCTGAGTAAAAAGGCCCTGAAACATTAATATTAAATTCATGAACTTGCACAATAAAATCTTGGATCCCACACAGCATTAAGGTATCATTCAGTATTTTGATTTTGGAACCATGGAACTAACGTGAACACCCCTTTTCTAAAGATCCAACCAGCAGAAATTCATAAATTCAGCCACATTCGGATGTCACAATAACATCAAAGATGGGCGGTCTGATGTGTTTCATGCTCTTTCATGAGTTAGAAAGACCACCTCCTAACACAATCATCTGGGATAGGTAAACACACATGGCTCTATGGAACTGAAAAACAGCTACTCAGGAAGTTCAAATCAATAAGATCTTAAACTTAACTATCACGGTAGTGCTGCATTGTGTAAATACTGTGTTGAAAGAATTCAGCATTTTAAAAATAATTTTCCTTGCTTTTTATGAGAGAAACAAGAATTCCCACTTGCTCATCTCCTTATTACTTTAACCTGCCATAATTTTTGTATTTATACCATGTTTGGTGGGCCCTGAATTATGCTACAGAAGGCCCCTTAGATTAGTCAAAATGGAAAAATGTTAAGTGTCCTGTTTGTCATTTCACCATTTCTGCTGCTTGTTTATTTTTTGCATTGTATTCCCCTCCAACAAGAGGCCAGACTAATCAGTTTCACTTCATGGTCTGTTTAGTTTCCTCTATGTCATGTAACATTGGCACAAAGTTGCAATTTTACATTGCACACAACACAGGAGGAAGCTTACATCCAAATATAAAGTAGTAATTGAATTTTTGTTTTAAAGTAATTAAAACATTCTACTAAAAAGATTTCATAAAGTTAATTTGTAATAACCAAGCAGTTTTGAGGACTAAGGTACCTGACTCGCTGCCTTTATTTCAAATTCAGCTTCAAAATCTATCAAGTGTCAAAATGCAACTTTAGTATGACACAAACAAACAGTGATAACACCTAACTTGCATCGACAAAAAGACCACAAGCTAAACACACTTGACAGTTTGCATTTTAAAGTGTGTTCATTTTCAGTGCTAGCAAGAAGTCCCTGGTTATTTATATTTGCATTATAAAGACCAGGGAAACAAAAATATTTTATGCCTAACAATACACTTTTAAAATTCTCCATTATGTGTCTCCTCCATGACAGCTCTTCAGCCCCAAGCTCTCACTATTTGGGACAGAAATTGAGTTATCAATACTTCCTCATTCCAAGGAATTTCTCAAACCCTGGGAGACTTCTAAAGTCAATCAGATCAACACACAATTTACGGAATACTTCTTGGTGTGTGTTCACCTTTCACACCTACAGAGATCATACTTCTAAAAATACTGCCTACCACATTTCCAACTAGAAGACACTACATAAAAAATCCTGGCCAACATTTCTGGACTTGGATACCTAAAAGTTAGGCAATGAATGCATAGTTAGAAATCCAATTATCTTGTTTTCAGAGATTTAGAGGATCCACAACTCCCACTGTAAGCAAAAGAATTCTTGAAATTATAAAACTGCTTCCCATGCCAAAATTTTATTAAGAAAGAGGGTACTAACTGATTGTATCATTCCAAACTATTACATGCCCAGGTAGGGGAATGGCTAGTGGCCGACTATGCACCTTCTCCTCCAGTGTTGTCAAGGTGCAGTGTCTTCCAGGGCTACTCGGCCGTCTTGGCTATGATTAAGGGAGGGGAAGGAAAGTCACCCCCCCCGCTCCCTGAGGAGCATTGGGAAGAAGCTTACAGAATGTTTGAGGTATGGGATCCCACTTGGAGAGTCAGATTTACCCTTCACAGAGGATCAGCTCTGAGAGCTGCTTTGTGGCTGGGAGCAGCAGAAGCTCATTGCCCTAAACAAGGGCTACTTTGGTGGCTGTGTGTAACCTGTCAATTTCCAAGCAAAGATTACCATCTACTTTGAAAACTGAGCTGAGACTGATTTGTGAGAGATCCCCAGCAGGAGTTAGGAGTTATTTCAGGCATACCAAGATCGTCCTCTGTAGAGGTTACACCACAAGGGAATTAAAAGTTATAAGCCTTTTTTACATGCTTGTCAAGAAAGTTGCATCCTTGCCTTTGAGATGTAAGACCTTATTATGCCTAAACATGCCTTTGTCAACTCAAGATTGGACTATTACAAAACGCTCTGCACAGACTACATCTGCACACCACTCCAAAACTGCAGCTAGTGCCAAACAAGCCAGCCTGCCTAGAGAGCAGCTTTCCATATGCAGCATGTAACATCCCTGCCATACGATCTGCATGGGCTACCCACAGATTTCTGGATGAAGTTTAAGATGTTGATTACATCATGCCTATCTCCATATTATCTGAGCTCATTCTAGAAAGCTAAGGAGGCATCTATATGTTCTACAGACTATGCTTATGGATCCTGTACATTCCATAATGGTAAATGCAGAGCTTGCCAGATCATACTGGCACCTTGGTTAAATGCTGGATGGGGCAAAAAGAAAATTAATTTTGGAGACCAAATGAAAACAGATTTATCACTGGCAAGCTCTCTGTTTTGTTCTACTATAAACATGAAAAATATGTCCCTATTTTGTTGAATTTAGCTACCTGTTTTCACAGTCTATAAATCGGGCAACTCGTTTCTTCCAAGGTATTTATGTATACATTAAGCAGATATGGTCCCAGTATTGATCCCTGGAGTATGCCACTACACCAGGCATGCTACTTCACTGGGCTAGCATCACAAAATTTTGTTAATTACTTCAACAATATAACCACCAGCCTAAGACGACTCAAATGCAAGTGCTCTATTTTCAAATCCAGATCATGGTCTGAGAGTGAAGAGAGGTTCCCAACTTTCCCCTCTGAATACAAGCTGAGCAGAATGCATGGAGCTCTCCTTTTACAAAAGTATACATAAAGACTGAATTAAGATTTTCTGTATTAATGCTCTTCATTATGATATGCTAGTCCAAAAGTTAAATGTAAGATAAGTTTAGCTCCAAAAGACTACCAACTCACATGATCAAGGCTTCCCATTCAAAAAAGTTTTCTTCATTCATAGGCCCTGTTTAAAAAAAAAAAAAAAGTACATCACTGCTTTACGAACAAGGTCAATGACACATAGCTACAACACATTCGTTCTATTTAGCTCCTTACCTGCTACTATTCCTTCTGGTGGATTCAGGGTTAACTCTAAAATTCAGAATTAAAAGAAGATTGTTACTGATACAGTAGTTTCTTTACATTACTGAAAAGTCAAATAGGACATTTAACCTATCAGAGAAGAAATACCAACACATCAAGCTGACAAAATTAAGCCATTTCATGAACTAACACAATAACTGACTTTCTATCCAACCTGGCTTTAAAACTTTTCCTGAAAGCCTGATCAACTTCAATTTATTATGTCAGAGGAAAAAGCCACCCCTCCACCCAAGCATAGAAAACATGCATCCTTTTTCAGTGTGGGACATTCTGAATTAGCACACAGAGCTAACAAAGTCCAGTGAACAGGGAAAGACTTTACTCCCATGGCCTCACTGCATTAATTCAGAACTGATGGCATCTTCACCCCCAACACAAACCAGACTATAGCAAGGAGGAGGAACGGAAGCAGAAAGGTTTGATGGAAATAACTGCCATCAGGCATCTGTACTGCAGCTGCTAAGGACTATGTCCTATCTGTACCATTTAAGAAATGTGAGAAAAGATAACCACACAACAGCCTTGAACGGCTGCTTGGCTAGCCAAAAAGGCTTTCTTGTCTCAGGACAGTCACAGCCCGATTAAAGCAAACCTTTATCTCATTAAGGTACAGTTCTCATCCGCAACTCCATAGACATCTGACAATTCCCAGTTCACCAAGCTACAGTAAGCATAAATACACAGGCCCCTCATTTCAGACACTCCTATAAGATGAGTCTCTTGAGGCACAGGAGTCTGTGTCTTATGGAAGTTCTAACTTAGAAAGTATCCAATATCTAGAGGATGTGAGAGCAATTTAACTAATTTCAGATCAGAATAAAAACTTCGTAGAGAGCTATCCTGATTGGAGTTGAAAAGCTTAGGGTTAGATTGAACCATAGCCTAATGAATGATTTTTGTCCTGTGGAACACTTGGAAGAGGAATTTACAGAAGAGGCTCTCTACCTTGCCAGCTCTCTGCATAAAAAACAATACCAGGAAAGCCGTTAAGCTGGGGATAGAATTCAAAGTCAAGGCCAGGAGTTCAAAGAATTATTTCTCTTTGCCTTGCCAAGTGCAGTTCAATGTCAAGATAATAAATAACATCACTAACGCATGGTATTATACATGGCCTGTTGAAGCTTTGGGCCTACCAGCTCAACATCAGAATACTTTTGATATTTCCCACAATTACATGCACCCTTCTAGGCTGAACTTTCCACTATTGAAAGGGAGAGCAGCATTGAGATCTCAGACTCCATGGTGACAGAGCAGCCAATGAGATATTTGTTGCCCAAGAGTCCGGGCCTTGTTAGGAGTTAATAACTATGAATGGAGTTGTGAAGGATGCACCACAAAGCCCTCTTGGCCCCAAAGAAAACCATATAAACAGGAGTTACTGGGGACAGTGAGGGTGAAATCCCATGGAACAAAAGAAGGAATTTATGAAGATGCAGACTCACCCCTTCACCTCACCTGGCTAAGCTCTGTCCTTCCCTCTCTCAGCAGAAATGAGTGTGCACACTAGGGCAGCAAGCACAAGGCAGCTGTGCAGGTTCACAGCTACCTAACCCTGAGGGATGGACAGCTGCAGGACCTCAAACTCACATCATTCTGATAGCCTTTTCTGCTTGATTATTTAGGGGGAGGAGGGAACCCCTCTTTTGCCCTTCCAGGATTCTCTCTCAAACAGATAGAGTTTATACCATTTAAAGGCACTATGGGAATCCCAGTTTTCAAACACTATACAGCATAAATCTTTGCTGTTAAAATTACACCAGAACTGAAGTGGATTACAAAGAAAGACGGAAATCAATTGTGATTTTAAAGGGACACAAGTTGAATGTGATCCCAAATGCAGGTTTTGTAAAAACGCAAGCCCACAATTTTTTATTTTATTTTTTCACTAACCACTGCAGCCAGATTTTAACTGCTCACCTAGAGACAGAAGACTCCATAACCCATTACGGATCCCTTCAATCATCTAGTCCCTCTAAGTTTTGTTTGTGTTAAAAATTAAGGTTTGCTAAATCGTTTTTAAGCTTAGAATGAATGAACCATCCCATTTAAAAGATCTATTCATATGCAAGTACAGTGTCACCACTGAACATTTCTGGTGCACACAATAACCACTAATGCATGTTGCCTATGCCTAAATTTTTAGAATAGGTTTAGTTTTTTATTAGGTATAAAATAGTTATGATCCAAACAAACCTTAATGTAACTACAGCAACTGTACAAACATACCAAGAGTCTGAATTTTAATCAAGCTGATTATATTCTTAAATGATCTGCTGAACAATACACCTTATGAAAACTTTATTACACACATAGCAATTAATTTGAAGATATACAAAACTAGTAAACACAGACTACTTGGGAAATACATGTTCTGCCCTTAGCGTAGGCAAATGATAGGAATCTGAACTGAGATTCAGGAAACCTGAGTTCTATTCCCCACTCTGCTACTCCCCTATTGTTGTATGCAGTATTGTTGAAGCCCTTGTGTGTGACTTTGAGCAAGTCACTCCCTACATCTGTCAGTTTCCCCATCTGTAACACAGGGACAGTGACACTTGCTTTCCTTTGCAAAGTACTGCGATTTATGGGTGAAAATACTTAGCTGTGAGATAGTATATATATATCACTATTATAGCCTCCATTAGAGAAGATAGAAACATTCTACAACCTGAACTCACCCATCCTATTTATTACTGTTCCCTCTTGCGGTAAGAGAATCCGTTATCACTACTTGGGTAAGCTTGTGTTTTTATGACACAATTTCCTACATTTTTTAACATGTCCCCTTCCTTGGGACTGAGTTTCAGTAACTGACTAGAGAAAAGCCCCAAATATTACATTTAGGAAAGGAAGGGCATTTTCAAAGCAGTGGTTTCAACACTAATAATGTTAACCAGCTGCAGGGGCCTAGCCTAATTTATCACTTTTTATTTCATGAGAGAGCAGCTAATTTACAACCTGCCCAGCTGCAATGCTGGATTTTTCTCTTTTTGCTCCAGATGGATTCTTTCCAATTTTAAGAACAGAGTGTGAGAGTGTGCATACTGAAATGAGGTTAGTTTATATCCTGAAGCATAAAGGTTTATACCCTTCTAATTGTTTTTTTAATCCTGTCTAATGTAACTGTAGATGTTCTCTGCCATATAAATGTCTAATATTTTTTCTTAACCCTACTAGGCTCTTGGCCTCAATTATATCTAGTGGCAATAAATTCCACAGATTAAATACCTCTACATTTTTAAAAGGAAATATTTTCTTATATAATGCATAATTAAACAAAATTACTTTGCACTTCTATGGTTCTGTCTAATGATATAAAAGAATCTCCATTTTACAGATGTGGACATTCAGGAACAGGAAAGTAAAGAGCTGCCCAAGATCATACAGCACATTACTGGGAAAACTGGGGGTACATCTACACTAGAAATGCTACAGCATAGCATAGACACTATAGGGACAAAAGGGGTTCCTCCAGCACTGTAGTAAATCCACCTCTCCAAGAGCTGATAGCTAGATCAGCAGAATTCTTCCATTGACCTAGCAGTCTGTACAGCATGGCTTAGGTCATCAGCTTAATTACATCGCACATGGCATGAGTGATGTAGTTAAAAGACAACCTTACTTTGTAGTGTAGACCAGTCTGGGGAAGAGGATTCCAATTTACTAACTCTCACAAACACAGGCTTCAACCAAACAAATGCTTTCACTCAAAACTACATTTGACCAATTTCCGATTTAACATGGCACAAAATCTAGGAAATTTAGGCCAGGTCTACACTATTAACTTACACTGGTGTAATGACATTGTTCAGGGATGTGAAAAATCCACCCCCCGAGTGATGCAGTCATACCGACCTAATCTCCGGTGTAGATGGTGCTACGTCAACGGAGGGCTTCTCTCCTCGACATAGCTATCACCTCTCAGGGAACTGGATTAACTACATTGATCGGATAAGCTCTCCCATCAGCATAGTAGCATCTTTACTGAAGCACTAAAGTGCTGCTGCAGCATTTTCAGTGTAGATCTGCCATTAAGAGTTAAGGACCATAATAAACTTAACTATTCTTTTATGTATATTCTTCTCTATAGTTAATACTTCTTGAAAGCATCTATGGAGTGCTAGGAGCTTGTTTTAATATTTAACACATATGCACTAGGGAAAAATAATCCTTCAAACATTTTCTACATAAATCAGAAAAATGCAAATTGGCAGCAAAACAAGAAAAAACATCCTTCTATGGCAACCCACCTCCTTCAACCGCCCTCCGTCCCGTCTTGAAAAGTCAGAGAAAACAGATGAGCCTGAAAGGCAATAAATTTGGGCCTTGGCAGATTTTCAACACTTCATAAAAAATGCCCTGTTACCAGCCACCTGCCATTTAATTAGAGGATTAAGTTATTATTATAAGTGCAGCAGTTATGCCCGAGATGCCAAAATTAAGCTTGTGTCTACGTGCAATCTTAACTTGGGTATTTCTTACTTTAGGGCCTAACCATGCAACAAACTGCAATTATTTGACTGGCACTAGCAGAATGGCCAGTCTGCAGTGAGAAGCACACAATGCCTGTATGATCAGGGAGGTCAGGGCTGATATAGTTTTCCAAAACAGTGAAAGACATATATACAGGACAAAAAAATTGTAAATCAATGTGCAGAGAATGGAACAGGATCTATTCTTCATCCAATGTGCACAGTTAAGGAGGCAGTGTTCTTTAGAAGATGTGCATCTTCCCTATGCATAGAATATAGGTTTAAAAAAACCATACATGTATACACAGGGCAATTTGGAAACCTTCCTACCTGTCAAATAAAAACTAAATTTTCACCAGAACTCCTAAAGGAGCATTTCCATATAAAACTTTGAAGTTTCTACCCCAGCTGTTTTGCCAATAGAGCTCTTCAAAAAATTGTTTCAAGAATTTATTTCCAACATGTAAAAATGGGAAAAGTTTGTTGGTATTTTTTTAATTTATACTTGCTCATTCTGAAAAGACAACCAATTTATTTTTTTTACTTAAACTATCAAAAAAAACAAAACAAAAACCCATATACAGGCAGAGACCATTTCTGGAAAATTTCAGCCCAACAGATTCAAGTCCCTGAACATTATGAAAAGCTGAAAACACAGGATTATAATGCTCATGTAACATCAAGTGCAGATGTAAATGAAGCACCAGCTGTAGTATAACTGCACAATTCTAGCAGACAATTGACTGCATTGGAAAAAGGAATGATTTAACTTCTTTTACAAGACCAGAGACACTGGAAGGTAAGTTGCTACTTTACAAAAATCAGATGAAGGCCCCAATCCCACAAACAATAATGAACATACTTCACTACCCTAAGAGAGGAATGAGTAGTAAAGATAAGCATGCTGGTGTTTGAAGTATCAGGGCCTTAATTTCTATCCCACAAAAATGCACTAACATAAGCAACATGTCTAGCAACATTACAATTTTTAAGCAAGTTCAAGTGTACCAGTGCCATCAATCATTATAATAAAATAAAATTAATAGAACGATCCAGTTACAGTGTGTCATTTCGTTGCTATTGTCGATGGCCCAGCTATTTCCATCTCATTTATGTTTCTTTTAATTCAGTTTGTTTAGTGCTTTCCATGTGTTCTACAACTGTCTGCATTCAAACATAATCTGTAGCCTGGCTGCATACAGTATAGAACAGCACATTACCATCAACATGAAATTTGTGTTTGCCAAACTCAGTGACACGGTCTACAGTGGTGATTTTTAAAGTTTTTGGCATCTTTTCATAATTTTAATTACTCACATCTGGTGGCTGAAAAGAAATCTGAGATGCATTAAAACATGAATCCCTATACACCATTGAGTAACTCTATACACTGGAAGCAGTTTATTGGAGTATGCTTAGCTATGTAAATTTAAAGTGTGATCAAAAATCAACCTCCAGAGGGGGAGTCTGTGTGTATTGAATAAGTGGTACTTTCAATAAAATTTAGTTTACAGTTAATATGTTTTTATTTTTTCTACAAAATGTAAAAACTAAAAATTTTCAGTAAAAATGCAAATTTCAGGTTTTTCTGTGGCAAATGGATTTTTAGGATCCCTGCTGATGAATGCCTGGTCACCATACAGCTTTGGGACATGGATACCTGCACAATATGAAAGGGACTGAGACAAGCAACTCATTTCGGTAGGGTCAGACAGGAATGACTTCTAGTCACAACTGCTCTGGGCTTTTCACACACTGGTTGAGGATGGAGTCATCAAGGGGGGACATTTTATCAGGGCAAATTTAAGCACCATATTCATGTAACATTTGCAGAAATCAGATTCTTGCATCATTACTAAGAAAGCAATCAGGCATTCTCTGGATAAACTGTAAAGTGAAACAGTCTTATGGCTCCTTCTAGTGGGAAGGACCTGAACAATACCAACTTTGTAGCAACGTAGCTGCTTAAAAGGGCATGTCCAATCAACTGCAGCTTGACCCACAGTTCACATCTCTTATCAATGAATAATAAAAAAAAAATAGCCATAGCTAAGTACTAGCTTACATGCTTTTACTAATTGTTGCAGTTACTCTACAGTCTTGCCTAGCCCATTTAATTATGTTTAAGATAACTGAGCATGGTCAGAATTAGGCCTGATCTACACTACTGAGTTTTGTCAACAAAAAAAAGTCACCTTTTGTGGACAAAATAGTAGAAGTATACACACTGAAATGTTCCTCCCACCGACGTAACTCCCCTGCTATGTCAACATCATAAAATCACTTCAATGAGAGGCACAGGGCTTATGTCGATATAGTTAGGGCAATGCAGCATCAGTGTATATATTGCTTCCTTTCATCAGCTGTTGGCTTGTCAATTTCACAGCTCCAGCAGAAACTTGCCAGCAGTACTTTCAAATGTGCAAAGCCACCTTCATGAAACTCTGTGAAGAACTCACCCCTGCCCTGCAGCGCAAGGACACTAGAATGAGAGCTGCTCTCTCAGTAGAAAAGCATGTGGAGATGGCTCTGTGGAAGCTGGCAACTCCAGACTGCTACTGGTCGGTCACTAATCAGTTTGGAGTCGGGAAGTCCACCGTTGGTACTATATTATCACAAGTGTGCAGGTGTCCATTAATTGCATTCTGCTCCGAAGGACTGAGAGTCTTGGAAACATGCATGAAATAGTGGATGGCTTTGTAGCGATAGGATTCCCTAACTGTGGTGGGGCAATAGATGGCGCACATAGCCCAATTCTGGCCCCAAATCATCTTGTGAAGGAGTACATCAATAGAAAGTGTTACTTCTCTATGGTACTGCAGAAGCTTGCGGATCACCGTGGGCATTGCATCAACGTGAGCTAGTCAAGGAAGACAGCATGATGCATGCATCTTCAAGAACAAGGGCCTGTACAGAAAGCTGCAAGCAGGGACTTTCTTTCCAAACCAAAAGATTCCAATGAGGAATGTTGAATTGTCCATAGTGACCCAGCCTACCCTTACTGCCATGGCTCATAAAGCCTTATATGGGCAATCTGGACAGCAGCAAGGAGTGCTTCAACAATAGCTGAACAGGTGCTAAATGACTACTGACCACGTGCTTGGCAGATTAAAAGCTTGCTGGTGATGACTTTATGGCACATTAGATCTAAATGAGGAAAATATTTCCATGTTATAGTCACCGGCTATGTGCTCCATAGTATTTGTAAAAGCTAAGGGTAAAAAGTTTCCCCCGGGGTGGAGGGCAAAGGCAGATCGCCTTATGGCTGACTATGAATAGATAGATGTCAGGGCACAACACGGGGCCATTTGAATCAGGGAGGCCTTGAGGAACCATTCTGGCAATGAGCATCAATAAGGTGTCTTTGTATACAGCACTGTCCCATGCTGTGATTGCTAGCCAGCTTGCACTGTGTGTCAATGTAAGCTACAACCAGCATGTGTAAGAGAGAAGATTGCTTAACCTTCACAGAATATGTCTTTATTAAATAACAGTTAATCACAACACACATAAAAAGCTGGGCTGGAGGGGAGAAATCAGTGAGGGGAAGCGTGAGCTATGACAACTGGGTGTAAGTCCAGCTATCATTCTGGAACTGCCTGAAGGAGTTTAGTGAATGGGATACCAAGACAGGCCAGGAGTTTGGTAGGAATGTGTGGGTGGAGTTTGGGCAGGGCATGGAAAGTAGTTCTGTATTGGCTGTGAGGGGGGGCAAGAACACATGAATTCAGTCTGCAGCCTCATGAGTGACTTTAGCAGCTCCATTTGCTCCTCCATGCCTTTTATCCTGCGCTCGTGACCTGCTGTCACTCACTGCTGGTTTTCCCTTCTATCCTGCCTATCAATTTTTTTATTTTGGGTCACGCTGTGTCTCCATGCCCTTTTTTCTTCCCACCTCAGAGGACTGGAAGAGTTCTTGGAATATCTCTTCTTTGCCTTTCTGTGGTCATTTTCTTATAAGCCGCAGGTGCTTGGCAGGTGTGTAGGGGTTTTCCCTCAAGGACACATCTGTAGCAGCACAATAAACAATGAACAGAAGCATGATTGTCAGTACGCTAACAGCATTGATTCATTACTGTAAAATACACCTCTTTCTCACTGTCTCCTGGCAAGTGCACAGCTCAACTATCACGCAGGGCATGGTGAGTTGTGCATGGGGATGGGGGTCACTCAACCTGAGGAAAAGGTTCTGGATGGTTGTTTCGGGGTACTGTTACAAGGTAGATAGATATAAAATGTCAACTTGTGCCACAATTTTCAACAGGCAGGGGCCATAGAAGCCAGTATCTCACTCCTGAGAGTAAGCAGGGATGCTACGGTGCACCTCCTCCATGCGAGCAGATTCAAACCAGATCCCTATGCTGTTCACCTGTGTGTCACTTTGGTCCTTGCACAAGTGATTGCTGATTGGTATAAGAAAGTTTCCTACAACAGGGGAGGAAACTCCGGCAGAGGATTGTCGAGTACCTCCAGGAAAGCTTCCTGGAATCTCTCTGGAGGATTCCCATGAAATCTCCATATTAACATACTTTTCAGCTGCACTGCCTAGCGGCACAGGGGAATAGGAAGCACAACCACTCTTGTGCATCTCTAACCCTTCAACTAGCTGTATAATGCAACAAAGCAAAGGACAGCTGTACCTCATGTAACTAAGCAGCATCAATTACAAAATATCACTTACCAGAACTCCCCCCTCCTGCACGCCAGAGCTGGAGGGCTAGGACTGGCTCGAACCCTCTGGGGTTGAGAAGAGGTCTTGACTCTCCACATCACCAAACAATCCAGTCCCCTGCTCCACATTGTGCTCCAACTTGACCACATCCACGACTTCTTCATTGGGGTTGAGTCCAGTGTCCACTATCTCCAGGCCCGTGGAGGTTTCCATGGGTTTCTTGGTGGTGGTAGTGGGGTCACAGCCAAAGATGGCTTTCAGCTCCTTATCGAAGCAGATCTTTGGCTCTGCATCAGAGCTATGGTTTGACTCCCTAGCGTTTTGATACCCTGGCCACAGTTTTTTAATTTTCACACAGCACTGCAGCATGCTCTGTTCATAGCCTTTCTCCACAATGCCACAAGAAATCTGTCCATAGGTATCAAAGTTTCTTCAGTTGGATTGGGGCTGGGACTGAACAGCCAGCTCTCCCCAAATGCTCATCAGTGGGCCCACGGACAGCAACTGCAGGCCCCAGGGGAGAGCTGTCAATGGCCCCCTAGACAGGGACGGCTGAGCTCTGAGTGGGCTTCTGCTGGATGTTTTTACTTATTTATCATGTACCATGCAGATTTCTGGGCTTTTGAGGTAGCAGTATGTGACTCAGCTTCCTGGTCCCTTGGACTCCCCATAGGGATTACTGATGAACCCAGGAAACCGAGTAGCAGATATTATCTCCTCTGCCACCCAGGAACCTGCATGGCTCATAATAAATAAGATCAGAAGAGGGACAAGCAGCATGAACGGCAAGGGGTGTGGAGAGAATATGCATCTATCCTCCCATCAGCCTATCCTTATAATGACCAGGCCCCTGGGCAAGTGCCACCCTTGATCCGCAGTCCTGCTGATCTGATCCAGAAGCTCCGGAGTGCCGCAAGCGGGTGAGCGTTGGTGTGTGGACCTGCCCTCGTCAGCTGGGCGACGCCAGGTGAGCTCTCCACCCCCGCCAAGCAGGAAGTGGCATTTCAAAAATTCCCAGGACCAGAAAGGGGGAGGGGCGGAGGGCAGCAGGGCAGGGCAGCGGAGCACAAACCGATGGCCCGCGCGCTCAGGGTGGGCATTGCGGGACGCTTCCCGGAGGCCACTTACTGGGAGGGAGCCAAGCCCCACGTCTACACAGCCGGGCACACGAGGCCCTTCGCCTGGCCATGGAGGTGGCTTTGTTCCCTCGCACAACCAGGGGCCCTGGGCTGACGGGGGGCGGTCCAGCGTGCGCACCGGCTCGGTGTGGGTGCAAAACAGCAGGCTGGGGCGGCCCGAAGCGCGGGGTGCAGCCGCGAGCCCACCCCCCCACGCGGGCCCGCTCACCGGCGCGAGGAGGCGGGGTCGCGCGCGCGCGCGCGGCGGCGGAGGCACAGCAGCCGTTTGCTTCAACCGCCCCCTCTTCCCGCGCGCGCCTCACACAGCCCCACAGCGGGTGGGGGAGGGGCTGCTCCTCAGCAGGGGGGCCAGGCCGCACCCAGGGCGTCGCCTCTCCCCCTTTCGGCCGGGCCAGACCTTACTCCACAGCCCGGTGCCGGGCACAGCAGGGCAGGCTAGGCCCCGCTCGCTCGCTCACTCACTCACGTTTGTACTCGGCCATCAGCCTCTTCAGCGCCGTGCCCGCCATGCCCGGCCGGACCATAGAGAGCCGGGCGGCCTGGCTAGAAAGGCGGCGGATAGAAAGGCTCGCTCAGCGCCGATTGGCCGGCCGGCCGCCAGGCTCTTTCTGCGGGAGCCTGGGATGGGCGGGGGAGCGGCGCACGTGACGCAGGCGAGGGTGGGCGGGAACGACAGCGTGTTCGCTTCGCTCCTCAGTCCCCGGCGCGCCCGTCCCGGAGCCTTAGCGCGCATGCGTCTGGCTCAGCGGCTTCCCATCCCCACCCCCTGACGTCATGGAGCCGGTAGTGACGCCACTAGCGCCGCGGTTACCTGGCCTGGGGCGGTGCTTCGGCAGCCTCGCTGTGCATGGAGGAAGTGACGTCTGTGGTAACGTAGTGGGCGGTAGGGGCGGGGCCGCAGTGGCGGTTACGCCCAGTCAGAAGCGAAGGCGGCGGGTGCCGGTCTGTGCTCGGAGACCCCGGCCAGGTACCGCGGGGCGCCTCCGCCAACGGCGGCAGCGGGTGGAGCCGGGCGGGCGTCTGGGCCCGGGCCGTGGGGGCGGCGATGCGGGGGCGGGCCCCGGGGCGGCCCGGCTCGCTGAGGGGGTCTGCGGGGCGCTCGGACCGGGGCGGGCGCTGCCGGGGGCGGCTGGAGCCGGCGGGTCCGAGTCCCGGCGCCTCCGAGCCGTGTGACCCGCGCTGCCCTTTGTCTCGTCCGCACCTGGTCCCGTCCCCTCCCCCCCAGCTCCCGCCCGAGGCGGCTGCGGTGACGGACCCTGCGCGGGGGCAAGGGCGGGCGGGCGGGCGGCGGGAGAGACGCGGGTGACCTTCCAGTTCCGACGCGCCCCTTCTGGCGCCAGATGCCGTTTGGATGGACCCAATTCCGAGCTTCCAACTGTCCGTGAAAGCCCCGCAGGACAAGAGGCTGAACAACCGGGACCCAGGCCTCGCCTCTTCCGCCTCGAAAAGCTCCGGAGGGGCAGCCCTGGCAGCCTGTGCACCGCAAAAACAACCAGCACTTCGGAGACTAACACGTTTGTGCCGGCCTAAGCTCTGGTGGGCTGCAGCCCACTTCCCTGATGACCTGGTCTGTGACCTGCCACTTGGCGGGGCCAAAGCGGTGCCTTCTTGGACTGGCTACCATGCAAAATTGGCCATTTCCAGCGTAGGACGTCCTCTCCATTGGAGTTCTCCACTTCGTCAGCCTCACTACGCCAGACGAGGGTGATTCGTTTTGTAATTCTCCCTGTAGTCCACACGTGACGGTATCTGTCTCCAACACATCACACCTACAGATGTCCTGAGGCCCTTTTTCAGAGCAACAGGCCGTCTGAGGAAGGTTCCAAGTCTGAGTTAAACTGTGATAGATCACCAAGGGAGGCACGTTGACACGTTCTCTGTAGATGTCATCTTCCAGGTGACCTATGGACTGGACAGCTGCCAGTTGCGTGTGCACATCCTTGTCTGGCTCAACCACCGGCAAAGAAATAGTGAATGAGACATACAAGTACCATGCCACTGTACAACTTTTTGAAAATGAACAACTGTCCCAGGTGGGGTGGGGTCTCAGATCTCATCTGTCTCATTGTTCCCAATGACAAATGTGGCAGAGATCCAAACACGTGGATCGCTCCTTTTCCAGCCTTTGAAAACACTTAGGGCAATACCAGCTTAGTAACTGTTCATCTTTGATTAGATCTGGATCCTTCCCCAATTTTAGAGCTTGCAATGTATCTCTGATAGTATTTATAACACATTCTCCATATGCAGAGCAGACAATTACCTTGCCTAAATATTGGTCCTTTTGCTGATTATTGTTTCTAGTGACCATTTGGGTTTCATTAAAGGTACGTTCATACAAGGTAAAGGAATGGGTCCACACAAGCATTTTCCACTGGTTTGGTATGCATTTCTAAGGTAATCTTATGGCCTAGATCGATCGTAAGAGTTTCTTCCACTCCTTTCTTAGGTGCATTTTGCATAATTGAGTACATGCATGTTGCTGTGTTTCCTGGTCTTGGGTGATTTGTTGTATCTTTTGCAACAGTTTGAGTCCCAAATTCTTCGTTTTGACTCACTTACCCTTAAAGCGACAATAAGGGTGTAGTAAATCAGGAATACCAGTGTCCGTTTCATGGCGGTTGATTGCTGGGCTTCAACGGCAACAATTTCAACTGTTGCTCACCTAGCTCCTGAGGAGGAACTGCTCCAGAGACCTGCTTCTGGACGATCGATACAACTTTAACTGATTAGCATGGTAACTTTTGTCTTTCTTCCGCTTGCCTCCTGTTATCCTCATTTTATACACTGCTGAACTGAGTTTATCGATATTTCGGAAGGGTCTGATCCATTGGTTACACAGTCCACACTCTGCTGCCTTGTATGTTAAGAGCATTACTTGATCGCCAACCTCCCAAGTATTCTCTCTCTCTCTTTTTTGTCAAAGTAGGCCTTTGCCTTTCGTCTGGATTTTCCCAATTGAACAGCTACCTGCATATGGATTTGATTTAAATGGTGTTGCAGATTTTGCAGGTATGTATCCCTTTTTATTCCCTCCAGCTGAGTGCCACTGGTGTCCCAGATGAAATGTTTTGGTAATCGCATATTTTGGCCTGTCATCACCTCAAAGGGTGTTTTATCAATAGACACAGGAGGTGTCGCCCTCAATGCCATTAGAATTAAAGGCATGAGGGTGTCCCAGTTACGCCCATTGGTATCAACTAGTTTCCTCAACACTATCTTTATAGTCTGATTAGTTCATTCCACCATCCCAGATGACTGGGGTCTATATGGGATGTGTAGTCTCTGCAGGACTTCCATCAATTTAAGGCAGTTTTTAAAGAACTGGCAGTAAAGTGTGATCCCTGATTTGCTTCCACCTTTGTAAGGATCCCCCATCGAGAGAAGACTTGTTCTACTAGGACCCTGGCTGTGGCTTTTGCAAAATTCCATTTTAAAGGAAATGCCTCTACCACTTTGTAAAAGGATCAACAACCACTAACATATATTGGTTGCCTCTCTGAGTACTTGGTAGAGGACCTATGAAGTCAATCTGCAAAGCCATCCATGGGCTTTCATATACCTGAGATTTTTAATGATGCGGTTTTTTTGGATGGAGTAGGATTGGCTTGAACACATGCCAAAGAGTTGTCACAGTATTGTTGCACACCCATCCTCAGAGGTTGGGCCGGGCCTCGGTGCAATTCTCAACGTCTGGGGGCATAACTGGGTCTACCAGGTGACTGGACCCTGGGGAGGCCAGCTCAGCTGCTGACTCATGGCGGGATGGGATGTGGGTTATACGTGTGTATATAAGAAAAATCTTGGGACTATCCCTATAATATTGGGACATCTGTTTTCCTTTCTCCTCTCCAGTGGTTTTTCCTGCTTTTTTCCTGTTCCCCCACAGATTTTCCTGTCTTTCTCCAGCCCTCAGGCTTGTGACATCTGAAATGAGGGGAAGCCCTCTTCCACACCCTCAGGTGTATATATAGGTGTGTATCAGGGAGTCATCATGGTGGCCAGTCATGTGTTGGTGGCCACCAAGGAGGGGACTGTTGGTGGCCCAATACAATTTGAGTTCCCTGACCACTGTCCTACAGGCCTAGAATAGCTTCAGTTGCTTGCTTGGCTATTCTGACCCCCTGTAGCATGATATCTTCCAGTTGGCAGAGATGAGTAAGGCTACTAAGTAACCTTGCAGATGTCTCATGTGCATACCACTGCACATAACAACAAAATATACTATGTGTGCTTGCAACTGCACATAGATAATGGTGATGGGAACAAGTTATCCTTGAACGTCTGAGGGTATACTGTTTGATGGCCAAGCGGCATATTTTTACACCACTTCTCCTATCTCAGATGTTGTTTTGATGACCCCAAATATCATAATAAAAATAAAGTGTAATTAAAAATAAAACCCCAATGCAAGTAATTAGCATATATCGTAATAAAAAATATTAAATTTATAAAAAATACAAAAACTGGCTATTTAAACAAAAAATCACCCTCCATCAACACCTAACTCCGCAAAAAGTGCTGCTTGTCAGACCAATAAGTCCACAGACTCCCTGACAGGGTCTATGAAAGAAGCCATTCCTTTACACAGCCTTCTAAGTAACCTCTTAGCTGTCCAAGCTTAATAAGTATAATATATTGTAGTTAATTTTAAGATTTATATTCAGCTAATATCTATAAAAAATCTTGCACATTAAACCTTATTAATCTGCAAATCAAGCATACCATGTCTCACTGGTATCCACACTAAGCACTGTTTCCGGTATCAACAGAAGCAGCAGGGGGGGTGTCCACTGGGGCAGTCCCCATGGTGGAGAGGCAGTTCGCTCAGGTAGGAGGAGGAGGTGGGGGGAGGGCTGGAGTCCCTTGGGGGTGGAGGGATCCCCACGGAGAGAGCTGGGAGACCCGCATGCCTCCTCCCCACAGGATCCATCTCAGTCCTGACCTCTCTGGAAAGCCCTGGCCACGCTCGGTGCCCAGACAGTTAAACTTCCCTGTCTGTGGCTTGTGGGGTTTCATCCTCCTCACCCCCCCCCCTCCCGGCCCCATGGCAGCCACCCCCCAGCCGGGAGCAACCGTCCTGCTCCCCCTGCTGCAGCACCCCCGAGGTAAGAGTTGACCCCCTTCCCCGGCGCACCCTGTGCGCATGGACCAAGCCAGCCTCCTTCCTCCCTTTGGGTCCAGCAGGCTGAGCTTCCCTGGACTGAACCAACCCCAATGGGCGTCCTGGAGTAAAAGCAAATTTGCTGCCGTCAGATCCATTGCTCTGGATCAACTGAGTGGTCTGTGTAGACCCGCTCGGTCAATCCAGCAAGCAACGCAGGAAAACCACCCTGGTAAGTGGCGTAGCACTGCGGCGAAGGGAATGCTGCTCCCTTCGACACAGTGCAGTGTGGGCGGCGTGCGGAGGAGATGCTGCAAAGTCGACGGGAGTATCTCCCATCAACTGCTGCTGAATCGCAAAGTTAAGTGTAGACCAGGCCTAGATGTCTCTGGACCATCTGATGGTGTCCGACACCATGAGGTGCTGCATGAGCTGGGCGTAGCGCTGACCGATTCCGAAGGCTCGCAGCTCACACTCATTGCAGGGATCCCAAGTGCCCAGTGCTCCAAGGATCAGAGCCTCTGTCACCACTGCATAGCCCTTTGCTCTCAGGGTGTCGGCCAGGAAGCCATATTTCACCTCCTTATGAGCTCGGGCTTCGCAGAAAGCCAGGGACCTGTTTTCAAAGGGGATCATGACATCTATCATGACAATCTTTTTCTGCTCATTGTTGGGGACATCTAGCCGCAGCTGGCTGTCGGTTCCGGGGACGGCAGAATTCAATGCAGCCTTCCCCAGGTGCAGCAGGATGGCTTTCACCAGACAGTTCTGGATGGCATTGTGGCACAACTGCCAGGCTCTGGAGTGGGGCTTCCAGCTGCACAGGACATGAGGCAAGGTCTCATTGCTGTAGCTACACTTCCTGCAGTGCTTGTCCTGGTTCCCATGATGGACGGCTCTGTTCAGTGGGATGCAGTTGAGCCGGGGCCGGTAGATGAACTGCCAGTTGGCGAACTGGGTGAAGCTGCCTGCAAATATGCTGCCAGCCAATCTTTTAGTATCTGAAACTAAAGGTTTATTATAAAAGGAAAGAAACAAGATGAGAGATCTTAAATGACCAAAGCAATGAGATACATACAAATAACTTCAAAGCCCATCTACATCAGATTTTTAACAGGTTTGTGGAGTTTGCAAGCTTGTAGAGTTCCTCTGGTGTACATCCAGTACCTGGATGGGTCTCAGTCCTTTTGTTTCACAACTTCAGTTGTAGATGAGTTGATCTAGAGCTAAGTAGGAATGAAGACAAGATGGAAATGGTGCAGCTGCCTGTTATGTCCCTTTGCCATGTGGTTTGTGCCCAAACACTGGCACAGAGCACATGGCATGGAAAAGCCTTAGAATCTCCTGTCCATAGGCATGCTCTTACATGTTCTGGTAACTCATAAGGGGAGCCCCTAGGTTTTTTCACTGGATTCATTGTACATTTGAGTTCTCTTGATAGGCCATTAAGCAGGCTTAGTGTTGCTGCTATGGTGTCTGGGTGTGTCACATGGAAACACAGCACAAGTTTGAAATACAAATACAGCATACATATTTATACTCATAATACAAAACTGATCCATACTGTGACAAAGCCCTTCCTCTACTTCTGTGGGTCCAGAGCTTCCTTCAAGGTCAAGGAACTATTTCACCCTTCAGTGTTCTTCCACACTCTAGTGGTGGGGAAGAGTAATACAGCCTCTGTAAGATGGCTGCTCCCTGCTGGTTCCCAGTCCTGTCTCTGGTTCTCACAGTTCCTTTCCTCTTTGCTGGGGCTGTTGCCCCTCCAGTGAAAGGCTGGTATGGAGTGGCGGGGAGGGGGCCCTGGTCCCACCCTGAACTCCAGGCCTCAACTCAGGGACCCTTCAAGTACCAGCCTCACAGTGTGGCTTCAGGAAAGGCCCGATAGCCTGGAGCAGTAGCCCTGTCCGTGTTGTCCCTCCCCCCGGTGACATTCCCCTTTGCAATCTGGCCTGGTATAGAACCGTCACCCCAATGCTTCACTCCTGGAGCTCTTCTTGCACTTGCCCTGCTGTATGAACCATTCCTTCCTGGGTCAGTTCACTCACTGCCTCCTGCAAGTAAGCAGCTATTTTAGTGAGTGAGTGCTTTTGGCCAGTCACTCATGGAATTCTGCAATAGACCCCCAGCCGATATCCCCAGTCCCACATGCAACCCTAGGAACTGCCGTCTCACAGAGTTCGATGCTTTCTATTGGACTCTGCAACCTCGCAGGTTAGTCAATTTATCAATGAAATTGATATGCACCAGCTCTGTCACTCTAAATGAAGTCTCTATACACACTCAAACCACATGCACTCAGTTAGATAAAACAAACAACTAAGTTTAAGTACAGAAAGGTTTGAAGTGATTATAAGCCAGAATAATGAGACCGATTTGATCATGAAGAAAATAGAGCAAATGACATTCTAAACTAAACTTAACCCTTTAGTAGCCTTGGCGTCTTTGTTCTCTTACCACACAGGCTGGCTGACTCCTTCAACCAGCCTCTCCCCCTTGTGGGCAGTCTGGCAGTTGCTTGATGTTGCTTTGTAGATGGATTTCAAGGGAGAGTTTGAGACAAAAATGCCTCTGCCTTTAACATGTTTCCTCATCACCCCCTGGAGTCAGGTGATCGACCATGTCCAGCAATGAGCATGTCTTCCTCCACTTGAGTCAAATGAGCATCACCGTAGCAGATGCTCAGGCCAATCTACTGTTCCTGTATGCCTGCCTCTGCCTCGTGTTTGCATGCGTCTGTTCAAGCCACGTGAGACACATTGGGGAACGTTACATAGCAGAGTCTCATAACCATGCAACTGACACTGCAAGAAGCACTCTATCATAGTAATGTTCGGTATGTCACGAGCATGCCAAAAACACCTTACATGATTCTTGGCATTAGACAATACACAGTTACACAAATCACACCATAAGGGTGTACATGAGGTAGAGCATGTCACACCCCTCAAGAACCTGGCTCCCGTGAGGAGGGACAGGGAAAGGGGTTGGACTCCCCCAAAGATGGGCAGGGATCCTCCAGATCATGGCACATACACGGGCCAAAAATGGGGCTTGGACATCTTCAGAGAGACAAGGCCTACCGTATCCCAGTGCACATGAGCGGGGCAGGGAGGGCTCAGACCTCCTTGCACTCCTGGCCAGGGGTCTCTGCTCTGCCCCACCAGGAGCGCAACCTTCCTCCTCCCCCTCATACCTTGCGTCCGAAGGGAGCCTTCTGCAACTCCGTTGTCAGAGACTGGCTCAGTTACTCCCAACAGCAAGGGTGCAGAGAGCTCCCTTCATGGCCACTGGGCTGGTGCCACCTGGTCCCTGCAGGCACACGAACTGTTACCGACTTACACTTGATGTCAGCGTGACAGCTGAAATCGACGTTTACGGACAGTTACTGATACAAACTGAACCTTACCAGACCTAGTTCTAGGAGAGCTGTTGCTCTGCTATAATCTAGGGTGAGGTTCGTGACATGAGGGAGAACGTGGCGTGGAGAGAGAGGAGCAATACAGGCCAGGCATGCACTGTTAGCACACCGAGCACTGTGGGGAAAGTTGCCCGGTGCGGAAGGTCAGCCCACCATCTCAGCCTTGCAGTGATGCTGTGTACAGGTGCAATGAACAGAGTGGCTGCACCTGGGGGCCTTTGCACATGTTGTACACCACAGCAGGGTCAGCCTGAGCTCAGAATAGGCTGACATGAAGGGATGACAACTGAGCAAGCCCACAAGGTCCGTAGGATCTACCTAGATTCAGGGGCTCAAATCTAGTGTCTGTCGTAGACTGGACCAGTGGCTGTGACTGGGTTGCACTCTACGCCTATGACTTTTCCATAGGCTGGGCAGTGGGTGCATTGTGCTTTAAGAAGCTGTGGCAACACTAGTTATGGCGCCCTTAAGAACAGGAACAATCTGGGCTGGCAAAGCTCAGCAGCTAAGATATAGGTGCAAAGACATTTAAAAATGGTCTGTGTACTTGGTCGCTGTGATTCCAGAGGGGGCCCATGCGGTTAGAATTCATGACGGCTCTTTGAGTGCTCCATGAGCACGGCTTAGTCTTTAGCTCTTTGCTGACTCAGCTGTACGTGAGCTGGGAGAAAATGGCCAGGACCTTTTGTAATAATAGCTCACATTGATAAAGCACCTTTCATCCCCCCAACAGTAATTACAAGGGTGGAGGATTTAGCAGCAGAAAAGAATGGCTAAATATACACATACAAAAGGCTGCCTTTCTACTTTAGCCTCTCACTGAATGCATGAGACTGCTAATCCAATGTAATTCCATTAGCTGCACCAGTCAAAGCAGGTTTGAATTGGGAACGCATACAACAATTTAAGATTCTTATTCATAGTCGAAGGCTTTAAGGCCAGAAAGAATCTGTTACAGGGTGGCTGGCCATTTAAGGGGAGATGGGCCACCTGTATACAAATCAGCTACTGCCCAGTTCATGCTGTGAGACAAGGAGTCCGATGACAAGATCACCTGGAATCCAAAAAAGCCAGCAAGTAGTTCAGCTGGAAAGCTGTGTGGAGTAGATAGGCTCCTGCAGGACTCCGGTGTAGGGGGAACAACCCTATTATATACAACTCCAGGGGGATGATCTGCTGCATGCACATTTGCAGAGCAGGCCATGGAAAAAAGCTCATCTTGATTCCTAGGCAGATGGCCTGCAGGATATAATCCAGTAGGGAGTAAGGTGGTGCCTCCCAAAGATTCCAGCTCAGGGGAAAGGGAAATGACTGCTGTCTTGGACAGTTTAAATTTCAAAGTCATAAAATTGACGCTGCGAAGAAGAGGGTGTAGACTCCTGTAGCTGGAGCATATTATTTGGTGCATCGGCTGGTGAGCTAGCCCACAAAAATAAGGTTGTTTACCGGTAACTGCTGTTCTTTGAGATGTGTTGCTCATGTGCATTCCACTATAGATGTGTACAGGCCTCCATGCAGTTACCCAGAACTTTTTTCACCTTAGCAGATCCCATAGGGCCACCTCCAGTGCCCCTGGAGCCCGGGCACATGCCGCGGTATATGAAGCGCTGCCGGCCCTACGCCCCCTCAGTCCCTTCTTTCTGCCAACTCCGGCAGCGGGGACAGGGGGGTGGGTTGTGTAATGGACATGAGCAACACTCTCAAAGAACATCAGTTACTGGTAAGTAACCTTGTTTTCTTCTTCGAGTGCTTGCCCATGTCCACTCCATTATAGGTGACTAACAAGCACTACCTTGGAGGTGGGTAAGAGTTACCGGTGAGCTGCCCTCAGCACTGCTCTGCCGAATCCTGAGTCCTCTCTCGCCTGCTGGACGATGGCGTAGCGGGATGTGAAGGTAGTGGGACTGAAGACCAGGTGGCGGCCTTATAGATGTCCTGCAGGGGCACTCTCTCCAGGAAGGCTGGAGATGAGGCTTGAGCTCTGGTTGAGTGCGCTGTGATGGTTCGCAGAAGCGGCACCCTTGCCTGCTCATAGCAGAACTTGATGCATGATGTGATCCACGAGGCGATATGGTGGGTGGAGACAGGTGAGCCTTTGTCACAGTGCCTGACCGGATGAAAGAGCTGTGTCAATTTCTGGAATGGCTTTGTACGTTCAATGTAGGCAGCGAGGGCTCGTCTGACATCCAGCGACTGCCATCTCCTCTCCTCTGAACCATGAGGTTTGGGAAAAAAAACAGGGAGAAAAATATCCTGATTGCAATGAAATTGGGAAGCCACCTTGGGCAGGAAGGCCAAATGCAGCCTCAACTGAACCTTGTCCTTAGAGAATACTACATAAGGGGGCTCCAAGGTCAGGGCCCTAATCTTGGAGACCCTCCTAGCTTAGGTAAAGGCCACCAGGAAGGCTACCTTCCATGAAAGCAGGAGCAAAGGGTGTGAAGCCATGGGTTTGTAGGGGGGCCCCATGAGTCTCGAGAGGACCAGGTTGAGATCCCAGGGAGACACCGGGTCACAGACCTGCGGAGAAAGCCTCTCCACCCCCTTGAGGAACCTCACTGACATGGGATGGAAGAACAGCACTCTCTCCTCTAGTGGCTGATGGAAGGCCAAAATGGCCACCAGATAAACCTTCAACAAGACCAGTGCCAGACCCTCGAGAGTTAGCTGGAGCAGGTACTCCAGGATCGCCTGCATGAGCAAGAGGCTGGACGGGATACCCTGGGACTCCTCCTACCGTGGTCCCCTCCTTCACAGTAGTGTTAAAGTCTGGGGCCTGGTACTGGGGTAGGGCCTCAGCGAACCATCTGAGGGACATCCTAAAGTATCATCAGAGTCCCAGGAAATGGGCACCCTTCTGTGCTGGTGAACGTCCCCTCGACACCTCTGACCTGGAGGATGATGAGGACTGCCTCCGTTCCCATGAATGGTGCTGACAAGCAGGGTCATGCTCCGAAGAGCTAGAAGTACCAGAGCATCATCTCGGTACCAATGATTTCTGACGCCGCTTGCCTTGCAACTCTGCAGAAGCCTTCAGTGACCAAAGTCGGCACCGTCCCAAACTCCTCAGTACTGAGCCAGACACTGGCTACCGGGCTCTGCGCTGCCTTGGTGCGGGTGAACTCTGTGGTGCCGGGTCTTTGTCCGATGACCAGGTTCTGCACTAGCTCAAGGCAGGCGAACTCATTGGTGTCGGGTCCGATGACGACGATGACCGTGCTCCGCACTGCCTGGGTGCGGGCGAACTCCTCAGTGCCAGAGAGCAGGAATGGGAGCTGAGCTGTCTGAGCACCGCCTGGCAGACCTCGACTGGTGCCACCTCCTGGCTTGTGCTGCCTCCGGTGCCTGGGATTGATGTCGGCACCAAGAGGGAGACTCCACGTCCTGTGTTGGTGCAGGTCTGCTGGACGACACTGACCTGGAGCGACTACTAGGGGAGCAGCTCTGTTCTTCCTCCCCATACCGGGGATCTCCTCCCCCATTCAGGGGGACCCAACATGGGTTTCCCCTGTAACACCAGCCCCTTCTCCCTTGGCAGAGGATGGGGTGGAGGCAGCAGAGGCAAGGCCAACAAGGCTCTTGCCACCTGAAATGCCTTCAATGTTGACTGCGTCAGTAGGGGTGCACTCCCGCTCCCAGGAGTTGGGGGAGGCTCCTTGACCAGAGATGCAGGCACTGGAGAGAGTCTTGATTGGCTGAGTTTGGTGCATCTCTGTACTCGACCCTGTCCGTACTGACGGCACCGGGGAACGTCCGCACTCGGCGCATTGCTTCTTCTTCAGTACTGGTGATGTTGCATGTTGCCAAGTCGAGGGCAGTGCCGACGGTGCACTCTGTACCAAAGCCACACTCGGTACCAAGGCAAAGCTGGTAGCGCTGCCTCCATCAGCGGGGTTTCAACCGGATTTCTCAGTCCTTTTGCGTCCTTGTTTTGAAAGTCCTACAGATTTTGCTTCCCCCAGGCAATTAAGGCAGCTGTTGTGGGGGTCACTGAACAGGAAGGCCTTCCCGCAGGAGGCACACGGCTTGAAGCCCAGCAACCAGGGCATGGCCCAGCCGTGCGAAGTCCCAGCAGGGACTGCCTTTTCTCTAACTACACTTAACCAACTAAAACTAAATTCAGAATACAAAACAAGTCCAAACAAGGGGAATAGTACTTGCAGAGAGCAAGGCTGGTTCCAGGAACTGAGGAGGTGTAGGGCCGGCAGCGCCTCATATACCGCAGCATGTGCACAGGACTCCAGGGGGTACCGGAGCCGGCCCTACGGGATCTGCTAAGGGAAAAAAAGTTCCGGGTAACTGTGCACAGAGACATGCACACACCTATGGATTTGAGCAAGCACTTGAAGAAGAACCATCTTGACTTCATACATGATACAGGGTACAAATTTTCACTCAAATTCTTGTATCGTAGGTGAAGTAGAGCATTTCTTAAAAAGATTTCATGGGATGCAGAATCCCCCACATCCTTTGGCATTTTGGTCCAATGGTTAATTTACCTGCATTGTGAAAAGCATGTGCCTCCTTGGAGTTTAAATTTGTCTAGTTTCTGTTTCCAACCAGTTGCTGCTTTTATGGCGATGCTAAATTAGAGAGCCCTCCAGGTACTGAGATTGTGAAATGGAGTTTGCCATGTAAAATATAACATCTCACTGCAAGATTGGAAATTCAACTTTCCCCTAGTTTTTAATTACTACACACCTGCAAACAAGAGTGAGAGAGCTGTAGGCTGTCTTGCTGATCAGGGATCCAAGTGAAGGCTTAGCTGCAGTCACGAGCCAGTAAAATCAGATTAGACAGATAGAATCTGACCACCCTAAAGTAAACAGTAGTATTAGGAAGAGGGGGAGACAGGTCCCCCTTCTCCTGATCCACGTTTTCCACTCTCCTGCTGCTGCTTTCAGAGGCCTAGGTCACAGGGTAGACTTCAGTTTACTAAATGGTTCAGTCCCCCTCAGGTATGAAGGGGGGGACCTTGGAAAAGGGGACCCCCACCTCTGTGAGAAAGCAATACACCTCACAGGTAGTACCATCTGCTCAGAGCACAATGGGCCTGCTCTGAGCGCTTAAGGCGTTGTCTTCTTCCCCATTTTAAATGGTTTGTCCCTCAGAGCAGATAAGCTTCAGCTACCCTGCTTTTGGCGACTGGAGCCGTTTCTGAAGACAAAAAACAACATACATTGAAGTGACGAGTATGGTACATTGACTGTAAAATGTCAAAGCAGACTCCACACTGAGAAACACTGATGCTGAATTGCACTCTGCATATTTCTCTCCAAGGAAGTGGTACATGTCTAGTGTCTGGTGATGTTTGGCACTGTGAGAAATACTATAGTTTATCATCAGACAAAAGCTGCATGCAATTGTCCTCTAGAAGCCTCATCACAGAGAGGAGTAGCTACTGCAAACTGCTTCATCGGGAAATTGGTGATGGCGAAAGTTGTTTGGCACAATCAGTGCAAGCAATTGCTTTTTTTTTTTTAGTTTGGTGGAATCCTTTGTTTATATGCACTCAATGCTGTATTTGTGCCTAGAAGCAAACCTAAAAATATGCTGTTGCCATACTGGCATCTCAGTAGCTTCAGGTACAAGTAAGCTTCTCAGTTACATGGAGCTGGTCTCGAACAACTCGGCACAGCTGCTGTTTATGCAGAAGCCAGTCTTCTGACCCTCCTGCCCAATGATTTTTTGGTTCAGGTAATTTTTGAGTTCAAACACAACTCATGAGAGATTCCTCATCAGTTAACAACAAGAGGCTTCGAATTGCCAGATGAGTGGGGCCTTTCCTGTAACCCTAGTTGTTTGTGAGTACAAGTACCCTGACCTGTGCGTTCACTGTACTTATGTTCAGTGTTGCTGATTAGAACTGTCCAAAGTGAGGATTTCAATGCAAGCTATGGCAACCAATAAAGCAATGGCACTTCAGAGACCTAATGTCAAGTAAAGCCATCTGAAATGTAGTAGTATTAAATGTAAGCCATGAGACAGAGTACCAAACTATATTTACTGTATACAGTAGTAAAGGACAACAAATAATGTACAAATCTGTGAATGACTATGAGCTCTAACAGAATATCCCACCCTAGCCCATATACAATAAAATGAAAAAGAAAATAAGGACTTTTCCCAGCAAGATTTCAAGCAAAGAGATGTTCTAATGTTGTCAAATTGGTCAGGTATATATAAAAGGCAGATAATGACCTAATCAAGCAGCAGTGGACAACCTATTGAAAGATAATAGGATGACCTTTAAAAAATTTCATTTGGAGTAGAGCCCAAAACATCATACAGAACTGAAAGTTACAAATGCATTTAAAATTTAATATATTTTTGGAAGGAGCAGAGCAGAAATTTCTCAGAAGAACCTTAAGTTACCTTTTCAAGGTTTTTGTGCTTAGCAGTCTTTCAATAGCTCTTCTGCACATACAACTTGGCCACAAACTTATCAAGAGCCTATTAGGGGGGTTTGTTTTGTTTTATGTAAGACCACATTTATCCATAAGAAAACATACTGAAAGAAACCAGAGGCTACATATTTACTAGTACCAGATGAGTAATGATGATACAACTTCTATGTTTGTATTAAAGGGGACTAGAGGGACAAGTTACACAATTTTTTGTCCATCACTTAGTAAACTGACAGTAAGCCGTGACAATGGACTTTTTTTTTATCCTATGGAACGCAATACACTACTGTTCAGTCATGACCACCACCAGTAGGCTTGGACCAGCATTCTGGTAACAACTCAATTGCTGACATTGATTCTGGGCAATTCTCTCATTTTTGCTTTTTAAATCTTAAATTTCAATCTATTGTATCAGATTATGACAAAGCACGTGTACATTTGCAATATTTTAAACATTTACTCTATACTAAGCCTCATATCTGCATGTACAGTCTTTGTATCAGAGGTTTTAAGTTTTACAGTAATAACTGTTTACAACACCTAGTAAAAACTTTTTAAAATCCATAATCTTTCCTTCCCTTCGCTTAGCTCTATTGCTGGAGTAGACTTTTAAACTCACTAATGAAGTGAGAATACACTGAATTATTTACATGATTAGAATTATGCAGTGGGAGCAGTAATATAACAAGAGCAAGGAATGAACAATCCGTGTCCCAGAATATAGGTAGATACTTAGGCCACAGGTTTATATAAACAAGATAACAGCAGACAGACAACCCATATTTTGCTTAAACTGAAAAGTTAATTCCATTTGGCCCGATTTAAGATGTAGATTAATCCCTGCAGATACAGTTTTGACTTGCACACGCAGTATGTCAGAGAGACAGCAGAACAATTTTGGTAAATGTCCTCTAAAGTTTTAGAAGAATCAATCCTGTGTGATTGGCATGTTCATTCATTACTATTTAATAGCAAATCCAAGGACAGATGAGAAAGTGAGGTGTGACAAGGGTCTTTCAGTTCCTCTTCCCAAAAGGACAGCATGTTTAACACACTCCACCTGTCTGCTGTTGAAACACATCAATAGTATCTTCATCTTCCATCTCTAGCTGTTGGATTAATGCATACATATTTTAATATATACATAGCTACACATTTTAAAAGAGAATTTAGTTCTTGCATTGTTAATAGCACTATTCATTAAGAAGTGTTTAAATTTATATTTTAATGCTTATTAAATTCCCTTCTCCACCCAATTAGGAAGCAACATCAACCCTTCACCACAGTGTCTTCCCAGCTCCAATCACAGGTTATCCTGGCCTTCCTTCAGACAAGACATTCCAGGCTGACTGACACAGTGTGTTAGGGAACAAGACACCAGATTTAGGCAGTGAAGTGGGGATCTAAGATCCAAGTCATTAGGGCTTCATGTCAGTCTATACTTCTCCTTTAGTCTCAACACTCATAGATTGTTCCTGCTTGACAGGGCACAACTCTGGCCTTCCACTCACACTCCTGTTCCCCGCAGTCTCAGGCCTGGTCTACACTTAAAAATTAGACCAACCTAGCTTTGTTATTCAGGGCTGTAGAAAATTTCAGGACCTGAGGACCATAGTTAGGTCAAATTAACCCCTTGTGTAGACATGACTAGGTCAACAGAAGGATTCTTCCATCAACCTAATTACAGCCTCTTGAAGAAGTGGATTACCTACATCAACGGAAAAACCCCTTCCATCAATGTCGCAATCATCTATCGTGTTACAGAGGCACAGCTCAAGAGCCATAGCTGTGCCACTGTAGTGTAAACATACCCTTAGCATATTTCCCCAAGAAGCCTGAGGCAAGATTCTCTGCTCTGCATCCTCCTCTCTAACTGCTAAAGGTGTGGTTTCTGTTGATTTCATCTCTATTGAAATATGTTGATTTCATCCCAAACTTGGAAATGAAACCTTCACTCCACTTCCAGCCAACTTCTGGAGCAATGCTCTTTGGACCACTGTGCTGTTCAATTTATCTTCTGAACAATGAGGGCCTGGAACTAATCTCAAAGGCCAGACTGCGAACTCCTTTATTCATGTGAGTAAGTGCTCACCCTTGTGAACAGTTATTCACATGAGGAGTCCCATTAATTCCGTAAGGATTACTTTGTGGGCACAGAACGTTAGTCTTTTCAGCAAGGCACCCAGGGGTGCACTTCAGTCAGCTGCAGTCAGGGTGCTCTTTTTCAACCTAGATCATCTCTCATCATTTCCACATCCAATTACAAAGTAGCTTTGAAGGCATTCATTCCCAAAGAGCCAGAACAAACCAGTTTGGTCAGTGATTTGTTTTCTCTCAACCCCAAAGGAGGGCTCATTAGTCCAAACCACACCATCCACACTCATTAGTCCAATCCACACCATATGTCTGGGTTTTGTTTCTTGTATTCCCCACCACAGGCTTGTCCGCACGAGGAATTTTCCTCCCTGAAATTTCTCACTATTGCCAATACCAATTCAGCAGAGGCAGAAATGATGGTAGCACTAGCATAGACAAGGCACCAGCAGCCACCTGTTTTAATCATGGTCTTGCCTAGACCTACTCTGAGCATGGTTAGGAAGACAATGCTTAAAACTATGGCAGCTATTTGCAGCCATATCTATACTAGTATTCTCACTTGCTAACTGGGTCAAGCTCCACCAGTAGTAGCAATTATGAGAAATTTTAAAGAAAAAGAAATCCTAGTGCAGATTTTGGGAATTGCCAGACCTACAACAGAGATAGTCTTTTCTAGATGCAGCCACATCTAAAAATATAAAGAGTTCTGCTACAGTTATTACAACATATTTTTGTACCTGTGCAGGCGTGTCAGTTTCATTAATTGGTTGTCCATCAAATCTGAATCTAATCTGTCTCATTGACAAACCCTGGAAGTTAAAGTAATTAACATGAGATATGGAGTTCTTACTTTGGAATCCAAATAAAATAAGTTTATTGATTATGAGTAAGTATTTGCTGTAATGTGTAAAGATCAGAATTCAGAAGATGTAAAGTGACAGGAGAGCTATATACATGTTGTAGTATATGAATTGACCCAGACGTCAAAATCCTAATTTAGCTTGAGGTCCCAGGGCAGGCACTGTATGAGCAGGACATCTATTTTGGAATAGTACATGCCCTGTAGGCCAGAATCTAATTGTCACTCAGTGAGAATAAAAGTATCAGAATCTGGCCCCCAGGTATTCTGGCAAGGAGGAAGATGGCAACATTTAACACCAGTAAGGCAGGGGGGAAGCAAGGCAAGAAAACCAAGAGCAAAGGTTAAAAAAATAATCCTAAAGAAAGAGAGCAATGGGATGGCATGGGCTGAAGAGGACAAGACAACAGAAGGAGAATGCACAGAAATGTCTTTAGATAATCATAATAGCAACAGCATTTCATTTAAAATTTACTTGGAAAAAAAATGAGAACACTGCCCAGAAAGTGAAGCAGCAAATTTTCTGTCAAATCACATGAAGTCTTGGGTCCCCACTGAAAAGAAATCAGATTCTGTTTCAACCGGGGTACCCTCCACCTGCTCCAGTTCTCTAGCCCTGAAAATAAAACCAGGGAAATATCAAGCAAAAGCTATTTTGACAAAACCTTTCAGGCTGGCTTTCTATATAGACTGCTGCACCCAAAAAGCTACATCAAAAGAACGTTAAGCTTGCAAAATCAAACACTCAAAATGCCAAAATTAAGTTTGCCCATTCAACCTTAATTCTGCTCTACTGTGCCTACACATTGGCCTTTAATTACATTATCACAGAACTATTTTTTCCCATGACCCTGCCTCATTCTAGCTGCAGATCTTTAAAAATTATTCTGCCCTCTGAAATCTGTTGGAGCTCCTGTTTTATATAGCCACTTCTGAACAACAGATACAAGGCATCCCAGGCAATTCAAACAGATCTTGGGCATTATTCCTTTACCCCTGTGTTTTCAAGCTTGAGGGAGCAGGCCCCTGGGGGACACTGAGCTACTTCAGGGCCTAGGGGATGTATCAACGGGGCAAAGGTGAGGATTTGTGCAGAGGAAAAAAAAGCAAGACCCTAAATACCCCCCACCTCATCCCCACAGCAAATATGTTGCTTTGTCAGCAGGTAAAGCGGTATACTGCTTCTTGAAGAAATGACAAGAGTTCTGTAGCACCTTAAAGGCCACTCATGTTCCTTCCCTTCTTCCACTGTGGCCCCTAACATAGCTGGCCATGGCAGCAGCTCCAATGTACAGGGTGCAGACCCAAGACACAGGCCATCAGCCTAAGCCACTCTTCAGCTTAGCTGTGAGTGACACCAATGCATGGCCCCTGCACCTGGCAATATGTAGCTTTCTGTTGAGTGGGGGAAGCGAGCGTAAGCTGTCAGAGCAGAGTGGTGCAGGGGAATAGAGAGACAGCAAAAACATGAAGGGAAAGAGAGAGAAAAAGAAGAAAAAGAAAAGACAGACAGCTACTTTTCATCTTCAAAACACTCTGCAAACTGCTGAAACTTCACCCCATGCCTGTCAGGTGGATAAGGATTTTATATATGTTATAACTGAATTTAAGAAGTCTAAGGCATCAGAGGGAATTAGCATGAAAGCCAGGATTAGAGATCAGGAGTTCCTGGCCCCTAATACCAATGTTAGAGAACCAGGAGCATTCGATGAGGAGAAAGTCATTTTGATTAGTTAAAGTGTAACTGAAACTATATTTTTCAAACCTCTCAGAGACAGGTGAACCCCAAAATCCATATTATACTATATTCTCTTATAATGGCATCTATTCATTCTCTGGTGCATTGGTATTTAATACATTTTATTAAAAGAAGAAAAGTTTCCATAATGCGAAGGTCTTTCATAAGACAAGTCATCTTTTGACTCTCAGTCAGTGTGATAATTCATAAGTAATGCTGGACCACAACATGTAAAAGCTATGTTAAATATATGTACCTGTCTCTCGCAATAAGCCTTCATTAATTTGCTTAGAGGTGTGTGCCTTTTTATTTTGAACTGCACCACTGATCCATCCTGGCCAGCTACTTTTAGATTGATGTGGTCATTCTCTGTTTTTACTCCTTCCTGCAAAACAAAATGCAAAGATGGACGTCACTATTTATGAGTAAAAGTTACCTGAAGAATCTGGAGAAGACTGATAAGATAATACTTCAGCAAAGTGTCGCCACACCAAAGCATTCCTTCCTACGAATACAGGTTTGATGTTCTCCACAGCACACAGAAAAAAACCCTTCAAGTTTTGTGTTTGCCTCTGAGGCTTGCAAGAAGAGATAAAAGCAAGAAGCTTTAGAACAAATTATTAAAAAATGAACAAATTCCAATATTTTCATCTGCAAACTCAGACCATCCTGTGGGGAAGTTAGTAGATTATTCATACTCAATGGGTCCTGTGCAGAACACTAAGTCGAGCAAAACTCAAATGCCTGAAAAGCAGGAAATGCACAGTTAAATTTGCCCATGCAACCTTAACTCGGTTCTCTTTCAGTAATGACCCAGTATGCCCCATTAACACACATACCTTTAACTCTGCCAACCCCACAGTTGCTGAAATGTACAAGCTCTTTACCTCTTTTTACAACCAATTCACTCTCACCCATGGGATTCCAGCTGACACAGTTAAAGGACCAAAATATAAGATGTCCTTGGCCCCATTCCCCCTCCCCGCAGTTCTCTGTCCCTGGCTCTTCCCCACCCATATAACACAATTTTTTGGTTAGACTATCCGGCTGTGTTCACAGTAAACCTCCCCATAACATAAAAACATGTTATGACACAAACAACTTCTAGCAAGCAACAAGAGATATTGTCCCCCAAAGACTTAGTGGGTACCATTCACTACCTCTCTCTGTCACTCACTCACTCACACACACACACAATGGCTATTTTTTTCAGGGTTTTTCTCTCTCGAACTCCTGGCTCAAATGTAGGTCTGCAGATTTCGGTATACTTATAGAAGCACTGTCCTTTAAACAGGAAGGGTAGAGGGAGGATGGAGGGAAAGGCCAAGGGCTCCACATCCTCTGCAGCACAGGAAGCTCTGAAAGGTGTGAAGTGGCCCATTCATCTCAAAGTGTTGGTCACTGCTGAATGAGAACACCCCATGGAGATGAATACAGCAGAAATAACAGCTCTGAGATGTGTGAATTGCTTCATTCATCTCAGTGGGTGTTTCCATCCCCCTCCTGAGTGCTTTAGAGCCTGTGGTATTCATGAAGAGGTCAATTCTCATCTCCCCCCACAAAAGGGCATGTCTTCCCCAGATACTGGCTCACAAGGAGAACAGGGAGGGGGCCTCAGACCTTCCAAAAAAGGGCAATCCCCCGCAAACCCAGCTCACATGAGAAGGGAAGGGAGTGGGATCCAACACCTGTAGATAGGCATAAGTCTCCCACCCTGGGCCTGGCAGACATGAGGTTAAGTGAGAGGGGCTCAAACACCTCCAGGAGTCAAGGCCCCACATATCCCAGCTCAGATGAGGAGGGCAGGAAGAAGGTTTCAGATCTCCCTAGAGGGGCAAGAGCTCCTCAGATCTGGGTACACACATAGAAGGGGAGAATGTGGGGTTGACAAGTGCCTGTGCCCCTATTCTCCCACTTCCCCTGCCACTCATCCCCACGTCTCCCCAATATCCCACCCCTCCACTCCCCCAACTTTCAACCTTCTCCTCCATACTACACCTTCCCACTTGTCCCCCCTTCTCTTGCTGCATCCCCAAACCTCTCTCCCTCTGTTCCTCCACCTCTCCCCTCCATGAAGCAATCGTGTCCCTCCTCCCCCCTCCCAGAAATACAGATTACATTTCCCCGAAAGACTCAAACTGTAGTATCCTCCAGCCATTCAGTCCAAAATTTCATTTGCTTTAGGTGGGGGCTTGTGATTAACTTGTCCTGAGTTATGAAAATTGAAAGGCAAGTTCACACCCACCAATCCCAATGAGGGCTACAATTCATCCAATCACTAGTACCTCTCAGCCTAAAAGTTCAAGGCAGCAAATGAAATTGGGAGGCCTGTACGGGAATCTCTTGGTCAAATACCCTCAAGTTTGAACTCCTAACCCCTACTATGTGCCCCCAGGAGGAACACCAAATTTTACAGCAATTTGAGTAATCATTTGTATTGTAGAGCCCTCAGAAGACTCAAGCTTTAAAGCTTTATAAAATGGCTGTTGAGGGTATACAAAAGAAAAGTCAGCTGCCGGGTGTGGTAGCGTGTAGCTGCAATGGCAATACTACATTCATCTGTATGGAGAGTGGAAGCAATCTCCTAAAAGTATGCCTCCAAGTACATTGTGTGAATTCAACTACCTCCTGACACCTCACAGTAGTTTCCAGTGTGCAAGCTGTCATCAGGTTCAATTTTGCAAAGGTAGTTTATATGATGCCATTGAATTTGGACGCAAGACACACAAGTACTTTCCTCAGTATTTGCTTTACCACCAGCACTGTGTATGCTTCTTGCGTAATCAGAATATGTTGTTGGAACATATACTGTACTTTGCTGCTGAAACATATACTTTGGTTCCTTAAAGCAAATGTAGTTTCCTATCTGATTTAGGATGGTTCTACAATAAGCAGCCATTTGCCAAATTCCACACTGGTAGCCTACCCTGGTATTTGGACAGCAAAACTACTTGCTATTATATGGTACTAGGAGAAGCCCATCTGTGGATGGTCTCTCAGAATGCATGTTGTGCGCTTTGGAAACTTCAGAACTTCATACTGTCTTACATGGTCCTCTGACCGTTCAACATCCTACCTTTTCACTAAACAGACTTCACTTATTCAGATGAATTTTGCACATCTCTGCTTTCAAAGGATTCTGTACCTCTCTATTTCTGCCTCTTGGTTTCAAGAAACCTCTCTCCGCCTTCTCTTTGCTCTCTGAGCATGGTGATTTAGGATCTTGTAAGTGGTACTAACAATACATGTAAAGAACAGGAATAGGAAGTATCTGCTGACCACATTTCAGGAAAAATAGTAAAATATTAGCTGTGTGTTTGCGGGAAGATGCTGCTCAGACACCCGGGGCCACATGCTTGCCCCCTCCTTCCTCACACAGGTACGAAGGTCAGCCCTGCTGTACCTAAATACCAGTGACTGAGCCCTGATGGGCACCCTCTAGTCTCAGATTCTCCCCCCATCCCTTTCCCTCTTAGCCCCCAGTAAACTCCCTCTCCCCAATAGCCCCTCGGCCTCACTCCTCTGCTCACTGCAGCAGCGGACCTGACCTCTCCCTGCAATCCCCAGGCTGCCCAAAGTGCTCATGGTGATGCTGCTGCTCCAGCCTCAGGACACAGACTTGCCCAGTGGGACCCAGAAGCAGAGCCTCAGGCAAGGGCTAGGAAGATACCAGCCACGCTGCCACCTCAGCAGAGCAGCACAACGGCAGCACCCTCTGTCCCAGGCAGAACAATCGCTGCCCTGGGACCACAAAGGCATCCCATAGGTACAACGTGTGACAGGCTTGTCAATAGCCTGCAAAATCCTTGAAAAACCGTATGGTGTTAAATACCAAGTTTATATATTATTGTGGGCCAAGACTGCACATAACGTCTCTAAGGGGGAGATGTGATGGGAGGCTGGGAGTTCAAAGGACTACACTGCAAATGTGCTGGACAAGAATGGCCTTATGGGACAAAACACGTGAAGTGGATTTCCGGGGGAATACTGAAGATAAGATTAATGCAAATTCCCCACCTCTGGTTACGCAAACACCCTGTTTTCTGAAGCTGTGCTGTGATGAGAGGGCCTTTGTCTACTGACTACCTGTTACAGAACGCAAGTTCAAAGGTCCAGCTGTATAAAGAAACAGGCTGACGTGCCCAGTCTAGGGACTGCTTCTGAATCTGAGACAGTTTGAACTTGTAACCAAAGGGAAAACCCAGTTGTGGGTTTTGAAGGACTGACACTTACCAGAGCCCAAGGCTGGAGCTGGGGTGACTACTGATAAGCTTTTTATCATATGTGTTGGTTCTTTTATTGTTTTTAATATGTTTTTCTGAATGCTTTCACCTTAAGAATAAATGTGCTTTGGGACAATTAATGACTATGAAGTGAATGTATCTGTTCCCTGACAGTATGGACTGTTTTTTCCCATCCTCCATCCCCACTGCCACAATTTCCCATTGTCTCCCTCCTGCTGTGCAGACCCTCCTCATTCTCAGCATACCCCCGCTTATCTCTGAAATAAATTCCCTTGCTTATCAAACAAGTCAAAATAAGGACTCAATCACAACACAATAAAAATGGTTGCTTTAATTATATCTGGTACCTTGCAATCCACTGGTATGGAGTACAGAGGAGCAGTAATATATCCAAAGCACTTCATCACTCTCTCTCGTGGATTTGTGGGGAGGGAAAGGGGATGGAAGAACTCCTCAGTATATCAAAGTTTATAAAGTGGCCCACTAGCCTATGCTAAGGCTCACAACTAATCCATAAGTGCAAGTCAGGCCTCATGTTCCTTTATGACATGGATTTCAGTGAAAGAACTGTCAATCACTGATTTATCCCACTGCCTTCAAATCCTGCATCGAACATGCTCAACTCCGCAGGTGCATAACAAACAGGCTGTAAGCACTTTAACTGCTAATCAACAATCCTTTATTATAAACCGACTATATACAAATAAACAACATTTAAAACTCCCTTAAATCTAATGCCCATACCTAAAACAGTTGTTCTCCAATGTGCTGAAATGTGCATCAGAAAGTATTGATCATACATCTTAAAATTTGCTGTATGTTTGGAAAATCCTCTGACCCTTGTCTAACAGTTGTGCCCCAACTATAAGACACAGTGATGTCAGACCTTGTAAATATTTGACACACAGTACACATTTTCCCATCAGCCATGAACCCTCCAATTTCTCAATTAATGTTCTTCCAAAACTTATTAATAGCTTTCATGTTGTCACTGTAGTGATTATGCAGACACTCAGCCAAATCAAAGAAAACTACTTTATCACAGCTCCTGGACAAAAATCACCGATACAGTCCAAATCTGCTCTCATACATTGTGTGAGCTGTATACCAGGAATAAAGTCCATCTATTTCTGCCTGACTGAATCACTGTGTCAGACAGATCACAACCTCTTAAGTAACTGATGCTGCTGTGAAATGGGCAAAACATGATGCCAACCTCTTTTTTCCTCTCCCTTCACAAATCAACTTGCAATCAGTAACCCCAATGTCATGGTATACTCAGTTGCTCTCTTGCAAACTTCTGCAACCTTGTGATTCAGGAATTGCTCAAAAAGCATGTTAGCACCTCTGCACACATTTCTTTTCCCTCAGCAATCAAGGTACCCAGGCTGTCAGTTCCAAATCTCTGTGCTATGTTTCTTTGGAAACACCACATTAATCTGGTCTCAGATCAGGAAGTAGCCACTTGGCCCCATCCCTCCACCAGGGGTTAATGAAACATAGATTTTCTCAATCAATCCACGGCTTGCCTACCAGCAATTCACATATATCCCCCCTCCCCATAAAAACCCTCCCCTCACTGTAGCCCCAAGCTCCCATTGCCCCACTCCTAATACCCCTCTTCTTCCAAGATGTATTCACATATCTAATTTTCCTTCCAGACTCTGATTACACTGCTCCCTGCCAAAAAAAATAAAATTGCCACTCATGACTCACAAATTGCAGCAAATTTCGACCACTCAATCCAAATCTCCTTTTGTTGGGGTGTGTTCGCGCATGATTAATTTATCCTTAATTAAGTTAGTTGAAGAGTGAGCTCACAGCCATCCATTTCAGTAAGATCTGTGATTCATCCAGTCATTAGTACCTCTCAGTTTAACAACAGTATAAGGCAGCAGACAGACATCAGCCAGTTTTGGAGGAGAGGCTCATAACTTGGGAACTCCTCAGTCAAATGACCCCACATTTGGATCACTAATGATACCCCCATGCTCCAATGAGGTGCACCAAATTTCAAAATAATTCAAGTAACTAGATTTTAGAGTGCTTACAAGATTCAACCTTTAAAGCACATTAAATGGCAAAACAATTCATACAGATGTAAGGTTGCCTGGTAATAGCTTGTGTCCTTCCAGAACACCGAGCCAAGCAAAATTAAAACTTCAAAAACCAGGAAATACAGAGGTAAAGTTCACACCCATATAATCTTCAGGTGGGTCAGGTTCAAAGGACGACTGTTTGTCACCTTGAGCTATCCAGCTGGTATGAAATGTTGAAGGCTAACCAGCCTATTAACTCCTCTGTTTGCATATGCTCAGCATAACCTATTAGAGGTGGGAATAGATTTACAAGCCCTAGTGTGCCTAAATGGAGAAGCAAATGCTTTTTCCAATAACGTTTTAAAGTGATTCTGCCAAAGGACTGGAGTGCCATGCACTCCATTGGCATAATTCATGAGTGTCTGAGACTCTGGTGCAATGATCTGAGACCTGGTTGGATCTCTATCTGTGAGCAAAAAAGCATTGCCTGGAACTGTCACCTTTAAAAAAAGTTGTTTTTTCCTCCCAGAGTCTGGATCTCAGAAGCCCTTTGGGTAAATGGCCCCAAATTAGGATCACTAACCATACCCCATGTCCCATCACATACCCCGAATTTCAAGGCAATCTGATTAACAATATGGATTTTAGAGCACTTAGAACTGTTGAACTTTAAACAGAAAACTGATTTTAACCTTAACAATAAAATGTTGGGAATGGAAACCATCTAGCCATATTCTGTACTGCCACATGCATGCTGTAAACAATGTACCTTTTCTTAAATACCATTCTACATCTGGGTGCCCTAAAGATTGGTGGGTGTCATGTACTACCTTGGGTAAAACTTGACAGACTGAGACCATTTTGACCCACATCACATTCATAGTTTGATCTCTAGCTCAATGCAAAAAAAAAAAAAAAAAAAAAAAACCACTAAAACCTAGAACATTTTGGAAAATGGCTATTTTCCTCAGGGCATATCTCTCCAGAACTCCTACCTCAAATGTCCCCAAATCTGGGTCACTAACCCTACTCTACATTCTTTTGAAGCACACCAAATTTCCAAGCAATCAGACTATGTATGATGATTTTAGAGGACTTTGAAAGACCAACCTTTAAACAGAAGTCATGATGCAACAGTAACTATGGTGGCCCTGTCTTGCTACTATAATTATCTATACCCCATTTACAAAACACTGCAAAGATCTGCAAGTAATAGAACATTCACTAATTTTCCTTTAAAATGGTTTTAGGTTCAACTACAAAGTTAAATGGAGAGTTTCATTAACTTCAATAGAAGCAGAATTACATTAATGCTAAGTGGTTTTGAACTCCCCACCCTAAATGCTTAGAGCATGAGACATTATTTCCACTCCAATAATAAGAGAACTCATTTTATAATTCTTTATTTGCTTTGAAGTGTTACTCACCAAATATTATATTTAACTGAAAGCACTTCCAAGTATTTTCTTGTTCATGACAGTCTGTCTCCCAGAACCTCCCTATCAGCTCTCCTCCCAACCCACCCCCAAATGCCTAGGTAGAAAAAGGAGATGATTTCAGGCCACTAAACTACAGTGCCTGCCACCTCTCAGAAAAGACCCAAACCACCACCTGGTCAGCACTAGCACTTGCAGACCAACAGTGGAGGTCAGCCAAACTCCACACTTCACAAAGACAGAGAAGACAGCAGCTCTGTGAATAGCAGCAGGCACGCATACTCAGTGAGTTGAGAGACAGAATCATTAGCTTGATCTGTTGGTGTACACGAGGAGGACAATGACCATAACAAGCAAGGCACAGGGAGAGAACTGGAATAAGAACTAATGGTCATGTGACAGTTAAGGGGCAGCATATACACAAGGAGGCAACAGGCAAGGATCATTTTCCTTTCCTACAGAGAGAGAGTGGCTTAAGTTACAAATAAAAATTGCGGTATAGGATTTAAATAAGTTCACAAAGGTACGAAATCTAGAACAGGAGACTCGGAAAGAATACTGAAACTTGTGTTGACCCCATTTACCCCACCCCTTTGTCTGTGTGTCATCTATTTTGACTGCAAGCTCTTGGGGGCAGGACTTGTTAATCACTTAGCAAGAGCCCTTGCAGCGGATAAACTAACTCTCTGGAGGAGGGGAAGATGAGCTCCAACAGAGGTCAAAAGGCTCTCTCCCTCTCCCAGCACTCCATAGAAAATTCTGCAGGAGACACACACTCCTATGCTGAGAGGAACCGGGCTCTATCCCTTCCCACAACCATGTGTCTCTGGGGAAGCTGTACAGAACTCAGCTGGCAACAAATGGAGCAGCAGTTGCAGCTGGCACTATGGGACACTGATGATGTCATCGAAAGGTATGTCTACTCTGCACGGTCCTTTCAGTGGCATGTAGAGTACACAGACAAAATGCTCGCCTAGCACTGGTATAACTAGATGGTGAGGCACTGCTTAGGTGAGCAAAGATACGCCCGAGCCCTGTGGATATGTACCCGAGGCAGCTCTCTATTCACCCAAGCAGTGCCTACTGTCCTGCAGTTGCCTCCCCACAGCTGGGGTCCTTTTCCATGACAGTGAAAGACTCTGGCACCGGGGAGGCAGCAGTGCCAAGCCTTTCCCCACTGCCTCCCCCTGCCAGAGCCTTCCACTGACACATGTAGCTACAACACGGACGCAGCTTACTTTGCACAGCAGTTCATAGAAACACATACCCTACATGCCACCACAAGAGGTGTGTAGTGTAGACACTGTTTTCTAGTTTTGCCTCTGGACATTCTCTCCTCCGCCGATTGGCTATTTGTTTTACCCCCCTCCCTCATGGTCTCTTCACTTCGGTCTCACCCCACCTGTCTTCCATGCTCCACTCTCTCTCCCCCTTCTCCCTTTCCTACCTCTCTTCCTTTTCTGTTAAGCTCAACCCATCTAATGACAATGGGTCCCCCCAGAAAAACCCAAGTCACTGGCATGTTCTCAAACCATCACGTGGGTTTGCCCTGCTTGTACGTTGTATCCCTTTGCCCTACCCTTTGTTTATTTAGATTATAATTCTTTGCGGCAGGAACTATCACTGTTTGTATATTGCCTAGAAAATTGAGGCCCCATTCTCAAATGACATCTAGGTGCTATCACAAAATAAAAGTCTCCTAGCACTCTTTTGGGTACTACAATAATGTCTAATTCTTTTTGGAAAGCCTGAAACAGTCATCTTTTTAATTCACATCTTTTGTTGGCATTATACGTTTGAGTCAAACATGACTACTACCAGAAACAACGTAACTTTTGACGATCAAGACACGTTCCTGCCCTTTTCTTTCCTGATTATCCTGGTATCTACTTGGAGCACAACACAGATGTTTTCATCAAACACAGCCTAGCTAGTTTATCCACCTGAGATGCCTTACATCCCAAATCACCACATTAAAAATCTAAACTGAATTTAACAACGACTGTCCTTTAGGTACTGAGAATGCAAAAATCCTAACCATGCTCTTCATCTTTGGAATCATGCAACTGCCCAAAACAGTTACCCAAGTTATCAGCACAGAAGGATGAACTCTCCAAGTAAGCCAGTGCAACAGTGCCGGTCACTTTTCCCTCCATTACTAGGTGGAGATTTCACCCTTTCCTTAAAATGGCAGACTCCTACAAATGAACAGACATAAGAGAGAAAGTGATGTTCTCCAAAAGTCTCTAGAAAGGATTCCAGGTTCTGAAGGGTACAATCCAGAGACGAAAAGATCTATCAGCAGAGCCACAGAAAAGCTATATCAAGTACAGATAGTCAAATCCAGTCGGGTCCCCAGATTGATTCTTCCTCCCTTCAGCTCAAGGCTGCTTCCAGCACAGGAAGTTTCTAACCCCAGTGGAAGGAACGAGGACCATTACAAATTCTGTGGACCAAAAATTTAAAAGCTCACTGGGGAGGGGCTTTTGTCCTACAAAACAACTTTAACAACTTTTTTGCTCACATGTCCTTATCATATGCTCCATACATCACCCTAAATCTAAGGTGGCCCACAAGAGTCAAGAAAAAGCTAAGATTTACAAGTTAGCACTCTGCTTCCTATATAACAGTCTGCATCTCTGTTAGTTTTTCCACCAAGACCCTTCCCTGCAACCTTTTAGTTTGCTACAGTATGTGGCTTAGAGCTTTGGACACAGATCTCCAAAGACAATCTCATTCTATTCTATATAGGTTCTTACAGTGCACTGATCACAATAGCATCTGAACACTTCCAATAGCACACTAAGTGATGTGACCACACATCTGTCATATGTTGTTTGTCTTCTCATCCTCTTCCTAGAGGAGGAAGTGTGTGCATGGGGGTGTGTTGGGGGTGGAGGCAGATACTACCGAACCACTTCCTTTTTTTAGAGTAAATATACCTGTTGTTAAGTGTTTATAGTAGAGAAGGCAAGACAAAAGAAATGCACCTTGCACTTGGAGCAGAAAGTAGAGAGGTTTGTGATAGTACTTAGTCCCTGGGGGAGCTCTTCCCAATGTCTCAGACAACTCCTGGAGAAAGCTCTTTCTCCTCCACAGACAAGCTTTACTCTTACTGTTGAAAGCTCCACTGTGCCAGAGGAGCGGGGTTGTTGACCATGGTGTTCATCCCAGAGCTTTAGACAGTTTTTTTAGATATTCTGGGCCCAGGCCATGGAGCACTGAAGATAATGATTGAGACCTTGAAGGTGATTCACTATTCTATGGGAAGCAAGTGATGTGCTCATGGTAGCCTGTGTCGCTGAGAAGATATGCTACACTAATTGGAGTTTCATAGATGCTGAACATTTCATGCCCAAGTATATCGCATTGCTGTAGTCCAGCGGGGAGGTGCTGAAGGCACAAATAACAGAGGCCAGATCTTTTTGTCCACCAGAATGGGACAGTGTCTCCTAGATAAATAGAGATGGAAGAAAGCACTGCTTACAGATGCTGCCACATGATGGCTCAGCAGTAGTGAGGAATCCAAGAGTACTCCTACATTCTAGGCTACGGACTGAACTGACCAACTGTGGGTGTCTGTTTCGACCAACAGAAACAGCACCATGGTTGCCAGCTCTTCAAGATACTTTCCTTTGCCCACCAGCATCACTTTTTGTCATTCAAGCTCTCTTTTGAATGACAGATCTTTTGAAAGATTTGAATGAGATCTTGCCCAACCAATCTTATTCCAGGGATTCAAGGGAAAATTTCAGCCACCACAACTTCCAACAACTTCAATATTGCCAGATTTTTCATCTCTTTTCCACCAGCAGACAACAGCCAAAGCCTCCCTGGGGTGTCTTCTCTAGACAACAAAATCTTGCCAGCCAAGGAGCCCATCACCTCCACAGGAAGACTGAAGAACATTCTCAACCTGAACCATACCTCCTGACAGATGGGCTCTGAAGATTATTCACGCAGGTCTTCTCAGTAATTCCTAAGCCCTTCCTTTCTGGCCACCTCACCACCCCTAAAGCAACAAGTTTTACCTAACAGCGTCTCAAATGTCATCTATTTAAGAATGATTTTTCTAGTTCCAGCTGACAAGAAGTTCTTCAGTTTCAATTCAAGGTTCTTTGCGGGTAGAAAGAACAGGTGGTTTCAACTTAAACCTGGTAGTTATTTCTGCATAGAATCTCTGGCTCATCTCATTTAGGAATTAGCTCTCTGAAAGAATACATTTCCTCTGTCAATTTCAATGAGGCCTTTAAGTTCTGTTTAGTTCAGGTCATCTGTGTTGCATTTGCTTCACAATTTAAGACAACTGGTAGTGCAGCACCCTTTGGTTTCATATACTCCTCACATTTTCAGAGATGATGGTCATAGTGATAGAGAGTCTGAAACAAGGCAGCATCCAAATGATCAATATATGGACAACCTGCAGTGAAGACTCAGTCATACTAAACTGCTCTTCTTAATACCAAGGGAACAATCAAGATCCTGGTGAACCTCAATTTTGTTTGTAACTCTGTAGAAGAAACTTAAGATGTTTTCCCCAAATTTCAGAATAAAAGAACTTAGTAAGTACCCATCCAGTATCAGCCAACCTTGCCTATTGAAGAGGCAAAGTGGTAGCCTATATAAAGTACTGCTGCAACTCTGGCCCTTACAAAATGAACTGGGACCACCAGGAAGAGGCACTGGCTCATCAGCTGATCCCTCACTCCATCTGTTCAGCTTTCCTTCCTCCGGTAAAAATCTTGATTTTGTCTTCTGTAACAACCCCTGAATAGCAATACAGGGATCACGTGGTTCTCCAAATGAAAAAGTGGCATGCTTCCGACGGTTAGCATTCCGTTTTGGAGCTGGTAGGGTAATGCCGTGTGAGATCGGTTACGTTTCTCAGCCGACCATCGTCGCAATCCTGTACCACCAGGGCAGGTCAATAAAGACATTCCTCTCCAAGGCAAACCCGAAGTGGTCCGCTGGCCGAGTGGCGTCACTTCTCGGCTGGGCTCGAGGGACGCGAGGTCCGTGGGCACGTGGCCTTTAGGAAACTCCACTAGCAGAGAAGGTTGCAAGGCGTCGCCTCGGCAGCGCGGGCTCCCCCGAGCACATCAAGCCGCCCCGCGCGTGCCGGTGGCGTCGCACCGCGGTCGACACCTCGGGTCTCATCTTCCGGGCACGCGAGCGGCCCGGGCGCTCCACGAAGACACCGCAAGGGCCTCCCCAGCCCAGGCCGTGCTGGCCTGCGGGGGCAAGGGGACTTGT